>VXBR01009376.1:45955-60689 GCA_013400215.1 Cisticola juncidis | reverse complement strand
AATCCTAATAGGGAAAACTAAGAAATGAGTGGACATCTCAGTTACTCTCAGTTTACACGTGCAATTAACCCCTCCAGATCCTTTCAGGAATGAAAAAACCCCGAGGTCTTGATGACTTATTGCTGCCTCATGACCTGGACTTTCATTATGAGGCTTCCTTTTATTTTTGTAGGGGATTTATTTCCCCAGGGGAAGGCAGCACAAACTGTGGCCACATTTGGCCATGGAAATGACCTTTGCTAAAGACAACCCAGGTCACAGAAGTCACCTAAAAGTGTTCCATGGCCAAGTGGGAGGTGTTTAACTCAAGAGCCAAGAGTCAAACCTCATTCCCAGACATAATTTAAGGACTGATGTGCCAGGTACCAGACAGTCAGAAGAGTAGAGAGCTCCATGTTCCTTTGAGAAACAGAGCACTGAGCTTGGTGAGGCTTGGTCAGCAGCAAAAGAAATCACAGAATGAGAATTAGAATGGTTTGGGTTGGAAGGGACCTTGAAGTTCATCCCATTTCAGCCCCTGCCATGGCAGGGACATTTTCCACCATCCCAGGGTGTTCCAAGCCCTGTCCAGCCTGGTCTTGGACACTTCCAGAGATCCAGGGCAGCCACAGCTTCTCTGGGCACCCTGTGCCAGGGACTCCCCACCCTCACATGAGAGAATTTCTGCTGTATCTAAATTAAATTCCCCATTCCTCTTCATCTTCCTGATGAAGAGTCCTTCTCCAGTTTTCATGCAGCTGCTTAGATCCTGGGAGGTGCTGTGAGGTCTCCACAGAACCTTCTCCTCTCCAGGCTGAACACCCCCGAATTTTTGAGTCTTTCACCCCAGCACTGACTGAGCTGCTCCTCAGCAAACCATGGCCAGCTTCACCCTTCTGGTAGCACTTCACCCCTTCTCCTGACTGATTTCCTTGCACAGGCTTCCCAGTCCTGCACAAACAGTGCCTCAAACCAGCCTGGGATGTGCCAGATGCGTAGGAACTGTGCTAATTAGTCCTTTGCACAGAATCAGAGAATCACAGAATCACAGGGGTTGGAAGAGACCTCCAGGATCATCGAGTCCAACCCAGCCCCAACACCTCAACTAATCCATGGCACCAGTGCCACATCCAGGCTTTCCTTAAACACATCCAGGGATGGTGCCTCCACCACCTCCCCAGGCAGGGCATTTCAGTATTTTATCCCTCTCTCTTTTTCCCCAGCCTGGTGGAAACCAACCACCCCTGATGTGAGCAAGGCACCCAAAGCCTCTGTGAGCTCCCAGCCTTGCCACACAGGGTTCATGGGCTGCAAGGGTTCACTCACAGCAGTGAAGGTGCCCACAGAAGCCCAGACAGGCACAGGGGATGCTCTTGGGGCATTTCCAGCTCCAGTGTTCTGCCTATCCTCTGGGATAGGCTCTCCTGCAGGTCTGTGCCATGTCTGGGAGCTCCAGGGGGATGTCTCAGATCCCCCAGGATGTGTCACCAGGCATGAGACACTTCAGCCCAATTTGCCTGAACTTGAGCTCTGAGTTCCAAGTTCCTGTCATGGTTCACAATAACTTGAGGGATTTGTTTCACCATAAGGGCTGAGCACTGCTTGGATCCCTCTGGAAATCTGAATGTGGATTTGGCACACACAGACCCTCGAGGGGGTCCATGTCCTTCTGGATTGGCAGGGGGACACCTGGAAGAATTACACTGAGATTCCACAGATGGTGCTGGACACCTGTGCTCAGCCAAGCACGTGGAAAATCCCATCTCCACCGGCTGCAACAGGAGCTCAGAGCCTTGGAGCACACACAGGCAGCTCTTTGCATGCTGCCACCCAAATTACCACGTCAAAATCTGCAAGTTGGATCCCGCTTGAGCAATCAGCCCAATCCAGCACCCTTTGAAGCTGCGAAATCCAGCTGAAAGCAGCTCCTGACCAGCAGCTCACCGGGCCAGAAGGAAACGCACTGTGACCCAATAAAAGCGGAAAGCTTTGCCATCTCATTGCTACCCAGCCTGGCTTTGGAATTTGCTTACTGATGTCTTTTATTTGCAGGTGTGGAAGGGTTTTTTCCCCCCATCGTGCAGTCATTTGGAGGCACATAGCCAGATTTGCATTCCACAGGGCCACAATCCAGTCTGGGATTTGCCTGCGAGTGTCAACAGGTGAAGTGTTAACTAATGAACTTGGTGGTGGTGTTAAGGTGAGGTCAGCTCAGTTTCTCTTCAAGTTGGTTTCGTGCAAGGACAGCAAGGTTAAAGCACTTTAATGGTGATTTTAAACAGATTTGTGGTCTGGACCTGGCTCTTTGAATCCTTGTGCCATTCTTTCTGGCTCAGGGACATCCCAACACCCCAAATTTCTTCTACTCTTTTGTCAGAGAGGAGGCACAGCAAGGCTGTGTTGACTACACCTCACCAAGCCCTTGAGCTCTCAGAAATACATTTCCTCTTTCATCTTTTTTTTCCTGGAATATGTGAAATAACTCCCAATTCTGTGTGTGGGAAAGAGTGGCAGTAGTGAAGAAGTGCCAGTTTTTACTGCAGTGGGAATTTCTTTCATGCAGGGATCCGGGGAGAGCTGGAACCTGTTTGTGCTGTCCTAATCAATGCAGGAAGTGTCTTTCATCCTGGGAATGTCAAGGGCTTTGTGGCAGCATATGGAAATCCAGGTCCAGGCCTCCCTCCCTATCAGACAGGAGCCCTGAGTGAGTCACAGCCATCTCCAGGGACTGATAACTCCAGCCCAGTCTTGAGCAATCCCGCCGGGATTCCGGTTCCAACAAACTGCTGCTTTCCAGAGGACAAAGGCTTCCTCTGGAATTCCTGCTCCTCAAGTTGCTCCTTCACGAGAAACACACCCAAATTCCAGGGGCCATCAAGAATAAAGAAGCAATTTGGGTCCTACTCACCTCTTAGACCCAAGGGCACAGAAGGGACCACACGGGAGGCTTTGGTTGATCAGGATAAAGATGGGGGAGTTTTTTGACAAAGAATTTCCACTGTGAGTGCAGAATGTAATGAGACACAGCCCCTTCAAACACCCACAGATGGTTTTATCTGCCACATTGCTATGCCAGGACTTTACAGGGGATTTCTCTCTGTTGTGCTCTCCTCAGTTGGGATAACGCGGTGTCTGGGTGAAGTGGAGAGGGCAGGACAAGTAAATAATCCTGAAGTGGGTAAGGGAAGGACTCTGGCTGACATCAGCAGCTAAATCAATAAGGAAACTTCTTCCTGGTTCAGCCATGGGGTGAGAAAACCACCCTGGTTCAGCCATGGGGTGGGAACCCCACCCTGGTTCAGCCATGGGGTGGGAACCCCACCCTCCAAGCACCACAGTCACACAGGAGGAGTTTGGCACAGGAGGGCTGGTGTGGAGCTGACCTTTATGCTTGTTAATGAGTGATAATTGAGTGGTCCTCAAGAGCTNAAAAAACTGGGGAGAAATCTCTTTGTTTTGAGGATGGTCTTCATGACTATGCATATTTTATTTAAAATAAGTAATTTCTGCTGGTTCTTGTCACAAAAGCTTTCTATTAATTTCTAGGCACTGGTAAGTCTGTTGGTCTTTGAAAAAGGTTTCTTTTCTGTTGATAGGGAAGCCATAAATTCTTCTTTACAAGAAGATTCAGGAGTTCCTGCAAACTGTTATCTCTGTGAATAATTCCTTCTCTCTTTCTTGAGCTAAAAGAATATCACCCACACACAGCCTCTATTTTAATTACTAGAACTTATTGTTAATTACAAAACTACATTCACTATATTATTCAAATGTTAACACAGCAGAACTTTTCTACCTAGCATATTCCATATAGTAAATATCTGTGTAGAGCCACACAATATGACTTTTTCACAGCTCTGAAGAAGCTCCCCAGCTCCCAGCTGCTGTTTCAGGCTGGCAGGGGCTGCTCCACTCACCTTGCCTTAGCAGCAGAGGTTGTTCCTGCTGGAGGAAGAGAAAGGTTACTCATTAAAAGGCAGCAGATGCTCCAATCAAGGAATAAAATGTGACCAAAAGCCTGGCTGTGCAACTTGGATGGGTTAATTTTCCTCCCCTCTAATTAGGATATTTTGATAGCTGGGGAGCACAGTGAGATCCAGGTGTCGTTGTTGTCACTGCCTCCATCACAGTGACAATCTTTGTTTTGTGGTGGTGCCTTTGGGTTTGTCACTCCTGGACACCACCCCTCGTGCTGGGTGATGCCCAAAAACATCACAGGGTGGTGGACCCTGTCCCAAAGAGCTTCCAGGCCCACTGATCTGGTTTTGGCCATCTCTATTTACATCCAGTAATGCTGATAAATAAAGCCAGCTCTCAGCCATTGCCAGTTTGTCTGCAAAAACATCTGCACCCAAGGAGGTCACACAGCTCTACACACCAAGCAGATGCCTTGCAAATCATCTAAATGCAGAAAACCATCAGATTATTAACAGCACAATGAGTGGTTAACTGGAGAAAAGTCAGGTCCACCTTTCAGCACCATGTATAAACCTGTAATGTCAAGGAAATTACTTTTTTTCACTTGTGGCTTGCAATTAGTACAAGCCAATAAAAAACTTAACGTTCTGCTAGCTCATCAAGCAGGTGGTTGGAGCTTGCTGGCATGAAAAAGGTGGGAATTGCTCTGTAAGCACAGGTTATGTGGTGCAAGCCTGCATAATCCACTGGAGAAATCCTTGGGGCAGCCAGGCTTTGGGACACAGCAGTGCTGAGAGGTGAATATGGATCAAATACCCATCGTTTCTCATAATGTTACACCCAGGAGACATCCACTGTAATTAGGGTGAGAAGAACAGAAAATAGGTTTTCTGCTCACAGGGAGAAATCCCTGCCACAGGGAGCTGTAGGTATTTAAATTTATCTGAATTTAAGAAGCAACTGGGCAGTATTTACCAAAGAGAGACACGTGAGGAGTTTTATTCTGGAAGGTTCAAGCCTTCCATCAGAAATCCTGGCTGGGATTTGAGTGGGAGGATCACCCTGGATTTGTCCTGTTCTGCTCTTCCCCAGTCACACTTGGCCTGTGTCAGAGACAGGGGATGGGGCCAAAATCCAGCCCAGCTGATCAAACATCCATTGGACAGAAATGTCCATGAAACAGATCTGCCACAGATTAATATTCCTTCAACACTTCTGGGTGGAATGACTTCCAGAAAAAGGGAATTTATGCTCTCAAACTGACTGAAAAAATTAAGACAGAGGTCATTTCACCTGACTTTAAAAAGATTAAAAGCCTGACAAATCTTTACAGCCATGGAGAGAGCGGGACATGTCCAGAAAGTGATTTTCATGACCAACCTTGGGTGTCTGTTTTAAGAGACAAATCTCCCCCTCGGGGTGACTCTGCTCTCCCTTGACCACAAAACAAGCCTGGGCTGACTAAATTCGACCTGGGCATCTCATTTTGGGAGGTGTAAATTAGGGCTGATGAAATTTTCCCAAAACTGCCTGCCTCACCTCAGATTTGCAGGTTTCTCGATTGTGAGGTGGAACTTAGAAAAAGTATCCCAAAAAAGGTATAAAACACCAAAAAAAAAAAAAAGGTACATATGCTTCAAAGGTGTGTTGCATGGGTTAAATAAATTTTGGTATCAAAATTTCCCTTGAACTTGTCAGCTCCTGGCCCAAAAATGTTTCTCCCTTAGAAGTCTACAGTGCCTTCCATAAAAAGGAAAACCTCTTGATAATCACAGGACCTGAAGAGTGAAGACCACTTCTCACTAGGTAGAAACCTGCAGCTGAAAACATCAAAACAAATTCCATTTTTGACCAAAAAATGGCCTCAGTGTCCTCCCAGACCGTGGAATAATAAATCCTTCATGGCATTAATCTGTTCAGCTGCTGAAGAAGCACAAAAGGCTTGAGTTGAGTGAGCTGGATTTCGACTCTGTGGCTGCAAGGAAGAGTCAAACCTTGTTCAAACCCAGCCCTCACCTTGCTGAAGCTCTCCCAGTGTTCCCAGTGTTCCCAGTCATGGTGAGTGGGCTCCTCTTCCAGATCCAGCATTACCAGAGCTGTCATCATCCCCTTCCACAAGAATTTCTGTTGGATTCAGGAGCTGGCTGTAAATCCACATCGGGGGTGATTTTGAAGAGTAAATTTAAGGGGCTGTAACTCCTCAGGTGCCACAAACTCAGTTTGTTCTGCTGTTTTTAAAGAAAAAAATGTGGATTTTCCATAGGAAAAGAGAGGAAATTTGGGGCATTTCATTCCTAACCTGCTACAGGCTGACCACCAAGCAGAATTAAATGATTGTTCCCATTGGGAAATTAAGTCAATCATGATTTGTGAGGACAGAGGAACTTGCACTTATTCCATTTCCATGACCTCTTAGCCTCAGGATTGTGCAATTCCATATAAAATTCCCCATTTCTTAGGAATACTCTAAAGTGTCCAGCTCACACTATGGAATAAAAGTTTAACTACAAACTTCCCGAAACAAATAAAAAGCAAAAGTTGCCTCAGGCTTTGGATAGTTTGAATCTTGGATGTCTGATGGATGAAAAGTTTGGGAATCAGAAGTTTGGAGAAACTGAAGTTGGAACAGGATCTTATCTAGGTGTGTTCTCCATGCTCCAAACTCGTGGTTGGATGTTCTTTGGCTACTCCACTCCATCCTGGACACTCCTCATTTTGAAATTAATTACATTCATCACTTCATTAAAGACCGGCTCTTCCATGATCTCCTCTGACCTCCAAAGTGACCTCATTCAGCAGTGCCACCAGGGGCAAAAAGAGCTCCAGGGACAATTTATTCCAACCTCCTGAACCCCTGGAGATGCCTCAAACCCCAACCCTGAGGCCCAGTACCCAGTGAGATGGTGAAAAACCAACTCCAAGCATCTGGTTTAACAAAAGCAAGAGTGCAAATCTATAAATAAGCATTTTTCCATATGGTTTGACTTCCACTATTGTCCTCCTTGCTCACCAGGGTAGCATGGAGAGACATCTGGTGGCTGAATGGTTTCCTGCAAGAAAATTGCAGGATTTCTGTGTTTGGGGAGGTGTTTTTGGAAGGGGGGGATGTCTATTCTGTCTAGAAGAACGTGTCCCTTAAGGGACATGACACCACTGAGTTCCTGTAAAGCACCATCAGGTGCTGCCACTCCTCCCAATTCTATATCAAACCTTCCATCCATTATTTGGGGCAAAAAATGTGCCAAAATGTGTCTGTGGAGAAAAGGGAACTCTTCTTGGTGCCTCAAGTGTTGGATTTCACTGGAAACTGCAGACAGCCTGTGTCTCATCCCAGTCTTCTCTCATTTCAGCTCAGAGGACATCCTCAGAGGAGGGTGGTGACCAAGCTGATTTTGGTTTCTCCTTTTCTAAACAAAATATTGGAAAAAAGAGAAGGTTTTCTCCCACTAGGCTGCAAAAGAAGCTCTTCTGCACTTGGCAGCAGATGCCCAGAGGGGCAGAGGGTTGGTTGATCCCTGCAGCCCTCCAAGACAAATTCTGGCTGAAGAGAGGAGCTGCAGCACTAAAACCAGGATCTGGAATTTAATCTACAGAGAGACTCTCAACAGTTCCTCCAAATTCTCCACTCTCATGACATAAAACCTTCTCAAGAACTTCAGGTATTAGAGCTGAGCTTGATGTCTCCATCCAGACACACCTTTGCTGGGTGTAAATCCCTCCAGACCCTAAACCCAAAGTGTCACCCTCACAGGGATTTGGTCTGGAATTTCCCTCTCAGAGGAGGAAATAATAGGGAAGAAAAGGTGACCCCAATGAGCTGCATCCTGCACTGTTGCCCCACAGTGCTGATGTTTTCCCATTGTTTTCCCATTGTTCCTGGCACCTTAAGAACTGAAATGCAGCATTTCCATTATCCCTACTTTTTTTTCTGGGGTTTGCTGAGGTACCTGGACCTTCAGTGGCTGTTGCAGGCTGTAAAATGCCCATCACCAAAAGTGCTTCCATAGAGACAGAGACTCTTTGCTCCTCTGTGTTGGACAAGGTTTTCAGATGAACATTTCTGTCAGGTTCAGGAGTCCAAAAGTGGCAGCAAAGCAGAGGACAAACCTGCTCATGAGGTCAGTTTTGGGCATCAACCACCCACCAGGGACAACAACTCTCCCTGCTTTTCCACCACTGTTTCTTTTGATAGCAGATCATGGTCAGGGACAATTCCCACCAACCCAAGTTGCTCCAAGCCCTGTCCAGCCTGGTCTGGAGCACTTCCAGGGATCCAGGGCAGCCACAGTTTCAGCTGTGTGACCACAGCACACACCTCATGTCCTTTAACACATCTCTATCCACACCTTCCCTGTGATGGAGCAGAGGCTGCTTATCTTTATTTCACAGGCAAGGAGCAGAAGCACAAAGAAACCAGAAGATTATTTGGATTTTTTTTAATCACCTGGTTTTGGTCTCCTAAAATTGAGGTGTTGAGTCTCTTGCTGCCTTCTGGAGAGGCAGATGGAGATGTCTCATTCTGCAAAAGCTGCTGAAGTGAGGCTGATGTGCCACACCAGGGGTTAGAGTCTCGCTCTACCCCCAACATGGATAAATCACTTTCCAGACTACAAGACCTCTGTAATTAATTGCAGAAGGTGAAAGACTAACTTGGATTAGACATTAATTTTTGATAAATAATGTGAGATGAGTCCCACAGCAAATAACTGCATCCCAGTGATTGAATCCCTGCATCCCAAGGGCCAATCCAACCCTTGTAAGATGCTTTTTGCCAATATCTGATCCACATTTTGGGTAGGGAATGGGTCTTGCAACACACTGGACTTGCAGCCTGTGCTCTCCAGAGCCATCCATCCATATCCTTAGGAGTTGTACAAATGATTGCAGCAGGAAAAGGCCCCTGAGGTTCATTCTGAGCATAACTTCATGAGATAAGGCTCAGCCCACGTCACAGATGGGAGCTGCAAGCCCTTCACCACCACAGGGCACAGTCTAATCTACGACTTGGTTTGTCTGATCTCTCCTAAATTTTACTAATCTAGATGAGAAGATGATCTTGTGTACCCAGAAGCACATTTCTCTGCTCTGGCCATACCAGATGGCCCAATAAAACACATTCCCCCTCTCCTCAAATTCTTGAGTGGCCTTTATGTGTTGTAGGGTTGATTTTCCCTGCATTCATGGAGCATCTTTCAGTCCAAGATGAGGGGCTGGACCAATTTCCCCAGCAATACCTGACTGAAGAGAACATCCTGACACTTCCCTCCTCACAAAAAGCTAAGGTTATTTCTTTTCCATCAAACTGAGAGAACCCATGCAGACACCTCCCCTCTGAGTGGATACGGAGGCTCTGTGGCTCAGAGATGCTGCCTGAACATGAATTATTTGTTTTTATCGTTCCCCACGGGCCACACGTGGTTAAAAATCCAAATTCAGCACCTCCACCATGGACTGGATGAATATTTCTGCAGACAGGTCAGTGCCAAGCAGAGGGGGGCAGTTTCCCATTGGAGCCAAAAGCCTTAAAAATGTTTTAAATCCAGGGCAGAACATGCATGTGGAGAGAACTGAGCCACACAAAAGAAGAAAGTAGAAATGGAAAGAAGAAATGGTGAAATGGTGAAATGGTGAAATGCTGAAATGAAATGAATGAAAGAAATTTCTGAGGAACCCAGCTACACCACTGAACTCAGGCACTCAGAATTCATCCACAGGTGACCCCCTGGCATCTTGAATGTTTATCTCAGGGACTGCAACAGCTTTTGTGTGAGCTGTGCTCACCCTGAGAACACAACCTGTACCTGATCTGAGCTGGCAGGATGAGTCCATCTCCCGTCTGAGAAGAGAGGTCACCCAAAGGAGCTTTTGTTTCACCACCACTCCCACAGTTCTGGATTTAGCTCTGAATTTTGGCTTCCTTTTTGATCAAAGGGGGGTAAAATTTTATACAAAGCTTTTATAAAATTTTATATAAATCTTCCACCCAAAGATACCTGAAAGAGCTGAGATCCTCGTGGAGGAGCCTTTCACCATTATCTGGTGAGAGAGACAAGGTGGGCAGCTCGTGCTGCGTAAGGTATTTTAGTAAAATAGGTTTTAAGGAGGAATACTCTGTTTTTTCCCACTTGATGTTACAGATAAGATCATGATCTGAGCATGGCATTAATGTGTCCCTGTCACATCTGACCCTCTTTATGTCAGATATCTCTGTGTGCTGCTCTACACACAACGTGTTTCAGTGGCTGAACAGCAAGCACTTCCCTCAACGGGGTAATTCATCTGGAATAAAATCTCTTTCCTCTGGAACAGTGACAGCACAGAAAGCTAATTCCAAAATAGCTATTCTGGTCACATTTGCCATGAAGACAAGCCCTAAGGAGATGTAAAACTGGCACCACAGAACCTCGGCGTCGTGTCCCCCTGTAGAGAATTTCTCAAAGAATTTCTATTGTCCTGCTTGCCTCTGACTGAGAGATGATAAAACCAAGGAGCTGAGGGGAGCACAGAAAGGAAAAGCTCTGCTCTCTCCAGTGCTCCACGTTGCATGGGAAATCTGGGCTCTTTTCTGGCAAATGTATTTTAATTACCTCCTTTTGTTTACGGGACCCTTTCGTGTAGCACTGCCCTTGCCAGGCAGCCCAACAACCTCTCCAGGCATTTCTCTGCCAGAATTATCAGATCTGCTTAAACATCTTAGAAATAATTCATGCTGGATCTGTGCAATTTATTTTCTGAGCTTTGAGTCCTTGCAGGGATGTTTCTCCAACCTGGTTCTGAGTGCTAAAAATCCAGGGAAGAGATTTTGTTTCTTTTCAGCTCATTTATCACATGGATGAGAATAGGAAAAGTCCAAATACAAAAGGTTTGCTGTTGAATCATAAATTGCCTAAGCTAGAAAAAAAATCAGCCAATAATTCAACAGGGCACAAAAAGTTACGCACAAAAATGAATGAAAATCATATTTGTTCATCCTGATGCTGGGGCAGGTAGAGAAGACACCTTTAATAATTCTTGTCCAGTGAACACTGCAAACAAGCGTGAGAGTCTTGGAATGAAGCTGTTAAATTTTTTCTAAGGTTATATAAAGCCTTTTTTTGCATTGCACAGAAATGTAAAAGTGCTGTCTACTAACTCTGGCTTTAATGACTATCCAGTAATGATGACTTTAAGATCTGTACCCAAAGAAAAAAAAATCTGGCTGATTCTCGTTGCCAAATTGTCATCCTTAACCAGAGACACATCAGGGAAAGCAGTCAGAGGCTCAGTGCAAGGGGAACATCCTGGGGTAAAATTGATTCCAGGGAAATTCAGGAGCCATCCAAAACAAAAAAAAAAACGTTTGTGTGAATGAACAGATGACTAATTTCTATCTGGGACTTATTCACTCATGGACTACTCACAATAAAAAAGAAAGAGGAAGATTTCTTGGATTTTTTTCTGCTGTGCTGGGACTGGCAGGGGTTTATTACTGTCCTTGCTTCTGTATTCTGTTTATTGAGGATGCTCCTTGTGCCTGGGGCAGCTCTGCTGGGTTTAGCAGGAACCCTGCATGAGTAAGGATCACCTGTGGCAAGGCAGCCCAAAAAAAGCTCTGATCCTCCAGCTATCTCCAGGCAGGGACCTTTCATTTTTAAATTGTTAATAAAGGGACGTGCGCACCACCGGCAGCCACCACCCACCTATTTAACAAGCTTAACTGTGAAATTGGATCCTTCCCATTTACCCTGGGCTTGCCTTTGATGCAGTTCCAGAGCTTAGGTTGCCTTATTTGCCTTTAATTTCCAATCCAGGCATATGGCCAAGTTTAGGACACTCTTGTACAACAGTACCTTCAGCGTGGGCTGGAGCAGGTCCATGAGCATCCTACAGCTCCAGGAGAGCTCTCAAGGATCAACCAAAAGCCCCCTGAGCTCCAAAACTCATCTCCAAGAGCAGGCAGGAGAGGACAGTTGGAGATGTCCACAAGAGGCTATGAGAAGGATTCCTGTGGTGCTCCTTGTGTGATCTCCGAGCTCGTGGTGAGGAAAGCTGAATTTTACCAGGATGAGAAGTGTCCCTGAGAAGGTTTTGCTCCAACACACCCTCAGTCACCCCTGCTTAGCCCCTTCCAGGTGAAAGTTCTTCATCCTGACCTCAGATGTCCAACAAAGGGTGCTGGGCATGGCTGTGGGGTCAGGAGTGGGAATCACAGCATCTGGAGAACCCCATGGCTGGTGCTGGGTGCTGGCT
Source organism: Cisticola juncidis (assembly GCA_013400215.1). Classification (NCBI taxonomy): domain Eukaryota; kingdom Metazoa; phylum Chordata; class Aves; order Passeriformes; family Cisticolidae; genus Cisticola; species Cisticola juncidis. The sequence goes on along the minus strand of VXBR01009376.1, from coordinate 48,563 downwards.
CCTGTGTATTCACAGGATGTGGTGCTCAAAGAGGGATAGGTGACATTCCTGAACAATGCCTGAAATGGGCAGAGGAGGACAGGAGAGTAATGGTGGTGAGGTTTGACTAACCAGGAAAAGACCATGAGCTAATGTCTGAGGGATCTCAAAGGCAGGATTCCTTAGAAGATCTTCTTATCACCTACTCTGAAAGATCTGAGCATGTTTTTATGCTGGAAAAAGGGCCAGGAGCAACATTACACAGAGGTGCTTTGAGTGTTTTTCTGGGGCATTCCCCATGACCTCAGAAGGAAAGCACGACCATGCTCTCTCCTTCCTCGGAGCAGACTGCAGAGGAAACACCCTGAGGTGGGATGGAGAACAAACACCTTGTCCAGAGGAAGAAAATCAACCAATCCATCAATCTCTGTGTCTGGCTCATCACCAGCCCTGTCAGTGTCTTGGGCTGCAGTGTAAGATCCACCCACACTGGGCTGACTCACTGGCGAGATCCCTCAGCACCAGCAGCCCCAGAGCGCATCCTCCCTCTTCTCCCGCCCTTGTGGGTGATTCAGGCAAGCAGGGGTGGACTTGTCCTCTCCACAAGTGCCAGGAGAACAATAAAAAGTCCCCTCCCAAGCCAGCATTATGCCAGGGACAGGGAGACAACTCTATCCCTGGGAGAGCACACAAAAGAGACCCGACCCCAGAAACTCCGCGATGCTGCAGCGCCTCCCTCCTCCCGCCTGCCACGGGAGCCCCTGTGCCTTTCCCCCAGCTCAAAACATCTCAGAATTCCTGACTGGCCTTGGCTGAGCTCTAAAAACACGAATAAGCTTCCCCTGTCCCAAAGCCAGCTGGCAAGGCCGGCTGGGATGGGACCCTCTGTTTGTTACGGGAAAACGGCCGGGCCGGCCCCCCTTGTCCGGCGGCTGCTGGTGGGGACAGAGGGACAGAAGGGGTGTTTGTGGCACTGGACACACAGCCCCTCCCAGCCCCAAAGACACCGAGGTGGCCCCAGATCTGTCCCATTCACCGGGATGACCTACTTGTGTGGTCAGTAGGTGAGAGTGGAGCAGAGCTGAGGGAGAATATCCCGATTCCAGGGATCTCCCAGTGAGTGCCCTTTTGTCCCTTCATTTTCACCCCCAGCCCCTGATACTGGGCTTTCTATCCAGGTTATAATTCAGAGAGTTACAGGCTCATCTGGTTTATTTCCAGCTTAATTCTTCTGCCATCATCTTTACACCAAGACAAGATCTGGCATCGTGCTTTGTCACCCCGTCCCTGGTGCTGGATTCTTGGGATGGAGAGGTTTTGTTTTGATAATTCAATTTCCCCCCCTTTTTCCTACTTCTACTCCATTCCTGAGAAAGCCTGGAAAAGGTGGCAGCCACTTTGCTGCCCGAGCAAAGGAGCTGTGACCATGGGCTTGCATCCCCCAGGAAAGCTGGGGTGCTCCTCACACCCTCTCTGTCCAGCAGCCTGTTCCTCCCATCTCCACACAATGCCTCTCCTCAGTGCATTGAGGATTGGTGTGTGCAGAGGGAAAATAGCCCAGAAAAGAGCTGGATCACATGTGAAAAGCTACTTAGTCCCTAAAGAAAAGAGGAGAGTGATTTACTTGCTTGTCTGTGTCTTCCCTGATGGGTTGAGGATGGACAGGCAGACATTTCCTCACTGATCTTTAATGCCATTACAGTATGCTAATTAAGCACTTCTCTAAATTTAAAATGTATTGACATTTAAAAACATGACACATTTTTCAGCCAGCCCACTGAAGAACTCACTAATGATTTATTAACTGCTTCTAAATGTGAAAAATAGGAGCTTGAAAGAAAACGCTTCCCTTTCCTCTTCCCTTTTCTGGTGGCAACTGTTAATAAAGGATTTAATCACCCATTTTACATCCTGTTTAAAAAAGAAGGGGCTTTCCTGATAACAGATGCCCCTCTGGCCAACTGGCAAGGAAAAGGGGGAATGTATGAGGGATATAAATGTATTTCAGAGGACAGTCAACAAAAAGAGGGAGAGGGGGAGAGAGAAAGAGAGGGAGGAAGAGGAGGAGGAGAAGGGGGGAAGGAGGAAAAAAAAAAAAGAACCTGAAAGGATTAGAAATTAAAAAGAAGGTATTTTGTGCTGAGCTAAATATTATTTTGTTTCCATTGAAAGGGTTAAGAAAACAAAGACAGAGTTGACAATTTCTCCCGACTGGAAGCTGGGAATGGCCCACGGTGGCACAATGCTATTATTCTTGCATGGGCCCATTCTCACTGGATTTTCCACAAAATCTTTAATAATTTGATTCTTTTCAGCCTCAGCAGCCAGCTGAGCTCTTTAAGAAACAGTAACAAAAACCCAGAGAAAAACCCACTACTGAGAGGGGAGCTTTGGCGGAGAGCTGGGCTGAAGCCGATTAGTTTGGCCTCAATAGAGGCAGCCGGGTCCTCGAGCTCCTGCTCAGCCTGGAGCCCTCTGTCTCATTCATTGCAGTACAATATCACCACCAGAGCCCAGGCCTAGGCACTAAATTACACTATTATAAAACTAGACTGATACACAAACTTTCCCTCCCAGGCTGAGTAGGGGACTTTTTTTTTTTTTTTTTAGGTTTTGGGGTTTTTTTGTT
>VXBR01009376.1:23578-37716 GCA_013400215.1 Cisticola juncidis | reverse complement strand
GAGAGAGAGAGAGAAAAAAAAAATAAAAGGAACTTAAAAGGAAAAAGAGCAGCTCGTGTCTCCAGTCCCCACACTCTGAGAGCATCCACAGAGGCTCTGATTTAAAAATGAAGATGTGCTGCTCCCTATCTCATTCCTACCTCTGCCATGAGAGCTCCAGCCACTGTTGAAGTGACATAAGTGACATCAGGATATTCCCCATGACAAATTACCCCCTTCTGCTCTCCTGGCTGCCCAAATAATTCTGCTTTTCCCAGAACCACAGGCACAGGAGGCTCAGAGCCATCCTTTGCCTGTCTTTGCCAGTAATTAATTGGATGCTGTTTGGTATTTTGATAATTTTTATAAAAACTTTTGAATAAATTTTTGAAGAAATTATTGTCCCAAATTGTGGAAGGACCTGGAAAAGCAACTCTGCAAGTGGCTGAGGGGCAATGAGTGCTGAGATGTTGTGGGTCCTTGAAGAATGGGGTTGGATTTAAAAATATCTTTAATGAAGCTTGATAAGGAAGCCAATCACAGAAAAAAGGGAATTCTCCTGAATTCCCAGGAGCTTTCTCACCTCTCATTCCCTCCCCAGAGTCTCCCAGGGGCTCCCCAAGAGAAGAGCAGAGCCCTGAGCTGCTCAGGTACATGAATGGCCTTGGCAGAAATGCCTTTGATGTTCCTTCTCTTCACAGCAACAGCTGGAAGTTCAAAGCATTTATCAGAAAGCCAAAGGAATTCCATCACTGTGTAGATCTATGTTAAATAAAAAAAACAACCAAAACCCCAACAAATTTTAATAGGACTTGCTGGGAAGGCTTAATCTAATTTTTCTTTCACACTTGAAATCTTGAGTATGAGCTGTATCCTGCTGGTAAATGGTAAATACAGCGTTGAGTTTGGAAAAATCTTCCCTTGGAAATCCCTGCTGTGCAGGAACAGGGGTTGGATGCTGTTTTGCAAGAGATTTCTTGTCCTCCAAAAAGCTGGTACACAAAAAACCCTCTCAGATGTGTCCAGCTTTGGCCATCTTCTCCCTCTGAAGAGTTTTAGCTCTTGATCTGAATTTCACATCACCAATTTCCAAGTTTTGAGTTCCCACTGCCTGGAAAAACCATTTCAACCAGTCTGGAAGAAGGAATCACCCCAATAATTTTGCTGAGATGAAAACCTGCATCTCCCATTCCCAAGTCAAGGCTCAGCCTGGAACACCCAGCTCTGGTTTTATTCCTGTCTCAGTGGTCCTGATCCCCCTATCCAAGATCAGATCTTGGGCAAATTTATTTTGTCAAGTCTTCCTTTGCATGGTTTATTTTGTTGTTGATGCAGAGGAAGGCTCCGTTTATGATCCCAGGCTTTGCTTCAGCATCTTCTCCCTTGCTCTTTGATGGCACCCCAAACATGATCTGTTAAATTTTGGACATTTATCCTGGACAAGAACATTGTCCCAAATCTTTCTTTTTGCTAGAGGCAAACAGCAGGGCTGGTTTCCCCTCCTTGGGCACCTCTGCCTTATTTCTGTTGTGAATTAATCCACATTTTCATCTCTCACTGCCTGTTTTGGGGAGGATTGAAGAACCTTAGAGCAGGCAGTGCTCGTTCCCTAAGGCACCTTTTACACCATCCCTTGAAAAATCCACCAGTGCTTCCCAAAGGAAGGTGGTGGGAGGCTCTGGAGCAGAAAAAGGTGGGAGAGAGGAGGAGGTTTGGGGAATGGAGCCATCACCCCCAAGGACAATGACAATGTTGATGCCTTCAGTTTTCCCTTCCCTGTATCCCAGCCCCTGAGCTCCCCCCCAGGCTCACTCAGCTCTCTCACACAGCAGCCACACAAAACAAATCCTTCTCCTGCTGCACACCAAGCACAGCTGGCACAAGTTCTCAGCCCCAGAGCACAACCAGCGGTGGCTGCAGGAGAAAACAAGAAGGATGGGACTGCATCCCCTGCAGCTGCCATTGGACAATCCAACCCCAAAGTGCCACTGGACCCCAACTGAGCCAAGGGGAACACCTGGGCAGCCTTGGAACATTTGGGGCCCATTTTGGGCCCAGCTTGGCTGCAGCCCTGGCCAGGCTCTTGTGCTGCCCAAGGTGTGTCCTTGAAGGGCTTTGAATAAATCTCTGCTTTATTCTCCAGCTCTGCCCAGTCTCTGCTCCAGCTCAGCCTTCCCAAGGCATCACCCTGAATATCCAGTGCAGAACCTCTCTGACCCCTTGTCCCAACACCAAACCCATCCTGAGATGTGAAAACTCTTGCCTGAGTAGATTAATTTTGATAATCCAGAGGCCTGAGGATGATGTGACCTAAGATTTGCTTTCCTGCTGTGACAAGGCTTTTTTATGTGATTTTGGGCATCAGTGTCACCTCTCTTGGCTTTTCAGGACACAGGATCCAAGGCTCTGCTGGAGGGTCCCAGTCGAGTTCTCCTCCCTGCTGAGCCCAGCAAAGGGGACTGCTCAAACTTTTGCCTCCAGCCCTCATTTCTGCACCCATTTTCTCATCTCTGACCCCAAAAATTCACCTCTTCCCTGTTTCCTTCCTGTTTTGCAGCTGCTGTTTGCTGCTCCTCAGGCAGATCTACAATCGGCGGGAGCAAAAGTCACTTGGTGGGTCTTGTGCAAGGACAGGGAAAAAAAAATCCCCAGCCCATCAATAAATAAAAACAGGAAGTATAAAAGGCAAGACCTTTCTCAAAGCAATGGCTTGCAGCTAAGCATTTCCAGTCACCTCCACTGACCAGACAGGTTATTGGGAGTAATTCCAGCCCTGGAGATGACATTTGACATGACATGAACATGAGATGTATCATTTAGGTCACTGTGCTAAAGCACCAGACACCCCCCTCTTCCTCCTCCTTCCCTCCTCTGTGCCCCTCGGGGAAGCTCAGAGTTCAGGGTCTTTAAAGCTGAATTCCCTGCACAAGAGTTCAGCACCTTTCAACCTTTCCAGACCTATTACAGGAAGAAAACTGAGTGGAAGGAGCATGGAGGGCAGGAGGGAGGGTCGGGTTTGTTCCAAGGCAGGTTATTTACAGGCAGGTTTGGAAACTGAAGAGAAAAAGGGATTTTTGCATTGGTTGGAAGGGAGATAAAAGTCCCTGGAATTGTTCGTTTCCATGGCCAGTGGCAGAGCACAGGCTCCTCCTAAAAGCTTTATAAATGCACCTTTAATTCTGCAATTATCCCTGCTTAATTGAGAGATAAAGGCAACAGAGTGAGGTATCACCATGGGACTCTGGTTTAAAATTAAGAATAGAGACATCAGGGGGAAAAAAGCAGCACAATCCACCCAGCCATGATGAATTGATCACATTTTTGAGGTGAGTTTGTGCCCTTTGGTCTGGCTCTGAGCAGCAGTTTGGGATGGGGAGGTGCTCACTGAGTCTCAGACAAAGCCACGTGCCATGATCAGATCAGCTGCTCCCACCAGAGCCTGCCACAGGAGGATCACCCATCCATGAAAATCCAGTGGGATTCATGTTTTACTTTATTCCCTTTCCCTGCATGTGTATTTGTAGCTCTCTAAACCTCCCAGCTCAGAAGAAGGTATGGAATTATTGGTGTATGAAGGACAAAGCCCTGAGTGGGGTCAATTCACAGGACCACACAGGGAAATGGTGGAATTACCATCCCTGGAGATGCTCAAAACTCGTGTGGGTCTGGCACTTGTTTTCATGGCTCAGTGATGCCCTTGGCAGTTCTGGACTAACAATTGGATCTGATGATCTCAGAGGCTTTTCCAACCTCAGCAATTCCATCATTCCACAGAATAAGAACGGTTCAGAAGCTTCAGGGAAGCAGATGGGGAATTGTGATGGATAAACATCCCCTTGTCCCACCAGGAAAAACTTCCTGTGGTTACATTTGCAAGGAGCACAGGCAAAGGGCCAGGGAGATGGAGCTGGAAGGGAGGTGAAGGTGCTGCTCAGGTGTCACCCACGTGTTGATGTCACCTCCAAAGCTGGAATGACAGCCTGGCACTGGCTGGGAGCCTCAAGAGGTGACAGTGAAGGACAGGAGCAGTGACCAGGATGGACCTTCTAGGAAGTGTGCCTGTGTCCACATTTCATTTCTTTCTGCCTCCTTTGAGACTGTGGGCATCTTTTCCTCATGTCCTCCCACAGCAGTGCCTGCTCCAGTCGTGTTTTCCAAAGCCCACTCAGACCCTTTGGCTGGCCACTGGGCTTGGAAACAGGTGGGGAACATCAAAAAATAGCATCAAAAAATAGTATGGAATTTAAAAAAAATTTATTAAAAAAAATGAAGCATTTCTGTCCAATCCCCCACCTTGTCCCAACCCATCTGCAGATATAAAAGAGCATCTGTAATCTGATTAATCTGAGCCCCGCCTGTCACGGCTGGAAGGCAATTTTGAAAGACTATCACCCTGTGTCTCACTCCAGAAGTTAATCTCCTCAAAGCACGGGGACTTCCCGCTCCCCCCAGCCCCCCAAGCCCTTCATCTTCCTCCTGATCCATCCTGAGGCTGGGTGGAGGAATGTGGGAGAGGGAATTGTACAAAAGGTGATTTGTGAGAGGAGCTGCTGCTCACCCCAGATTTCTTCCACTGCAGGAGGACCTCAGGAGCAGCCACAGCTCCCCAGCCTCACTCTGTGCCCAGCCAATTATCCTATCTCTCCCATCATCCAGCCCTTTGCTCCTTTTTCCTCCCTCTCCCCCTTTTTTTGTTTCTTTTTGGGCGAAGATTAAAAGATCTCACATGCTTGGAGAGAAGAAAGAGCCTCCAGTCCATCTCCACCTTGTCAATTATAAGTGAGGGGCTGGGGAGGGTTGCACACTGTTATTGACTTGAGCACTTTGCAAAGGTCATCTCCAAGGTCTGAACCTTCCCTTTGCCACTCCAGGCTCACCTGGGCCCATTAGGGAGGAATTTTGGGCTTGTCCTTGTATTTCATTTTGGGCCCACTGGCACTTCTGAGGGCCAGCAGACACGGTGGGGAGGGAGGAGGTGGGATGGGGGCACCAAGGGGAAAATGAAGACAGGTGAGGGGAAAGAGAACTCATTGAGAGACTTCAAAGTGGAACAAAGACCCATCCAGATGTGAATAATTGCTAGGTCAGCACCTTAATCACAGGCAAGGGCTCCTCTGCGAGGCATCCCTGGTTGCTTCACAGGGGCACGGAGGGGAGGGGGGAGCAGGGAAAAAGGAGAGATACAGAAACAAAGCTTTGATACAGCAAAGAGCAAGCCTGAGAAAAACATTTTCCAGGTGATTATGTGAATAATGAGCCAACCTCTGTTTTATTAGGGGCACGGGCAGCCTGTAATTGTTGGAGTCCAGGACATCCCTGTGGCCACCCTGGAGGGTTTGGAGACCGGACAGGGGGTCTGGGGTCTGTCCAGGGGGGTCAGAGCCTCACACAGAGCCCAGGAGGACACTGCCTCTGATCCCTGCCATGGCAGTGAATGCCCACAGTGTATGAAGAATCACAAACTGAGAGAATTCAAAATAAGCAGTATTTAGTTTATCACAGAGTGTAAATGTAGAATTTAGGATTTTTAGTATATGGGGTTGAAGAGACAAGCTGGAGGAATTGGGGAGTGGCCCCTGTGCTCCTTGTTCTTGCTCTCGTCCCCCATCTTTTGCTGAGTTGGATTTTAGAGATTGGTTTAGAGTAGAAATGCCATGTTAGCATAGGTAGTAGGCATTGGTAAAATTCTGTCAATAAAAAGTTCATTTTGGATGTGGTTGGGTCAGGGGTGCTGTACATGAGGTGTGGGGATCTCTGATCCACCCAGTCCTGCTCTGCTGGGGATGCCCTGCAGAGCTGAGACAGAACTGAGATAATGAAGAATAAACAACCTTGGAAACACGGACTGGGGACTCAGCCTGTCTGCTCTGGCTCCAGTGTGAAACACTCAGGGCAAAGAGAAGACAAAAAACCTGATTACCTCAGGGAACAGCAACCCCGAGGAGAATCTCAGGGAACAGCAACCCTGAGAGAAATTGCAGAGGAGCTGCAGCTCAGGGGACAGTGATGGACACAGCCCTGTGACACAGCCCAACAAAAGCCCCATGTCCCACCCCACAGAGCATCTCCTGCCTGTCCAACACAACCTCTGGGCTTTCAGATCTCACTGTGGTGGGAGGGAACCATCAGGGTTTTGTTCTTGTGCCTTTGAATGAGTTATGACTCCAACAGCCTCTAACCAAAGGTTGAGAATACGCTGGCTCGTCATCTTTGTTTTATTTTTTTCCTTTTCCTCAATCCCATGTTCCTGTGCCACAACACCAGCTGTGTTTATCTTGGAAAGGTTTTTCTTCTAAATCAAGCCACAAGGTTTCACTCACTGCAGACAAAACACCTTCCCACGTGGCTCTTTGCTGTGTAAATAAACATCCAGCATCTAAACAGCTTGGGGAGATGCCACACTGCTGACGTTTGCATGTTCTCTTATTATAAAAGGAGTTTCTTATTGCAATTGCAATATTATTTAGGGGCAGCAGCTGGTATCTCTTCTTCCCTCTGCTCATTTTTTTTTCAATTGGTGTTTTTGTTAAAAAAAAGTCTTATTTTTATGCAATATTCTTATAATAACATCTGACTCTTTTCACGAATTAAAAGATGTGGGATCTGTGCTTTCCTCCACAGGTACATTGGGGAGGGATTTAGTTTTGGTTGGGTTGTGGCCCTGCTATTTTCACTGAACATCTGCACAGGGTCAGTGCTAGTGAGGGCAGAGGAGGGAAGAAATTTGGGCTCTGCCTCTGGAGCAGGTGACATTCCCTCAGATCCACAAACCCCTGGATTTGGGATCTGAAAAAGAAAGGCAGAGACTCCTCTTGAAGGGATTCACTTTGAGTGTAATTTATGAGATACTCATTGGGAATGCAGAGAGCAGGGAGCTACAAAATCTGAAGTCAAGAGTAACCAGAAAAGAGAAAAGTTCCTCACTTTAAAAGAAAGTCTTGGTTAGGCAATGTGTGAGTGAACAGAGTCAATGGTTTAGTTTAGGACACTGAATTTTAAGTAAGATGTAGGCAAGCTAGGAAAGGGAAGAGAAAGGAAAATTCTAATGTACCTAGGGAAAAAAATAACTATAAGGAAGCTTGGAAGAGATTTTGGTCTGGAAAAGAGGAGGATGAAAACAAGAAGCAGAGGCCCTCACTCAGCAGAGGGTTTAAGGACAAATATCTGCCCAAAACACCTCAATTTTTGGTGGAACTATTGATAAAAAAAATGTTTCTCCCACAAGGTCCTTGACAGTTCTCAGTCGGGTCCTTGCTGTCCAAGAGCTCTGTAAGATCTCCCCAGGACAATGAAGAACATTATATCTACACAGATAAAAAAACCCAGTTCATGCCATACTTAAAAAATAAATGTTGGAAGCATAGGAGACCCTCAAACTACAAGAGGAGAAGAGCTCATGGGGGGAAGGTTTGAAGCAACATTGCAGCTCCTCCATGAATTTAAAAGGATGGAGAAAAAGAGGGGATTTTAGGCTGTCCAGAATGGTGAGGAAACAACACCATGGACACTGGTTATCCACAGAGCTCAGCACCACACTCCTCTCCTCACATGAGCTTTTCTGTGCTTTTTGCAGAGTTTCTTGCTCAGCTGCCAGAACCTGGGGAGGATTCAGTTCTTGCCCATCCATCCCACTGCTGGGTGAATTGAGAAGAGCTCCTCACCAGAATTCCCAGGGAATTCAAAAAGCTCCCTCCGTGGCTGAGCCTGCAGAGATGGGGCTGTGCCAGCCAGAGGTGCTGCTTGGCTTTGGCACTGCCACTGCCTCATCAACGCCTCTTTGGCCTCTGCCTCATCAACATCTCATAAACAACTCCTTGGCTTGCTGTGGCTCTCCAAATTAGTGTTCATAGAGTGCAGAGAGCAAGGTGTTTGCACAAGTAATGCTGAAGCAAATCTTGCCTGATCTCAGAGGCAAAAACCAAAAAAAAAACCCAAGGAAAAAAAAAGAAAGGAAAACTGCTCAGCTGCATCTCCTGCTTTTCTGCACCTCCTGCTTTTCTGCACATGCACAGGGGCCATGGGTGCCACCAGGTCCCACGTGGCACAACTCGAGGGACACTCTGCTCCTGTAGACCAGGCTCTGATTCCTCAAATTAAGGAATATATTCCATTCCTCAAGTTAAGGAATATATTCCATTCCCTAGGTTGGTGATCCATGGATTCCAGGTGCCTGGGAATCACGGAATCATACAGAACTGGACAATTCTGCTATTCAAGCTGGCACAAGACACAGGGTGCAGGCAGAGGGGATGGGATTATTGCAGCTCAGCTCAGATGTGAGCTGCTCACTCAGGAGCCCTCCCTGGGTCAACAGGAATAAGAATTAGGGAATCATTTATCTGATTTATCTTAGGTGGTTGTGCTTGGGCAGATAAATCCTAAACAGCATTGGAGAAAGAGGAGCAGAAATGCAGAAATGCAGAAGCAGAGATTGCAACACTCAGGGGACAGAGGGACAAAGTTGGGGATCCAGGTCACCGCAGCAGAGCTGTTTGACCTGTGTGAATATTTCCTTGAGCAGGTCTCAGCTCCCTGAGCTCCTGTGATGATGAAAACTTCATTGAAAATAGCCAAGCTGCTGCCATTTGTTGGTTAAAGTGCCCTCCTTGGAGCTCTGAGCCCAAAGGAAGCTGCAATTCCCTCCAAACATTCAGTCCTTACCTAATTTCATTTTTCCCACCTGCATGATGGGGTCAGTGCTGCCATTTGTGAGTCTGAGAACAATTCCCTGACAACTCCTGGGGCATCTGTGCCAGGTCCAGCTGCACCCAGGGCAAGGCTGTGTCCTTCCTCCCCATCATCTTCATCACAAGCTCTTTAAGGTAAGGACTGCCCCTCTTCAGCAGCACACAAAAGGTTTGAGAATTTTTCATGTTTGATGGATTTTTTAACCTGGCCCTGGCTCTGATTGACCCTGTCCAGTGGCTGGCTCAGTTTGGGAGCCCAAGGAGGGCACTTGGGATGCAGCTGCAGGATTTTTGGGGAAAAGGGAGTTTGGGTGCCAGCCAGGTGGCTCCAGTTGTCTGCATGACTGCAGCCCAGCCCTCTGTCCATGCACAAATGCAGAGTTTAAGCTCCTGCACAAAACCAAGCACAGTGGGGACTTCATCTCATTGAGAATTGAGATGCTGATATAAAAATAAGTTTAAAATGGCAACATAAATCAGCTTCCTGTGGCTCACAGACCTCTTAGCCAGGAGTGGTACTTTTGTCCATCACCTGCCAACACCAGCACAGCATTTCTCAGGAATATTTATCAATTTGGGGTTTCAGAAGCAGGAAAAACGGTGGTTAAAGGGAGGGGGAGTTCATCTGTAAAGATCAGTCAAGGTAAGGGGGTAACTCAAATCAAACTCTGTTTATTCTTATTCTAGAGGAAAGTCAAGGAGAAGCTCAGGGAGGCCTGAAGTGAGCTGATGTTGAGTGTGAGTGTCTCAGTTTGGGGGGATTAATGACAAAATAGAAATGCTGCTCTTTTCCAGCTCAGTGTTGATGTTCTTCCAGCTTTTTCTGCAGCAATCACTGTTTCATTGAGCCACCAAGTCAAATGAACAACTTGGACTTTTTAAATTTTCAATCCCAACGAAACATGAGTGTCATGGAATCCCAGAATTGTCCTGAGCTGGACAGGACCCACGAGGGCCATTGAATCCAGCTCCTGACCCTGCACAGAACAACTCCAAAACTCCCACCCTGTGCCTGATGCTCCTGGAATTGTCAGGCTTGATTCCATCATCACTTCCCTGGGAAATCTGTTCCAGTCTGGGCAGCTTTGTCCTCAGCAAGGAAAAAAACCCAAAACTGTATGTAAAATTATGAGAACCTATCAAATATATTGTAATTCCTGACCCAAATAATCCAGAGCAAAAGGTTATTTTTTGTATTCTTTGAGGAGCTCTAAATATTTCTACAGCCACATATAATCCAGCTCAGACGAACTTGGAGAAATCTGCTCTCTCTGCTTTAAGCAAAATTAACTCTATTTTAAACATAAAATCCCCTCAAGGATGTCCCTAATTGGCTTGTTCTTATCACAGTCATCCAATTTCTGCAATACAGCATGAAAAGGGTTGGGTTTTTTTCTTTTTTTTTTTCTTTTGCTGTCAGAGAGGAAATATGACTCATTATGATCAATTATAGATTTGTGCAATTAATTGTCCTCAGAAATTTCAGTTTCTGTGACATCACTTTGTCTACTCATCACATCCTTCCTCAGAGAAGGGAGTGCAGCATCCCAGTCTCTTTCAAAGTCAGAACCCTCAGCCAAGGTCATAAATGGGATGAAGGGAATTACAGAGGATATGAGGGGTTTTATTCCCATTTGGGATGAAATGAAGGTTATGTGGTTATAACTGTCCTGCCACCCTGCAGCAGTTCAAGTTTTAAAGTCCATCAGGTTTTAAAAATTTATCCTATCAAAACAGTCCTTTATAAATGCCAGTAATTGTTTTATCCAGTTTGGGTATTTTGAGATAGAGAAAATTTTAATTTTAATTTTAATTTTAATTTTAATTTTAATTTTAATTTTAATTTTAATTTTAATTTTAATTTTAATTTTAATTTTAATTTAATTTAAATTTAAATTTAAATTTTAATTTTAATTTTAATTTTAATTTTAATTTAATTTTAATTTTAATTTAATTTTCAATGCCCCCTCTCTCTGCTCACTCTGTAAGAATCCTCTATTGGAGTCACCCTTGAGGTGTGGGAGGAAAGATCTCATCCTTGGTGGGCCACACAATGGAAAGGGCTCCAGTTCCTGCAGAAAGCTGCCAAACCCCCCTCAGACCCCTTTGCCTCTCTGGGAGTGCCCAGGATTTACCTCCATCAGATTTTTTGTGCCCCTTCTTCTGTGTTTTTTTTACCATTTATTACTTTCAAACAAATCCAACCATCTCAAGCAAATTTCCTTTTTCGTTGCTTGTGTCCCCTCTTCCTAAGCTTGAGTATTTATCACAATAAACATTTTTCCCTGTTCACTATAAAATTTAAGTGCTGGTCCCACGATGCCAGGATGAGTTTTGATCAGGTCATATTCAAAAATTCCCTGTCTTGAACCATAAATTCCTAGAACTGAGGGCAGAAGAGACAGGGCTGGCCCTGAGCAGAGGCTTCCACCAGCCTGTGGGAGAAAATCAGGGATCAGAAAAGGGATCCCCATTCCCTCTGCACAGAGGAAAAGAAGATGCCAAGGGGGTGCTGAATGCCTCTGAACAGAACTTGGAGCTCTGTGGGCAATTTCAGCCTTGATGAACAAGGTCACCACTCTTCTCCCACCTCCTCACGTCGTGTTCTGCCTGCACCCCATGGAAAGGTGTCATTGTCCCTGAGGGAAATGCTCTCAGTATTTGGACTGGGTTTGGGATTTACCTCCTCTTCTGAGATGTTCACTCTGCTTTGGTCATGCAGGGCTCTGCTCACTGGAGGTGTCTTTGGATCGCTCCTGGCATCTGCCAGGTTCATCCCCTTGGAGTCTCCCTTTGTGCCATGGCTCTCAGCTTTCCTGCCTGCTGGAGATGCTCCAAGGCTGTAAAGTTTCATTTTGGACAGGTCAGTGTGGCTCCAGACCCTGTGGCCAGTGGGAAAATCATCCTACCTATAGAGGATGCAGTGAATTCTGGAATCACCAGAAGGTTTGGGGTTGGAAGGGATTTTTAAAACTCATCCAACCCCATGCCATGAGCAGGGACACTCCAACAGCTCAGGTTGCTCAGGGCCTTCTACAAACCAGCCTGGAATATTTCCAGGAATGGGACACCCCCAACCTGTCTGGGAAACCCATTCCAGCGTCTCAGGATTGCTTCTCCCTAAGATTCTCCTTGGGGTTTCTGTTCCCCAGGGTATCAGGGTCTTCTCCCAGGGTTGCTGTTCCCTGAGAGTTTCCTTGGGGTTGCTGTTCCCTGGGGTAATCAGGTTTTCAGTCTTCTCTTTGCCCTGAGTGTTTCACACCGGAAACAGAGATGACAGGCTGAGTCCAGCAGGGTTATCAAGGCTGTTTATTCTAAATTATCTCTCAGTTCTTGTCCAGCTCTGCAGGGCGTCCCCAGCAGAGCAGGACACGCGGGGACTGGGCGGGNCCCCCTGTCCAGTCTCCAAACCCTCCAGGGCGGACAGAGGGATGTCCTGGACTCCGACACCAGCATTTCACAGCACTCCCAATAAAAACCTTCTACCTTAACCCCAAAATCCCCCTCCCAGGGTGCCAACCTATCCCCACCGGCCACAGAGACAGCCAGAATGAGAAGTTTATATGAAAAACTGAATTTTCAGGGGGCTGAGCTGACTCCCACCTCCCTGGTCCCACCTTCAGGAGTGGGTTAGGGCTGCAACCACAGCGTCTGTTCCTGCTTGTGCAGCAAACTCGCCCTGGGGTGTTTGCGTGTCCCTTCTCGCCCCCTGCCCCGGGGCCACCAACACTTCCTTTGTTGTCTCCTGTGCTTTTATTTGGGCTCCGGGGCAGGGACTCTCCTTTGGAACACCTCTCCCCGCAGGACTGGCATCGCCTCTCGCTGCAGGAGTAAATAATAATAACATGCATTAGCTACTAAATAGGGGAATTAGGGGTGAGCTTATGTACGAGCCCCGTGCGTGCTCTAATGATCTCCTCGTGCTTAATGCAACTGGATCCTGCCATTATTAAAGCAGCAGAGAACCCATGTTTGATCTACAGGGCCCATTCTACTTTTTGGAGACATCAAACAGCTGCTTTGCTTTTCTTTTTTTTCTTTTCTTTCTTTTTTTTTTTTTTTTTTCCCCTTGGCAAATGCGCATGTTATAAGCAAATCTGAAATTACCAAGTTCACAAGTTGAGTTTCATGCAGAGAAATGTTTACTTTGATGCCAGAGGACCTGGCTCATTTCCATTTACAGTAAATGAGGAAGAAAATTGATTTGCAGCAGCAGGAGGGGTGTCAAACCTTTATTGCTGCTCAGGACATGTATGCACTGCTAACCAGGAAGATAATTAACCTAAATTAACCTTCTGCCTTGAGATGAGTCATAGTTTGGGGAGGGGGGAGGTGGGAATAGGGGGTGGAGAGGGTGTAGGGAGGGGAACAGTGCTGTAGAGCTGTATGGACATGTCCTGTGCATTTCCAAGCTAAAACGATGGGCCCATGCAGCAACTGATTAGATTTAAATGGAAATTCTCGATGGGCATGAAGGAATTAAAAAAAAAATAAAAAAAAAATAAAACCCCTGATGTTTAAATTAGTGCTGGACTGTGCATTGCATAAGCTGTGCCTGTAAAGTGGGGCAGAAAAGTGAATTTCCAGATGCTGCTGAGCCAGGAAACAGCGAATTCTTTGGCCTGCCATGATTTACTGGCCCCATCTGAAGATCTGCAGCTCTTACCCAAGGGTGGGATGGAGGAGCTGCCAGGGGTGGGATGGAGGAGCTGCTCCAGACCTGGATGAGGTGGTTCCCAAGTGGATGTCAAGGCAAGACCCACGTTGCTGTTATCCACCTGCCCAATGAATGAAATCCAAATTTCTTTATTAATTCAAAATAAATAACTGTGTAACCATCCCAGGCAGTCACCAGGCAGTTATGGGTGATGGAATTGGAAAAACGACTCTGTTTCAGTTTTGTTTGAGGTCAGAGCCTAAAATCTGGATCATTCATTTAGTGATGTTTGAACATTCTAGATCAAAAAGGATCCAGCAGCCAAGTGCTCCATTTCCCAGGAAACCAACCACCAAAACTGACCTCTCGTGATGGAATCATGAGGTTGGAGAAGATCTCCAGGAGGCCCAAAAGCTCTTCCATGACCACTCCAACCTTCTCTAGGGTGAGCAGCAGCTTGGGCTGGGATCTCCTTTGTCTGGATCCAGCTCCTGGAGATCCTCTGGGTCAGGGAACAGCTGAGTTACTGAGTTACTGGGTTACTGGGTTACTGGGTTACTGGGTTACTGGGTTACTGGGTTACTGGGTTACTGGGTCACTGCTCCCCACTGCCTTCACCACAGAATCACCAGAACCTCCAAGGTCATCCAGGCCCAGCATTAATCCAGCGCCTCCAAAGCCACCATTGTCCCCAAGTGCCACAGCCACACGTCTTTTAAATCCCTCCATGGAAAACCAGACAAATTCAGACAAGGCCAAAGCTGGATCTCTTTTATTTAGAGGGGGTTTTAGAGTTTTTTGGGTTTTTTTTTTTT
>VXBR01009375.1:14011-27932 GCA_013400215.1 Cisticola juncidis | reverse complement strand
ATATATTTACAATCCTATTTAGTTTTTAGGGATTCTGGGAATGTTAAAGGAGAAAATAACCAAGAAAAGGAGACTGAAATGGTTGGGGTGAAGCAGCTGCTGGGATCCCAATCTGGGTGTGAGGATTGAATAAACAGGAGCAGCTTTTCCCTAATTCCTGCTCCAGTTGGAGACAAATCTGGGTTTGGGTTAAAAAATCAAATCTGAATGGGTTAAACAAATCTGGGTTTGGGTTAAAAAATCAAATCTGAATGGGTTAAACAGGAGTTCTCAGATCCAGGGGAGCCCTGCAGTCATCAGAGGCTGAGCAAAGCAATTAAGGGAATTAATAAAAGTGCTGGGAAGCAGAATGAGTTCACAGCTCCTGCACTTCTGGATTTCTGTGGAAAAATAGGGCTGGAAGGGCTCCCCGTGCTCCCGTTAGCCAGGGCCACCCTGGAGCTGAATATTCACCCTCAGCACCCAGGGGTGGGCTGGAATCCTGGGATCCCACCCAGGGATGGGCAGGGGTCCTGGGATTTCATGTAGGGCTGGAAATCCTGGGACTTCATCTAGGGATGGGCAGGGGTCCTGGGATTTCATGTAGGGCTGGAAATCCTGGGACTTCATCTAGGGATGGGCAGGGGTCCTGGGATTTCATGTAGGGCTGGAAATCCTGGGACTTCATCTAGGGATGGGCAGGGGTCCTGGGATTTCATGTAGGGCTGGAAATCCTGGGACTTCATCTAGGGATGGGCAGGGGTCCTGGGATTTCATGTAGGGCTGGAAATCCTGGGACTTCATCTAGGGATGGGCAGGGGTCCTGGGATTTCATGTAGGGCTGGAAATCCTGGGACTTCATCTAGGGATGGGCAGGGGTCCTGAGATTTCATTTAGGGCTGGGCTGGAAATCCTGGGATTTCATTTAGGGCTGGAAATCCTGGGATTTCATTTAGGGCTGGAAATCCTGGGATTTCATTTAGGGATGGGCAGGAATCCTGGGATCCCACCCAGGGATGGGCAGGAATCCTGAGATCCCACCTAGGGATCTGCAGGAATCTTGGGATCCCACCCAGAGGTGGGCAGGAATCCTGGGATTTCATTTAGGGATGGGAGGAATCCTGGATCCCACCCAGGGGTGGGCTGGAAATCCTGGGATCTCACCCAGGGGTGGGCTGGAATCCTGGGATTTCATCCAGGGGTGGGCTGGAAATCCTGGATCCCACCCAGAGATGGGCAGGAATCCTGGATACCACCCAGGGGTGGGCTGGAAATCCTGGAATCTCACCCAGGGGTGGGCAGGAATCCTGGGATTTCATCCAGGGACAGGCAGGAATCCTGGGATCCCACCTAGGAATAGGCAGGAGTCTTGGGATCCCATCTAGGAATGGGCAGGAATCCTGGGATCCCACCCAGGGATGAGCAGAAAATCCTGGGATCCCACCCAGGGGTGAGCAGGAATCCTGGATCCCACCCAGGGGTGGGCTCTGCAAACTCCCTCTGGATTCTCCCTGTGGATAAATCCTTTTTTTGGGAGAAGCTGACTGAAGCAGACACAGATCAGGATTTTGTGAGCTTCTCTCAGCTGGGATAAACCTGTCCTGGCATCTGAGGAGACATGAAGGCCAGAAAAGGTGGATTTTAGGGAAAGATTTCCTGTAGGGAAAGGCAGGGGCTTAAATCAGACCATTTCCTGTGGCTGGGAAGTGGAAAACAACACCCCTGAGAAGGAATGAAGGGAAAATTGAGGTTAAATGGAGAGTGAGTAACACTGAGAGGCAGAAATTTGGGATGAGTGTGGTAGGGAGCCTGAATTTCTGCAGAATTATTGCTCTGGATATTAAATATTCTCTGGAATATCAGAACAGGGTGTAAAAAGGCAGATATTCTATAGAAATAAGGTTTTTTAACTTTTACAACCCCTCCTTCCTCCACAAAGATGTTTTCTCCAGAATTTCTGCAGAATTAGTGCTCCAGGAGCTCTGGATATTAGATATTCCCTGGAATATCTGATCAGGGTGTTAAATGGCAGATATTTTACACTCTGCTCCCCAAATCTCAATCTACACAATTACTAATAATTAAGAATATTCATAGTAAAATGGAATTGGTAACAATTTTGGTAAGACCTCTTTCTGTTCATTGTGAGGCTCAAACATCCCTTTTTATTTTTTAATTTTTAATTTTATCTTCCAGGCTCACCCAAAAGTGAGTGAAAAGCTAAAAACCCTCATGGTGGAGTGGTCAGAGGAATTCCAGAAGGACCCACAGTGCAGCTTAATATCTGCAACCATCAAATCCCTGAAGGAGGAAGGGGTGACTTTCCCTGCAGCAGCATCCCAGGTGAGAGCTGGGATAGGGATGCATCCCATGCTCTGGAATTTTCATTTCCCAAATCCCCTTTTCCTGTGTGTCCCATTCCCTGTGCATGTCAGGAGTTATCCTGGATTTGGAGTGGTTCATTTTTAATTTTTATGGTTGGTTCTGCCCAATCTAACAGCAGATACGATGCCAGGTGTTTTTTTCCTGATTTTATTATTGATCCTTTTAAATATTTCCATGTTACTCAGCCCTGAAAATGAAAATTACAATTTCTGTTACAATTTCTATTACAACTTCCTTACACAGAGTTTACTTTCCTCTGTATGAAACATTTTTTTGACTTCTACAAACATCATGAGTTTTTTAACTTTTACAACCCCTCCTTCCTCCACAAAGATGTTTTCACTTCTAAATCTGATCTATGTGTCCCATTCCCTGTGCATGTCAGGAGTTATCCTGGATTTGGAGTGGTTCATTTTTAATTTTTATGGTTGGTTCTGCCCAATCTAACAGCAGATACGATGCCAGGTGTTTTTTTCCTGATTTTATTATTGATCCTTTTAAATATTTCCATGTTACTCAGCCCTGAAAATGAAAATTACAATTTCTGTTACAATTTCTATTACAACTTCCTTACACAGAGTTTACTTTCCTCTGTATGAAACATTTTTTTGACTTCTACAAACATCATGAGTTTTTTAACTTTTACAACCCCTCCTTCCTCCACAAAGATGTTTTCACTTCTAAATCTGATCTATGTGTCCCATTCCCTGTGCATGTCAGGAGTTATCCTGGATTTGGAGTGGTTTATTTTTAATTTTCATGGTTGGTTATTCCCAATCCAACAGCAGATATGATGCCAGGTGTTTTTTTCCTGATTTTATTATTAATCCTTTTAAATATTTCCATGTTACTCAGCCCTGAAAATGAAAATTACAATTTCTGTTACAATTTCTATTACAACTTCCTTACACAGAGTTTACTTTCCTCTATATGAACCATGGGGAGTTTTTTTAACTTTTACAAACACTGTGAGTTTTTTAACTTTTACAACCCCTCCTTCCTCCACAAAGATGTTTTCACTTCTAAATCTGATTTATGTGTAAAACATATGGCAGAACATGGAAGAGCTGAGCACTGGCACCAGTTCCTGGTGGCAATGAAAACCCCAGGAATGATTTCACTGTGCTGCTGGGGAGAATTGGAGGATTTGAGTCAGCAGCTCCCAACTGCAGCATCTTCTCTCTTGAAGGGAGAATAAAACTGGAAAGAGTCATTTAAATCAGTAGTCTCACTGTAATAAATACGACTGAAATAATCCTTTCAATAAAATCAGTTATTTCAATTAAATCTCATTATTTGTTTTACTTTTTTCCTTGCTGAAAACAGAAAAAAAACTGAAGAGTGATGATTTTTATTTCTAGGAGATCTCCATAATCCACCTGATCAGAACAACTCAGTGCTAATTGTTAAAGATAAATAATTATGGAGATTTTATTTTGAGTTGTCCCTCTGTTGTTCCCACCTTTGCAGGCCTCCACCAGTGCTGCTAAGAATGGCTCCTCATCCAGTAAATCCAAGGAGGATGAGGATATAGCCAAAGGTGAGTCTGGGTTAGACTCCAGAAGTTCTGAAATGGGAATTTGGGCTCTTCCCTGCTGCACAGCAGGCTGGAATTGTGACATTCCAGTTTTCCCCTCATCCATGAGGATCTGGGGTTGGACAAATCATTTTAAACCCTAACTCCCAGTACTGCAGCAGATACAAACCTTGTTCAAATCAACCAATAAAACCTGCTTTTGTTAAAAAAGTTTAACAAGTCTGCTTTGTGCCAGGGATAACCCCACCAACTCCTTCTCCTCCCTGCAGCCATCGAGTTGTCCCTGCAGGAGCAGAAGCAGCAGCAGATGGAGACCAAGTCCTTGTACCCCTCTGCAGAAACCCCAGCAAACCCCCCGAGCCTGAGGAAGGTGCGAGCTCTGTATGACTTTGAAGCTGTGGAGGACAATGAGCTCACCTTTAAAAGTGGAGAGATTATTTTTGTTTTGGATGACAGGTACAATACACTCAGGTGGAGATGACTTTGTTCCACCACTGTTGTTTTTCTCAGGGTAGCACATTTTCCCTCTGATGCTGGTTTTTTTCACCCACAGAAATGTAATTGTCACTCTCCCCTCCCTCACATCCCTTTCTCTTCCTTTTATCTTTCCAAAATCCTTCTCTCTGACCTCAAATCATTTTAGTGTGGGGAGAACCTCGAGTGTTCCATGCAATTTGTAGTTTTGAAGATAAATCTTAATTGGTGGTCTGACATAATGACATAAAATGCATTGGCATCACATTCCAGCAATTGTTAAACCTCTGGCTAGCAAGAATCACGTTTGCCAAGAATAAAACCAATTGAAAATAACTAAAACAATGATTGTTGTTAACACCTATAGGGATGTGTACAGTTTTAAAGGTAATCAATGTAAGGAATTGATGAGTTGTGTTCCATTTTCCTCTGATTCCTCTTCCTTTCTTCCCTCCCCTCTGCCCCAGCTCCTGTTTGGCTTTGTGCTAATCCCTGCAAATGTTCTCATTTAGATATCACAGGATTTTGGTTTAAAAACCCACCAAGTATGTGAACCTCATGTTTTCAGTAAAAACCCCAAATAAATCCTGGCCCTGCTCACCCCAGAATCCTGTAATCCTTCTTTATTTCCCAGTGATGCCAACTGGTGGAAAGGGGAGAACCACAGAGGAGTGGGGCTGTTCCCATCCAACTTTGTCACCTCTGACTTGTCTGTGGAGCCCGAGGCAGGTGAGTAACCTGCTGGAATGACTGAGGGATTATTGCACAAAGGCTGAAATGATGCATTATTTCACAAAGGCAGCTGTGTGCTGCAATCCTAATTAGCCCAGCAGCAAAATAATTTCCTCTATCAGCCCCAGGAAAGAGTTGAGAGACATCCTGCCCTTGTTTCAAACAATCAAGCACAGATCTAACATAACTCACTTTAATTTCTGCCTCTATTTCTCTTTTAAGTTATTACCATTTTCTGTGACAGAAAGTTGGTTGGATTCACCACAATTCCTTGTCAGCAACATATTTACAAATCCAGCAAATTGCCATTTCAAATGTCACCGTGTCTTTTCACACAGAAAAATAACAAGGAGCAAATGTTTGTTTGAAGTTATCACAGCAACAGAGAGAAGAGAAACTCATCTCTGTTCTTTCAGCAGCCTTGGATAAAATCTCTGTTCCTGAGGATGCTGCAGAAGAAATCAAGAAAGCAGAACCTGAGCCAGTTTATATTGATGAGGTATGGAGCCACTTTAAAATAAAATATTGCTGGGCTTTTACATTCTTCTGGTGCTGAGTGTTGGCAGATGATTCTTTGTCTCTGAAGAACTTTTATTTGAATATTAAACCAATCTTGGCATGGCAGAGCAATCAAAGTTGTTCATCTTTCAGGACAAGATGGATAAAACACTGCAGGTGCTTCAGAGCATCGACCCCACGGATTTAAAGCTTGATTCTCCAGACCTCCTCAACTCAGAAGGTACCTGCAGCACTAAATCAGCTCCTTTTTTATGACTTCTTCTCACAATTACCTTTTGTGGATGGAGCTGGGAGTTCTTTGTGTTTATTTTAAGCTGAGGGGAGCTGTGCTCTGTACTAGCAGTGCTGGAGAACACTTATTTCACCGTGGGAGTGTGGGGCTCTGGGGATAATTTGAATTTTTTTTAATAGTTCCAAGCCAGCTCCGTGTTTAGCAGAGCCATTTGCATAACTCCCAGCTCTGTAAAATGCCTGAGCTTTGCAAGATCCATCTACCAATCCCAACCTTGAAATAAATAAGCAATTAATTTTACTGTAGTTGGATAAAATATTTTTGGCTGCATTTAAATGTTTAATTGTGCAAGACATCAACTGCCTCAACACTTTGTCTTCACAGATATCTGCCAGCAGATGGGTCCAATGATAGATGAAAAACTAGAAGAGATAGATAGGTGAGCACAATTTCTTCACTGATTTCCTTCAAATTGGGCAGTTTTAATCATATTTTTGGTACTTTCATCTCCTAGGCTAGAAAACCTTGCAGTAAAAATTGATCAACTTTACCTTTATTTTTTAATGCTGAAATATCCAGTCCTGAGTGTGCTCAGTGAGATTTGATTGCTGCTCTCCCAAAATTCACTGCACAGGCCATGGATGCTGTTTTGTTTTGGCATTTGGTGCCTGCAGCCTGCTCCAGGNATTCCCAGAGCAGCCCCTGGATCCCTGGCAGTGCCCAGGCCAGGCTGGAGCAGCCTGGGGCACTGGGAGGAGCCCATGGCAGCAGGTTGGAATTAGATCTTTTAAGGAAGGTCCCTTCCAGCCCAAACCACTCCATGATTCTGTCACTCCTGGGGATATTTGAGGGTGAAAAGAGCAGGGAATTCCACCTGGGAATTGCTGGTTTGGTGCCAGCAGTGGCTGTGCAGCTCTTGGATTTTTCTTCCAGTCAAACAGCAAATTTTCAATATAAATGGTTAAAAATTGGACCTTTTAGGGGCTTCTTTTCCTTGCAGCACTGTTGTCCCCTCCCCATCCGAGGTGTCCCAGCAGCTCAGTGCCCTCTGCATTTGTTTTGGAACAGGAAACATTCGGAGTTATCCGAACTGAACGTGAAGGTCCTGGAAGCCCTGGAGCTCTACAACAAACTGATGAATGAGAGCCCCATGTACTCAGCCTACTCCAAACTCCAGCACCCTGCACAATTCCCACCCACCTCCTCTGGAGTCTCCGTGCAGGTCAGTGTCCCTGGCATCTGCAATTCCCTGGCATCTGGAAATTCCCTGGAATCTGGGAATTCTTATCCCTGCTCTCAAAAAAATCACAGCAAAATCTGAAGGGAGCCCACGAGCAATCTGACATTGCCTTTGCAAGAAATTGGGATTCATGCACTAGAACAGAAGGGTTTGCTTGGCCACTGCTGAACATTCCCAAAGATGCCTTCCATAATTCATTCCTCGCAGTTGGAGCTGGGTGTTCTTGCTGTGAGTCACATCAATCTCCAAGTAAAATGTTCCCTTCTCCTCTAATAGTGGGGATGGCAGGGAACTGGAATATCAGTGGATTAATCCCAAGCGTATTTTTTGCTAAATATAGAAGCACTCTGCTTTTAGCTCCCTTTGCCCTTAGAAAAATGAACATTTTGTATCAAACCTAAACATTTGTGCTCCAAACTGTTTTACCCTGGCCCTAATGATGGTGTAAGGAATAAACACGGAGGGGAAGGAGAGATTTGCAAAAAGCACACAATGAGGGTTTTTTGCTTGAAGTGAATTTTACTTTCATGTTAATTGTTCAGTGGGAAAAGAATAGTTGCCATAGCAACTGCTAGGTCTGAAAATATGTCAGTTAAAAGTAATTCCGTGTCCTTAACTCACAGTAACGACGGAAAATTCATTATATCTGGAGGTTACAAAGTAATTTAAGCCAAAAGGCAACTGCAGTTTGCTGTTTCCTCCCAAGATTGGTGCACAGAAATGCAGGGCAGTGCTGAGCTGTATTTGGGACAATCCTGTTTATCCCAGATCCAGCCTGTGCCACCTGGATTTGGAGGGAATCTTGCATTATTTAAACCAGAATAGGAAGGAATTGCATTCCTATGGGAACAATTTGGGACAATCCTGTTTATCCCAGATCCAGCCTGTGCCACCTGGATTTGGAGGGAATCTTGCATTATTTAAACCAGAATGGGAAGGAATTGCAGGTTTGGCTCCCAGCTTTGGGCTGTGCTGGTGGGTTCATTCCAAAGTTTCCCCAAACCAAGGATTATCACTCACAGAGGTGGTTAAAAGCAGGATAAATGTGACTGAGCACCAAATGTGCTGGGTTTGATTTGATTTGCAGTCGTATCCTGTGCAGCCTCCCAGTGGGAATTACATGATCCAGGGCGTGTCCATGTCCCCAGGATACAGCCTGGCCCCGGAGCAGGTGGGCCAGGTGAGGTCTCTGCCTCAGGGCATCAACTCTGCAGCCACCCAGCCACCTCCAGCTGCTTATCTAAGGTAAATTCCAGCAAATCCTGCTTCCTGGGGGGAATTCTGCCACTTTTTGTGTTCTTTTGGCATTTACATTAAGTGACACATTCTTCTGAGAGGAAAACACTCATTTGACTAAACCAGGGAGCACTGAGAGCATCATGCTGGATAAAATCAATCCTGCATGAGGAGGTTTCCCAGGAAGGATGAAAAGGAACCTCTGACCTTGGCTTTAAGCAACCAGCACCAAAGATTAAAAATTAAATAGTAGGAGTAAGTTAAAGAGTAAGTTAAAAAGTAAAAGTAAAAGTTACATAGTAGAATTATTGAGCTGCTGGAAGAATATTGAGAGTGGAAATGTTTTTCCTGCAAAAACCATGAAAAACTGCCACGTTCTAGGCATGAAAAGTGTGGAATTCCTGGGAAATGGTTTATTAACATGGAGGGGTGACAAGGGGGAAACTGCAAGGCCAGAGTTACTTTGAGAGTGTGCATGTAAAAAAAAAGTATTTTTGTAGCCAGCAAAGCATGAAATACCTTCAAAAATGACCATTTGGGTCACGCTATTTTCAAATGTGGGTGTTTGGGGAGTGGCAATTGATGCTGTGGGTGAATGTGCTGGACCTGGGCTGTCCCGTGAGCGTGGCCAGTGTTGTGTCCCTGTCCCTGTCCCTGTCCCTGTCCTGGCTTCCCCGTGAGCGTGGCCGGTGCTGTGTCCCTGTCCCCTCAGTCCCATGAGCGTGGCCGTGTTGTGTCCCTGTCCCTGTCCCTGTCCCTGTCGCCTCAGCCCCATGAGCATGGCCGTGTTGTGTCCCTGTCCCTGTCCCCTCAGCCCCATGAGCATGGCCGTGTTGTGTCCCTGTCCCTGTCCCTCAGTCCCATGAGCGTGTCCATGTTGTGTCCCTGTCCCTGTCCCTGTCCCTCAGCCCCACGAGCGTGGCCGTGTTGTGTCCCTGTCCCTGTCCCTCAGCCCCACGAGCGTGGCCGTGTTGTGTCCCTGTCCCTGTCCCTGTCCCTCAGCCCCACGAGCGTGGCCCTGTTGTGTCCCCGCAGCCCCGACCCGGCGCTGCCGCAGCCCTTCCCGAGTGTCCCGAGCGTGGGCTCCGCCGCCTTCCCCCAGCACCAGATGGGCATGGCTGTGGACATGGGGGCGTTCCAGAGCAACCAAGGACCAGGCTATCCCGTGGCTCTTCCTGCTCACTCCCTGCTCCAGCAGCAGACAAATTTCCATCAGCAGCCTCTGCTTTAAACACCACACTCGAGGAATTCCGACCCAGGCATCCTTGGGAGTCCCTGCTGTGGATATCCGAGTCCATTTTCCTCTCCAATAACCCGACTCGCTGCATTAGGGTGATGCAGAGTAAAAATAGGCACCAGCTCTGATGGTTATTTGCATTTTTGCATCCTGAACTAGATTTAGGGGATGGTTTAAAATAATCCCCCGTTCCTCCGCGTCCCTTTTTTTCTCTTCTCTTCCCTCCCTGCGCTTTCAGGAAACGCCACTTGTGAATCTCTGAAAGATTGTCCCAAAATAATTCTCTTTTCAATGTGTTTCTGGAAGCTTGAGGATGCTGAGGTGCTGTTGCTTTGCCTCCTGTGGTGTCTGCTGTAATCCTTCTGTCCCAGTGGCTTTAGGGAATCTCTGCACTTGGGGCTCCATTCCTGAGGGATGCACCGAGGGATCCCTGGCTCCGGCTGGAAGAGGAGACTCTGCCACTCAGGACCACAACCCTGTGGAGACAGGACAAAAAAGGGGTTTTTCTATATTCAGGAAACACAGAGAATTGCTGTGTTTTTCTTGAGGAAAACCCAGGTTTTCCTGGCATTCCCTGGTGTCCTGGCAGAGGTGGCACTGCCAGCACGGGGAGGAGCAGCTGGGGATGCTCCCCCTGGATCCAAGGTGCTGAGCCAGGAACTTGCACAGAACCTCTCTTCACTTTTCCTTTCTGGATGGATGTAGAAGGGAAGGAGCTTTGTCATTCCTTGTGGGAAAGGAGGGGGCTGGAGAAGGTTTGAAGCTGCTGAAGACTCTGAGGATCTGTTCCCTTTCCAAGGGGGAGCTGAGTGGAACAGGAATGGTCTGGATGGGACCAGGGGGTTCTGCCTCTCTTGGATTTCCTCTCTGTGCCCTGTGTGTCTGAACAAGGCCTGACCCCACTCGGGGAAGGGATCTGAGCACATCCCATGTGCTGGGGGTGGGATTGGGCTCCTCTGCACTGGGAATCCTGAGCTGTGTCCCTGGAGGAGGCACTGCCTCGAGCTGGGCACATGTGGCACTTGGTGAGAAAAGAAATCCAAGAATTTCTTCCCTGATGCACTTTTTAAAGGGTGGGGTTTGTCCAGATGAGCTGGATTATCCTTTGGGAAAGTGGGATTTCTTTCTTTTTCTTGTTTCAACTGCTGAAAAAAAATCACTTCATCTTCCTATTTACCTTCTCAGTGGAGCATGGTCACATTTATCCTGCTTTTAACCACCTCTGGTGAGTGATAATCCTTGGCTTGGGGAAACAGTGGAAGCAAATTACTGATAAAACATCTCAGTTAAATGCAGGAGGCTCCCTGATGTCTAAATAGGCATTTTTGATGTCTAAATTTCATCCCAGATTGGAACTCCCAGGCTGCTGAGTGACAAAACCCACCCTTCACTCACCACCTCCTCCATTTATTTTCCCTTCTATTTAATTATTTCCTATCTTGACCTTATATTTGCAGCCTCATGCTCATGCAAAAAGTGTTCAGCACCTGCTCTTTAAATCACTTTTTATTTAAATGTGTGCAATTAGAAGGAGGATTTTGTCCTTCCTTTGGACATGACTTTAATTTGTCTTGATCCTTCCCCTGGAAGTAGCTCAGTACAAATGACACACGTGGCAATACTGAAGTATTTTGTTCCTTGTGTCTTTTGAGGAAAAGAATTTCTTTCAATGCTGCTGTTCCAAATTCTGATTGTTTGGAGCTTGTATTTGTCAGAGTTTGCTTCGTCCCAAGTTGGTTTGGGCTCAAACTAAACCTTGCTCTCGTTGCTATGGATTCTCCATGTTTGTTAGGAAATTTAAATTGGTGGTTTTGTGGATTCTGAGCTTTGGGCCAAGAGAAATCCTCAACTGAGCCAGGCAGATGTGATTTGATGATGTTAATTGTTAAGTATAAATAATGTATATACTCATTTGTCTGAGATTTTCTACACAGCTCCACACACGCCTGAACTTTTATAAAAGGATTTGTCCTTCTGTCGCCTCTTCTACTCTTAACTCCATGATATGCAACTTGTAGATAGTGTAAAATAATTTAATTATTATGTATTTAGAGGGGGTAGGTGTTTCTCTTCATATTTCTAGACATGATCATATTTATTTTTAAGGCCTGATTGTAACTGAACATGCTGCCAAAGGATTTCTCTAACTCCAGATTTCTACTTTAGGTTTCTACCTGCTGTTTTCTATCAGGAATTCAGGGTGGAGAACTCCTGCTTTTTTCATATAAACCCTTAACATAGGAACCTGGGCAACTTTCTAATGAGACTTTCCATGTGATCTGTTTGTTTGATGGGTGTTAAATATCAACATTTCCTTCCCTGTGAGCTGGGGACCTGTTGTGTCTGTTCAGTTGTCACCCCAGAGTGGTCTGAGGGGTTGTGCTCTGTCACCTGGTGTCACCCACGCTTTGTCTCTCCAATTGGCTCCAGAAATACTGTTAAAAATCAGATTATTGAAACCTTCCCAGTGATGTTGTGTGTTCTTTGTGCTGGAGGCTTGTGGGACTGTGGCTCTCAGTGCTGTGGCCTCTCTCAGAGATTATTTTCTGAGATGAAGATGATTTTCTTCCCTTGTTTTTCATGAAGATGATTTTCTTCCCTTGGTTTTCATCTGTGCATCTTTTCCAAGAGCTCCCAGGCAGTGCCCCTGCTTGCACTGAGGGATTTCTGTGGAATGAGGAATGTTTGTTAACAAACACACCCAGGAGAATTCCCTGCCCAGAGGGGCAAGAGCTGAGTCCTGTGACCGTGGCTGAAAATTCCAGCTCATCCCAAAAATCAGGGTGAATCCCTGGGCTTTAGCCCTGCTGCTGAGGCTCTGCATGGACACTGAAAATGCCTAAAAATTCCAGCTCATCCCAAAAATCCAGGGTGAATCCCTGGGCTCTAACCCTGCTGCTGAAGGTGTGCAGGGACACTGAAAATGAGAATTTCAGCTCATCCCAAAAATCAGGGTGGATCCCTGGCCTTTAACCCTGCTGCTGAAGGTGTGCAGGGACACTGAAAATGCCTGAGAATTCCAGCTCATCCCAAAAATCCAGGGTGGATCCCAGGGCTTTAACCCTGCTGCTGAGGCTCTGTATGGACACCAAAACCCCCTGCAAGGAGCCCCAAAATTGTCATTTACTGTCATCAGTGACAAAAATTGTCATCAGTCACTGGTTTGCATCATTTTTTACAGCCCTTTGGAGCTTTTGACCCCAGAGGGTTGATTTGGGGTCACATCAGGCTGGAAATGGACCTTTAAAAAGCCAAATGATATCCTGGATTGTTGGGAAATGCTGCCTTGTTTTTCCTGCTGAATCCCAGCCTGATCCATCAGATCTCTGGAGAGAATTTTCCCTGGGAACTGAGCCACCCCACAATTCATATTTCACCAGAAGTGCCTCCCTAGCAGCAGTTTAGTGATGAAAGTGAATGTGAAAATAATCTGATCAGACTGCAGCCTCGGTGACCCACATTCACCTTGGGCAGAGAGGCCAGGCTGCTCCTGCTGCCCGGGAATTAAAGGATTTGGGATGTGGGGCAGGCGGGAGGGCTGCGGGAGGGCTGAGAGGGGCAGGAGTGAGTGAGCCCGGCTGGGATGGGCACGGCCGGGGACGGGCACGGCCAGGGATGGACGGGCACGGCCGGGAATGGGAAGAGACGAGAATGGGCACAGGCAGGGATGGATGGGCAGAGCCGAGAATGGGCACAGCCGGGGATGGATGGGCACAGGCAGGGACGGGCACAGCCGGGGATGGGCACGGCCGGGGACGGGCACAGCCCCGCTGTTGCTCATCCCGGTGGGAGGTGTGATGCGCCTGTAGGTGAAGCTCAGCAGCGTCAAGCAACAAATCCAGGTCCCGCTTCCAAATCTTGCTCAGATTTCAGATTCCAACACATCCTCTCCTGAATTTTGGCTTCTTTTCCTCCGTGCCCTGGGAACGGGAGCTCTCCCCACGGTGGGAGTTGGTGCCAGTGGGTGCTGGTGGATGTGGGGAGGGGTCGGGGCTGTGCCAGCTGGACAGGGTGGGCTCAGGGCTGCTGCTCGCCCAGGGCATCCCCCATGGAAGGGACATTAAATCCCATCCCACTCGACCCTGCCATGGCTGGGACACCTCCCACTGCCCCAGGGCACTGCCAGGGATGCAGGGGCTGCTCTGGGAATTCCAGCCCAGCCAGGAATTCCCAATTCCCAATCTCCCACCCAGCCCTGCCCTCTGGCACTGGGAGCCATTCCCTGTGTCCTGTCCCTCCAGCCCTTGTCCCCAGTCCCTCTCCAGCTCTCCTGGAGCCCTTCAGGCCCTGGCAGGGGCTCTGAGCTCTCCCTGGAGCCTTCCCTTCTCCAGGGGAACATTCCCAGCTCTC
>VXBR01009359.1:127456-183024 GCA_013400215.1 Cisticola juncidis | reverse complement strand
CAGATGAGGGATCTTCAGACCGAGTCTTACACAGTGGTTTAAAAGAGTTGCTTGTGATCTATGATGATCCCTTATGCTTCTCTGAAGATAAGCCAGTTACTTGCTCCACTTCTCATACTTATGTACCTTTAAGCAAACGGTGTTGCCCTTGCTTTTTATACAAGTTTATTTTTCTTAACATTTCTCTGTTATTTCAAAATCATTTTGAATACCATTTCTGCCTTACAACATTCTTGTGTGTTCAGTGAGCTCTCAGGGTTTTGTCTAGCATGGGAAGTGCAGCACTCTTCCTTCACTGCAAAACCTCTGGAGGAGACAATATTTGTTAAATGAAATGCAGGTATGACAACCACTTGTCTACCAGTGTGGTGGTAGCAGTAGTGCTGGACACCATCCCTGAGCAGTCTGACAGTCCAGGAATGTCTTTGAGTTCCAATGGGTTTCTAATCTCCTGCAAAGTACTTGCTGCTGCAGACAGATTAACTCTGGGTAGATATCCATGGAATCACCGTTGTCGCACAGCCTTCAGCTGTGTGGACTTAGAGGAAACCTTTCCTTGCACTGATCATGAAAACAGATTTATCAAGCTGATTTATTTTCATTCTGAAATTGGCCAAATATAAACTTTCTGATGCAGATTTGAGTATTACAAAGCAGACATTCTTTACTGCAGCGCTGGGCATTTGGAGGATCCTTCCACTCAAGTACCCCAAGTGCTGGGTAAACAAAACTGTTACCATACACACTATCATTAGCTATCCCCACTTGCTTGAATTATTTGTATTTCTTTATTTACACAGTCACAGCTCTTATCAAAGTCCTTTTATGGTTCTTTGGGGTCTTCTTTAGTGGTCTTCAGAGTCCGGTGTCCTTTTCAGGTGGCTATTCCTTAACCCCCACTTTTGAGTAAGTGTTTTGCTTTGTCAGTCTTGCAGAGCTGAGCTGGCATCCTGCTTGTTTTGCATGACCTCTGGTTGCCGAAGTTACATCTTTTATCTACTTCTCCAAGGCTTTGTTGTTCTGTTCTCCTGTCCGTATCAAGTCCTCCTGCTCTTGTACTCTCTCCAGTCATTCACACACTTTCTGATCTTAATGCAATCTATCTTTTCCCCTGTAGTCCTTATAACTATTTTACATTGGAGAGGTTAGAGTCTTTGTGGTTTTATTGTTTTGTTTTGGTAAAAATCATATTAAAGAATGAAGGATTTTAGTGTAAGACTTTGGCAATTTTAAATGCCAATATTTATAACTCAAATTAATGTAAGGGAAGTCAGTTGTAATAGGGACTGTTTTACTTGTGCTAAAGGCTAATTACAGTAAAAGTATGTACAGATAATCTGCTTTGTGAATGCACCGACTTCCTTCTCAGAGAAGAATTGTGTGGGGACATAGCACTAGAAATAAATGTCATTAAATACGCACAGTTGGTCCCAATATTTGACAAGCTGTTGACAGAGTTCGAGCTCTGAGGAAAAACATACCTTCAGGTCAGTTGTTGCATCACCAGTGAAAATAAGTAAACCTCATTTAGTGGGTCATGCAAGCAGGAACAAACTGGGCAGGTGATCAGGCAGCATTAAAGGCCACTTCTGTCTCAGTGCTGTGACCCAGCAGGGCTTGTAGCAAATAGCTTCATTCCTGATGGGGATACGTTTCCTATTGTAGTTTGGCTCCAACTTGGCTGATCTGTTATCCAGGGATCTCTACCTACTGTGGGAAGAAGATGCTGTCAGTCTAGTCATCTGGCAGCATTTTACTACTTTTGGAAGTCCCAGTTTTCAAGCCAACATATATTTAAGGAACTCTAATTTGGAAAAGAAATTCCTGTGAGTAATGCCTGATGACACATCTTTCATCTCTGCATTTCCTGAGTACTAAGAATAATATTTTGTGTGTGTTGATTTTGGTATCTGGACTGTCTCAGTCATGTGCCATATTTAATGCTGCTTGTGAAATGGACAGTGAGGTTAAAAGAACAGTGTCTTTTGAAAATGCTTTGGATACCACTTAGGTGATGACTGAGTTTTGGCAGTGTCTGCCCAGTGAAGAAATCTGCTGCAGTGCCTTATTTAAGGGCAATGTAATGAAGTGAGGAATTAGGATTTAATGCAAGGGAAATGTGCAGTGTGGGTGGGTCATGCACATGGATTTTGGTAGGGTGATGAAAAAGATCTCTACAGTCACAAAGACCAAAATTGCAGTGGTGGTACTTGCCTGTTAGCAGGCACGAGACATGCTAAATCTGATCTAAATCGGTGCTCATTTTTTTTTTTTTCCTCAGATGAAAATGGCTACTTATGAAAGGCTGGGGGATTTATGGGGGTGTCAAAACATGTGGCAGAAGGGCTGGATTAGGACTCATGAGTATAGTAATCCAAATCCTTTCTGCCAAGCATTAAAGAGAATCTCTTCTGTTCCTGGGCTGCACTGAATGTACACAATCAGATCAGAGTAGCACAAGCTGCCACGAAGCTCAGCAGAAGAGTTACTAGTGACAGTGCTTGTCTGAGCAGAGTTCATTTTGAAAGCACTTCCTTTGAAGGCAAAAGTCTACTGGGGAACTGGCTATATATTCAATATTAATAAATTGTTGGTATGATTTTCTACCGTTTTCTTAAAGCCAAAATATGTGCTAATTCTCTCTCATTATCTGTGACTATATTAGCACATAGGGATAAAAGCTATGCAAAAGTCATGAGGGTTGAGAGAGGAAAAAATGGGGAATGAGTTTGTCTTTCCCTTCTAGGCCAATGTGAGATTTGAAAAATGAAAACTTAAAAAAAAAGGGAAAAAGTTGTCCTACTTTAAATGGTTGTGTTAGACATTTAAGTTTTAGGGACAGATTTTTCTTGCCTCTAGACTGAAGCTCCTCCGAAATATGAAAATTCACAATGGCATGTCAATGTTTTACAGGTTATTGCTAACTGTACTTAACATATAGTTAATTTTAAAAGGTTGTATAGCTACTGGCTATTGAAAAGATCCATGTGTGAAATATGGGGAAGAATGCAAACCATTTGTGTCTGAGGCAGCAAGAGGAAATCTGCACTTCACTCGTGTGGTCAGTTAACTGAGTTTAAGAATCTACCTCAGTCTCCAGTTGACTAGTGCCCTACAGCGTGATAAATTGATATGCTGGGGTGGTAAACCTACTCAGATATTTCTGAGCTCTATGAGTGAATGCTTAGATGTTTCATTTGAAAATAATGTAAAATGCTTAAAAATAGTAAAAAAAGTTTTGTTACAGCGCGACACACAAACCTGTATATGGATAATTTGAGTTCTTAGAAAACCTACAAGTATGAGGATACCTATATTACAGGCATTAAATGTAAAATATATAAGAGAGGCTGCAAATAGTTACTCCAGCAGTGAAGATTGATTAGCTCTGAGCTACAGATTGTTAACATTTTTGGGATAGGAGCAAAAAGCAAACTTCTAATAGTTAGTATTTGGTTAACATATGAGGAAGATCTGAAAATTTTAGAAGGTTTCACTGTTATCCATGAGGAATAGCATATCTGCTCTCACATGCTTTCGTCAAAGAACTTTGTAATGTGGACTTTCTTGGCATTTAATTGAAAAGTGCAATGGTTAGGAAAAGTGAGATTTTCTTCCAGTTCGTATGTAAGTATTAACAAAATAACAAAGCAGCCTAATCAGTCCATGAAAGCTCACTTTTCGTCTGTTAATCAAACCTTAGTATTTGGGATGTCCTAATCAACACTTCCATAGTATTTGGGATATCTTAATCTTTCAAGTGTATATAGCCTTCCAGAAAAGACTATTTCTAACTCAAACAAAAAAATCATCTTTCACTTCCCAGCTTCTTTCTGCCTTAGCAGCCTCTTCATAAGGGATTCACAAGAAGGATGTATGAAACAGCAAATCGTTTAACATTTGAGAGTTGTTTATATGTATGTTTGAAGGAAATGAGTTTGAAAATTATTGAGCCAGAAGGGTGGGCAGAAAAAAATTCATGTAGAAAAATATTACGAGACTAAAAGGACAAGTTGGACCAGGGACATGAGGTTTTAATGCGAGGACATACATGTAAATCCATGAAATCTGAATAATCTTTGTATTCCAAATATAAACTTAGTTGGGAGTTTCAGTGATAACCAGTTTACACAGCTTTATAACATTAAAAGCATTTAAATAGTTTTGGCAAGCATGGATGAGACCATATGTGACGTGAGTTGTGAAGTATTATCCAGCTTAGAAATAAAAGTAAGTTGTTCTATTAGGCTTTCCAGGGAATGTAGCTATCATGATGTGTAGATGAGGGTTTTGATTGATATATTACCAAAATATTGTGGATTATCCAGGATGTAAAAAAGCTAGTAAATCAAACTGGTATTAATATGGCAAATGAAATCTGGACCCAGGCTTTGTTTTATGTATAAAAAGTGGCAGCATCTTTTAGATATTCGCAATCCAAGTGAAGGAATTTTTCCATTATAAATTTGTTTGTTCCCTACTTAATACCTACTAATTAAATTCCATAATGTAGCATAGCTGAATGAATGAATCTGATGTTTAATATTTTAAACTTCACAAGGAGGAACTCTATAGAAATGTGAAAAGGTATAATTTTTTTCCTCATATATTATAAGATAAACTATAAATTATCATTCCTAGACTGTGTCTTCTTAGTAGGACATCAGTAAACTGTAGAAAACTATCACTAATTCACCTAAAATGGAGCAACACAATCACCTATAATTCATGAAACCAAGGCTTGGTGTCACCCACAAAGGAGAAAAATGAGTTGTTTTGTAGAAATAAGATAAAACATTCTACTTGGAGGTTCTGCTTCTGAATAACTAAATAAACATTGAATAATTATCTCAGGAATGTATAGTGTGAAATGGAAAAAGCAAACCTAATAAAGTGAAAAATGATTGATAAATAATGCTTTCTAATAATGGGGAAAAGATTATCAAAGCACTTCTTCTGTATCTGGAACTATTTGGCAGATAGATTTTTTTTTTATTTTCTTACAAAAGGCATCTGAGAAAGTGAAATGTAGAAATACATGTATTTTAGCTTCTGCATAGAAAGAGAGCTCTCATTTAGGGTGCCAATGTAATTGAGAGCAGAGCTTACCCAAGAAGCAGCTCCTACTGGAAGACGTTCAGTTATTCCATCAATATGTGCGAATTCTTCAAGTTGATAGCATGATGATATTGGTAGGTGGAGTCAGCTGCCTTTGTCCCATAATATTATTTAGATGCATGTGAAGATGTGAAAGCTTTTGGAGTGCTTATTATGGTGTGCTTGAAGAAAAACTTCCAGTGTAATGTTTGGCTCTGAGATCGCAGAATCACGGAATCGTTAGGTTTGGAAGGGACCTGTGGAGATCATCCAGTTCAAATCCCCCTGCCAAGGCAGGGTCACCTAGAGCAGGCTGTACAGGAACAAATCCTGGTGAGTTTTGAATGTCTCCAGAGAACAAGAATCCACAACATCCCTGGGCAGCCAGCATCTTCCAGTGCTCTGCCATTCTCAATGTGAAGAAGCCCTTGCTCATGCTGAGGTGAACTTAACACAAAAGCTTTTTGTTTTTTATGGAAAATGAAGTGGGACTTTCAGTAGTAGGTAGATCTGAAGGCTCCAAGTGATCACTGTAGTTAATAGGTAGGATCTAGGAGATCTAAATATGGAATCTGTGTCTGTTTTCCTCTCTTGCTTTCTTGGAAATTTTAATCAATTCTCTAGTGAAATGCCTTAGGAGAGACTTTGATTAAGGGAAATGGAACCGGACCATCCTTTAGACTTTAGGTCTAACTAAGGCAAACTGATGTTTTGGTCACAGCCAGAAACAGAGAAGGGATTTGGGAGGTTATGTAGGAACTAATGTAAGATTCCAGAAACGCCTTTAAAATAAGAGTTTCCAGAGCATTACACAACTAAATCATAAGCAAGGACTGACAGTCCTAAAGTATCTGAAAGCTTGACTCCGATGCATTCTTGATACAGCTTAAATGAAAGAGCCGGTTCCTTTAGTCTGTAGTCAGCAATGTACTCCATCATGGCGTAATCCAAATGTCAGAGATGGAGATCTATTGTATTTGTTTCTATTACTGAAAAAAAATCCTATCCAATATTTTCTTGGTTCTTTTTTGTATGTGATTTACAGAGCTAAATACCTAGTGTTGATTTATGCTATTTTTTTTTTCAGAGGAAGAATTTGACCCTCTTCTTCAGCATTGGTTTATTGACCTCCTGGGGAACTGCATTGCTGGGTGTTCGCTTATACTGGATGGGCAACAAGCCCCCAAGTTTTTCTAATTCTGACAATCCAGCAGCTGACTCAGACAGTTTTCTCACACGTACCCTGACCTTCTTTTACTTGCCAACCAAGAACCTCTGGCTGTTGCTGTGCCCAGATACCCTCAGCTTTGACTGGTCTATGGATGCTGTGCCTCTTCTTAAAGCCGTCAGCGACTGGAGGAATCTACACACTGTGGCCTTCTATGCAGGACTCCTCCTCCTTGCCTACTTTAGCTTGAAGGGCTCCAGCAATGAGAGGGAATGCAATGGGAAAACTGTAATGAATGGCAAGCAAAATGCTAATGGGCATAGCTGCCACCCAGAGATGGAGTTCAAGACACTGGAAGTGAAGTCAAGCTTAGCATCAAAAGAAGAGAATGGCGTAAAAAAGCATGAAATTCAGAAACTGCAGCTTCCTTCAACCGAAAACATTGTCATTCTGTCTCTCTCTTTGTTAATAGTGCCCTTCGTTCCTGCCACAAACTTGTTTTTCTATGTTGGCTTTGTAATAGCAGAGCGTGTGCTGTATGTTCCTAGTATGGGCTTCTGCCTGCTGGTTACAGTAGGTGTCAGGGCCCTTTATGTCAAAGCCCAAAAGCGCTTTCTGAAGAACTTGGTTTTTTTTTCCACTGCTGCATTAATTGTTTTCTATGGACTCAAGACTGTTGTCAGGAATGGGGACTGGCAGAATGAGGAGATGCTGTATAGGTCAGGGATAAAAGTAAACCCTGCTAAAGGTAATTTTTGCTCTTTATTGGGAATGCTTTACTTATTCTTGTCTTTGCCTTTGAATTGTCTGATTTTACTAGTTACATCTAAAGAGAATACTTTAAGAAATGTCGTTTCAAGTTGCGGTGGTATGTGCCTTAGTAAAAAATGGGGAAAAGAAGGAATCTGTTTTGATTAGGTGTTACTGGTTTGACATTAACATGGAGAAAAGGAGACCCTAAGGTAAGGGGATACTTTCTTTTTCAGTGATATTAGTTCTATATTTTGGAATTAAAGATGCATTATTAGTATTATAGAGACCACCCTGGTGATTTTCCGTTTGGAATCTGATAATGAGGACTTTGCGTTAGTTTACCAAATGTTCCATTTTCTGTGATTAGAAAATAAAAGAAATAGTCAAGGACAGCATCATGGAAATGCTGTTCCTTTATTTTATCTGATGTAAATAATGTCAATACTACATAATAAAAATGAGGAAATGAAGTCATATAATTCAGCCTAGGAAATTACTGTAGTTCCCCCTGCCTGCAAGTACTGTAAAGAGTTATTGTCAAATACTTATGCCTTCCTGTTCATGAGAAAATATCAGCTATTTGTAACATTGCCCAGCCACGTCTCAAAGGTTATATCTATGCTGTAATGAGATGTGCCCACAGCTAGTAAACATATCCAAACAGGCAGTAAACCTGCTAATGTAGGTATCAGTAACAATGCCTAGCTGTGGCTTTGTGGTTTCAAGCATGTATAGCAGATCCAGCTTGGATCCTGAACTCCATGCTGCCTGGCTGTACTGCGCTTGGCACACATGCAAGTTTATCTGAGAATGGTCAAAATATCACCTGTGAGTGCAATGTAGACATTGATTAAGCCTTCCTTATTCACAGTTCATCAGAAGTAAGAAGGGATTAGTTGATTGCTTTGCCTGTCTGTGAAAAAAAAATTTGACAACACTTGAATACTTGATTTTTTTCAGTCCTCTGCTCAGAAACCCGTTATGTAATTTGAAGTCATTGCTGATAGAGTTGTGCATTTTGGTTAGACAGTTATACTACAGTCTAAAAGCTGTAATAGTAAGAGGCAAATGCAGGTGGTTACTGTGAACTGATAGGGAGTGAAAAAGTAGATTTGGCAGATAAAATGCCTAGCAAAGCGGCATTTTAGTAGTTTGTCAGTCTGATTTTGTAACTCTTCTTCATATCCTTTCTCACCCTAGGAAAATTGCTATACTTCTTGCTGCAGTAAGTGACTTCTTTTAATTGTGAACAAGCATATTCAATTTGTTTTACTTTTTTTTTCAAAAGTAGCACAGGAGAGCAAGAAATGAAGTAACTGAACAGCGAGGCAGCACACCAGAATGATTATATGAAGCTCAGAAACTTACAGGTTTAGTGACAACATAAAATTTGTATTAAAACACTGGAATTACTTGGAAAGAAAAGTGTTTATGTACCTCATTTGTTAATGCATTTACCATCTCCACCATTTTTGTCCTTGGTGGAGATCTCCAGACAATAATAGTTGTCTGCTTGCAATGAGTCAAATTTTGTGATCAAAAAAAAACTACACTAGTTTTTGTCCAATGTAGGGTTGCCTGCAGCATTGTCTGGAAATTACACTATTGGGTATTATGCTCCCAGGAGACAGGATGAGCTATTTTCATCACACACACCTCATTATGCACACTCATGTGTATATGATCTTCTGGTTTCTTGGCATATAAGCTGACATTAAGTGTCTTGTAAGATGTGTAAAAGCAAAGACAGTATGTCAATGCGATGATATAGACATGACTGAGCTGACTTAAATAAATCTGCATAAAATATCCTGTTAAACCTATGCAGAATATTTACTAGCCCACACACATTGTAACTGAGTATAAAAACCCCAAGCTAATGCGACCTTTCACCCAATTCTATTAATTATTGTGAATATTTCTAAGATTATCCCTGGCTTTGACTATGCTAATTTTATTTTCTATTTCTTATATAGTCAGGCAAACCTGACTGGACTAGACTGTGTACCAATCCTGCCAAATCATTGGGAGATCAACAGTTCAGAATACTCTTCAGTAATCAAATGAGGTTGACATAGGAAAAACATGGTTTTTTGTTTGCCTCTTTTTTCTAGTTCTATTAATGCTACTGCTAAATAGGCTATTCAGAGAGTGGGACAATGGGCTGCTCAGTCAGATGTTAGAGTGGAGAAGTGTTTTCCTTATTTTTAGGCTACTAAGAAGAGGCTGTCTCTCCTCATTTCTCTGCTTTCTTTAGCTAGTAGCAAGTTTCTCCTTAACAGTATTTTCTTACTTCTGAAAATTCTGGAGTGGCAGGATCATTTTCCCTGACAGTTCTACTTTTTCTCTCATCTCCTGCAAAGAGCTTCTTCTGAACAAGAGCTGCTTCTGTCATAATCTAAAAGGCAATGAGGTATTCCTTGAAAAACTCACAGTGTGGAAACTGATAAAGAAATAGAAATCTGTGAAGACCAGCTTTATTAAAACAAAAAGATGAGTTTTTTGTTCTGGATCCATCTGTATTCTGGGCTAGCAGGATGAATGCTGTGCAACACTGAGCTGATGTGCTGTAGTCATAAGGGCATTTGCCAGGCAAGCTTTTAGCATGGGTGCATTTGTGTACTAATGTGGCTGAACTGCTTTGCAAATGGAGTTGTCTCGTTGGTGGTGGTTTATTATCAGGTCCTCTGTGTTGTGATACATGTAAGATTATTGTCTCATCTGCTGCTGTGGAATTTGCAGGCAAACATATTCAGCAGCTTCTCCATCTTCAGTCCTCAGTGAAGAAATGGGTGATAATCACCTGACTGGTACTTTTTTCTGGTCCCTTCAGGGTCCCTCGCAGGCAGTGCAGACAGAGCAGTGTTCTGCCGCAGGTGAGAAACCTCTGCTCCTGCAAGCAGCCACGGCATTTCTACAGTTTACGTTTCTCCAGGCTGTTTTTGTCAAGCACTGACAATGTGGAAAAAATACTCAAAAGCATGTGGCATGCATTACCTCTTAAAAAAAACCTGAAAATGCACTGTGTGAGAGTCAAGTGAGAAGAAGGTGGTGAGGCTTCCTCCAAACTACCCTGTGCGTTCCAGCTTTACTGGGCGCCTCACTGTGCGACAGGCAGCTGCCATCCCTTTGCTGAGGGAGTCCTTGTGAGATCTTAGGATGCCTTAGCTGCATCTTTACTGGTCTTGTTCTGCTGTTTTGATTATGATTAGTATTTCAAATAACTTTTAAGTGATCCAAGCAGTACCTTGTTGCAGTTTGTCAGCACTTAAGGGAGAATTATGCAAGGCTAATTTAGTTTATAGGTTCTGAAGTGGGTGGATGCATGTTTTGACCGTAGGGAGGGAAAGATTGAAGCGTTTCTCTGTTCTGCCTTCAACTTAATGAGCAGCCCAACTGATATGAAACCATTCTCATTATCTGAATGTTCTTTCACAGCAAAGGAGGCCTCTCAAAATGTAAAAACAAACAAAAAAGTTAAAAGTGGGTGGTGCTGTCAAGTCTTTTTCAGTTAGACTGAGGGTCATTCTGCGGTAATGATTACCTTGTGTTTAATATAAAATTGTACTGACACACAAAATAATTGTGCTTATTATGCCTCATTAACTCTAGTTTTCCCTGTGGTATGAAAAATAAGCTTCAAAAAGCTATCTTCCTCTGGGCCATTTCATGCCTTGCAGCCCACATCTGAACATCAAAGATCAATATTTTATATTTCCTGTACCTGGTACATTCAATGATTAAAAAAGTAGAAAATAGAGAGGCTTAAACTGCTAGAGGTATTCATTGCGTGGTCATATTTGCTGATGAAATTTTAGTTTCCTGGTGCCATTACATTTGTAAGTAGACTTTGAGGATCCTTCCAGGAAATAGTTGACTTGTTACACTAAGTGGATGTTTCATTGAAAATTCAGCTAACAGTTCAGTGAGGAAAAACAGTTACTATACATTATGCTAAGTTAGGTAGAGAATCCATATTTCCCACAAACAAAAAAGATGCAGTATAACATTATTTTCCATTATTACTATTTTTGTATCACTACTGATAATTAGAAACCAAAGGAGATTTAATACTTTAGGGTCCAGCATTCTTCAAATATACTTATTATTAAGAGCTTACAGTATGCTGATAGGATCTCCTCTAATACCTTGAGAGCTTTCAATAGCGATTGCTCTAACACATAGCTTGTTGTTCCCTACATATTTTTTAAAT
This sequence comes from Cisticola juncidis, assembly GCA_013400215.1. Lineage (NCBI taxonomy): Eukaryota > Metazoa > Chordata > Aves > Passeriformes > Cisticolidae > Cisticola > Cisticola juncidis. The sequence goes on along the minus strand of VXBR01009359.1, from coordinate 171,793 downwards.
ACCTTCTAAATATAGCAGTGTGTGTTCTAATAAATACCACTTTGGGCATTTAAAAATAGTTTGAGCATTTGTGATTGCATTTCAGTGTTTTGGTGCATATATTCAGGTTTTTTAATATATATCCTGTCAGTACAATTCCAACTCATTTTTGGCCCAACAGCCCAAGTACTGCTCTGTACAGTTGTTATTTCTTTTTCCTTTGGCTCATTTAATGTCAATAATAATAAAATTAACGGTGTGATTAATATAACATTGCACCGAATAGAAAATACAGGCTTGGGGAAGAAAGGCTTGAGAGAGAAGGTGATTTCAGTGCACAGGTTGTCATATAAAACATCAGATTTTAAACATATAAAACTTGCTTATAAGTACACTTAAAAGTTTTGCATATTATCACTGTTAAGAAATAGCAGTGAAATGAACAAACCATCTGGAGTTAGGTATTCATGCGTTAGTTTTAATTTTGCCAATGAACTCTTCTGCAGTTTTTTAGCAAACAATTTTAATCTTAATTTAACTCTGGAATGGAACTCATATTACCTATTACCATTAGATATTTGAATTTTTTTTTGATGATTCATGCTTGTTTTAAAATGTCTCTGTATTTATGGCAGTATAATATCCCTCCTAAACCAGTTGATAAATATGTATCAGAATATATGGTCATTATGGTGATTCTTGACATTCTTTTTAGTTAATATTTTTAGAACTTGTCAGGGAAACATATTAACAAGTAATCACCAGTTTTCCCAATATCTTTGCCAGAACTTTCTGATACTTAGTCTTTTTTGTCATAATGTTGCATGGATCTTTTCCTTGACATCTATAATAATTTTCAGCTTTAGCTACTTTTTAAAGTAATTACGTTAAGGTATATCATCTTTCAATGGTGTAAAATGTTTCCAGCCACCAGTAAGAACCTTTGTAAGAGCTACTGTATGGCAGATCCAATGATCTTATTTGGTAAGAAAATCTTAGGTTAGAATTACACATTGAAAGTATCATTTTTAATATATAATATTATATGACCCTATTAGTCTGTTACATATGAACTATGCAGGATATACCATGATGAATTTGGTGTCTCTGTTCATAACAAAAATATCAGAATTTGAAGGATGAATGTTCTATGAGATTCTTCAAAGTTCTTAAAATAAATTGGAAATACTTTTTATATCTGCCACTCTTAAAAGCTTGTTGTGGTTTAGGAATACTGCTACCCAAATCAGTGTCCCAACCCAGACTGTCCCAAATGCCCTCTTTCTCCCCTGACTGGAGCGAGAGAGATCTTGCAAGTGATGGAAGAATAACCTTCGGGTCTGGCCATGCCTGCCAGGGTAGCAGACACTACAGGCACCAGCTTGCCTGTCTCCTGTAGAAAAATTAACTGTCCTGGCCAGAACTAGGACACAGCTTTGAAAGAGTTAGCTCAAATGAACCACATAGAACTGTTTGAAAGTTAAATAAAAAGCCTACTCCCTTGAAAACAGTGTGGGGCTGTCTAAATGGATGGTAGTGCTGCTCTGGTTGATTAAAGAGTGTAGAAGGAGTGTCATTTGTAAGTTGTTTGGGAAACAGCCATAATTATTTAGGGCATTTGAGCATGCCACAGGCAGCCCATCCTCAGCAAAAAAGTCTGGTTATGTCAAATATGGTGGAGAGCTGAAGGAATGTGGTTTACAGTTCAGTTCAAACTCTGAATTTATTCTGCAGTAAGAGTGTTCTCTCTTCCAGTTCTTGGGAAGTGCTGTAATTTCCTCTGAAATCCAAGTCAGTGTGGGATGTGCTTCTTCAGCAGGATACGAAAAACCTTGGTATTTTTCCCTTATATGTGTGTAGAGGTCTGGAAACAAGGATTCCTTTTTTTTCCCTTGGAGTGCTGTACAACAGTATCTCTAATCTGTGAATCTTAAAGTGTAGGGGGATTGGAAGGAAACTATTATTAACTAATAGTTAGGTTTTTTTAAAGGAACAAACATGAGACACTGAGACATGGGCCTATCAGACTGTTAACATCTTCCCCTGTCTTCTCTGAGGTGTTCTGCAAAATCATTCAAGAAGTTCGTCTGGGCTAAAAAATACACTGTAGAAAAAAAAAACAACCCCAAACAAACAGTCCCAGTCAAGAAGGAATCATCTTTGGCAAGATGAATTTTTGTGGTATATCAAGCAAAATGGCGTAACTTTTTTTTTTCCCAGAAAATGATAGGTTTTATTTTTCAGTTTGATTAAAGAATGACCTTTGGTCTATATTTGTGTGTTCTGCAGAATTAGCCTGAGGTTTTTTCAGACGGAAAGAGTTACTTTTAATTATAGGAAAATGGGATTATCTGGATTGATTCTCAGGCTGAGCATGCTTAAGTGCATGAGATAATCATCCAATTGTTTCATTATTTTTCCTTTTTTTAAAAAAAAATGATAACTTGGGAAAAGTCCTCTTTATTTAAAATTTTTACCTGAATTACATGAATTACATGTCATCATTTTCCTACCTTTCAAATGCCCCTTCTTTAGAATTGGATGGAATTTGGAATGGGAGTTTTATTACTTAAGCCTGAACTGCCATCATTGCCAATTGTCATGCATCCAAACAGTAAATGATGTATGTACATTATGCACAAGAGGCATACTTATAGTCTTGTCTTAAATTGCAGAAAAGATCATGAAATAGAATGACTGAATTCTCAATGCCATTTCCTTCTCTTTCCTTAGATGCTCTAGCACACTGAACTTTTCTTTGAGATCTTAAAATACAGAAGGTATTTTGAATATGGATCATTAAAAATGCTAGTTAATAATTGTAGTGTCCTTAATTAGTTTCACTGATAAATGAAGGAGATAAGTTTATGGCCTACCTTCCTTGTTGCCACCTGTATTTCCATTCCAATGGGCATATGTATCAGCTGGCAAAGCTTCACAGGCTCTTGTCTTGGCTTTCTAATCTTGATTTAAAGCAAAACAAACAATACCAGACAACTTGAAGTGTTACAAAAAGCAGCTACCTGGATATGAACTAATTTGTGTTTTCCAAGACTGGCATATATCGTTTAAGTATATCTGAAGATTCTCTTGGTTTGACAAAGCCAAATGCTGATTTTCTTCTTACCATGGCTCCTCTGGGATGTTTCCAGGAACTGTGCTCACTGTTCCGCTTTTCTGGGAGGAAGCCCACAATGATGTATCTACTCTTAGCTTGGAGGACCAAGGCTGACATTCCAGTGCACGCTGCCACTGTTGCAAGAGGCTGGCTTGCACTTCATCACTTGGGCCATAAGTGATAATTTGAATGTATCATAGAAAAATTTTTTAGAAGCCTACTGTTAAGAAGGTTACATCATCTGACAAATTTAGTACACGGCCACCTCTTTGCCTGAGTCACTACGAGGCTTTGAAGAGTTCCTCAGGGTTCATCCTTAGATGACTGAGGTGCCCAGATATGTCCTCTTATTCCACTTGTATTTTTCTGCTCCTTTGTCCTCCTTTCATTTTCTTGCATGATTTATATGCATTGCCTCTGTAAAATACAGTTCCTCATACAATTAGAGTTTTGAGTCAGCCTTGTTCACAGCTCTGTTCCTGACCATTGTGAAGTTTCATGGAATGGGAACTTCGTGGCAGGAAAGTCTTGCAGCATTCACACACTTAGCTAACAACTAACTAACAACTTAGCTAACAACTAACTTAGCAAAGGTGTGATTGGGCTGTGCTGTGAACAGAACAGTGAGTAGATCAGATGGTAAAGGTACTGTGGTCATCCTTTTCCCTAATTTGGATCAGTTTAGTTGTCTGATGACATACTGTTCCCAAAAATCATTTGTGGGGAGTGTGAGGGAAGCTGTGGCAGAACTTGATTGGCTGTAGGATGATAGGTAACGGTCAAGCCCAAGAACACTAGCAGCTTCTCAGTCTCATCTCAGGTTTATTGAGCTGCCAGAGTCACTCTGCCATTCTTTGAGGAGGAAGAGTTAATTTTCTGTCACACATAAAGGGTGAAGGGGGTGTATGAGCAGTAGAACAGCGATGAACATGCATCCACGTTCATTTGCATCAGGGTTTCAGAACCGAGAGACAAAACCAAAGCATTGCCTGCCAAATGTGAATAGGTCAGTACCCAAGCTGCCATGCTGCTGGATAGCTTTCAAAGCAGTGCATAGTTTTCAATTCTGGTTTTTCTCCACCTGCTGTCATTACAAAAGCCCTGCAATTGATCAACAAATGAACTGTTGAACAAATTATCTAAATAACAGCCTTAATAAACAGAAGAATATGTAAAAGTTAAGAGATGATAGATCTCTAACTGTCTCAAAATTACCACATACGCACTGATATTAAAAAAAATCAACATGCAAAGTAGATTAAACACATAAATTATGGTTATGTAGAAACCATTATCCCTTTGGAAAACAAGAAATTGGGCAATTTTGTGGTTGAGTTAGCAAAAGGAGGTAACTTGAGCAAAATGTGCTATTAACAGGTGAAATTTTTAGAGGAAAATTATTGCAAATTATATGCATGAATTTGTTGCATATTTTGAAAAAAAAATTGCTTTGAAATAATAGGAAAAATATAAATACCGTATACAAGCCATAGTACAGAAATTGTGCAAAAACTGTCCCACTTTGGGAGTAGCAACTTGTAACATTTACATACACTTTTCCATTCTCAAACCACTTAATAAACATGATCTAGTTGAGCTTCTGGCTGTTTTTGTGAGTGGTAGTGGCTCTGTATTGTAAAAAAACTGTTTCAGCTGTTGAACTCTTTTCATTATGTTTTTATGAATGTGCTGTTGAGCTTTCAGAGGTTTTCTTGGGGAAGACTGGCATTCCTCTATTACTGAAACTATTTCCCGCTTGAAGAAAAAAGTGAAGGCTTTTCTTTCTGGACCAGTATCGCTTCATCCTTAAACACTATCAAAGGAAAAAATAGAGATTCTAGTTGTCGTGCACTCACTTCTTTTTTATAGACAAGACTTCTTTTTCATAGACAAGAAGGAATGTGGAAGGATTTTAAAGAGCAGAAATGCAAACTGGAACTGCTGTTTCTAATTTCACAAGCTAAAGAATAATAAATAATAACACAAATACATCTAAAGCTCCATAGAGGCTTTCTTGGCTTGATGTGCGTATTTCTGTGAACTAGAGGTTCTAGTTGAGAACTGCTGACAAGTTGATTACAAATTACTGAGCTGTTCCCTAAAAATATTTCAGTCTTTGTTCAAGTAGTTTGTTTTACTCAAATAATAATCTAGTTCACACTCATTAATGCATTCACCAATTTGTGGATTAGCTTGTGTAAGTCTGATAGCATAAGGTAAGAGCAGTATTACCAAACTATAATAATTTCATATGAATAGTGAATGTTAAGTATCAATGTTTTTTAAGTCTTGCGTTTTATTTCATTAGTTTTCAAGTATGTTTTCATAACATACAAGGAAAGGCAGCATTTTCCTTTTCTTTGATATGTTATTTTTAAATGTTTACCAGGATGTATTTGAGTCATTTATTAGGCAATTCTAGTTGGATTTTTTCCTCTTCATGTTTCAGCATATTTTGGACAACAGATATATTATTAGCATGGCAGTTTCCAAATAGATTTCATTATTACCTAATTTTTTGTGTATTATTTGGGGGTGCCAGGTAGGAATTGGAATTTAATACTTTGGGTTATCTTTGTTAATGATTTTCGATGTTATTTTTTTTAATGTGAAGCAAACTTCTGAATCAAGAAATCAACATACCTGCTTTTAACCCATCTGACTGCTCTGCTATAGTTCAGTATAATAGCAACTTTGTTGCTTATTATCTTCACTGAACAGCATAGCAGGATCTTTGATTCAGTATAAAGGGAACGTTTTATTTAAATAAAGATGTTTCTACACATTTATTTCTATTTCTTACTTGTTTTCATAGTCAGTTGCAAGCTGGAAGTTTACTAATTTTCTTTAAAAAATATGCTTCTTAAATCCAGGCAGATTAGATTAGACAATGTTGTTCTTGTTTTGCTGTTGTTTGTCTTTCACTCTTCCAGAATGAAAGTGCATATAGAAGGTTTAATATTCCAACCTGGCATTTTTCAGTCTTGTTAAATCTTAATCATCAGTTTTACTGAGATAGTTGAGAATCTAAGCATGTTACACTAAAATGTGGAACTAATGTTTGTCATTTTCATTTTGAAAGCAATTGAATGCCTGAGAACTTGACCTACTCTCACTGCAAGGTGACATAAATGCAATCTTTAAAGTTCAGTAGAGGTCTAGTTTGATATGGCCAAAATTATAACACTTAAACAATTATTTATTTTCCTACTTAGTGCTGCATAATTTCTTCTGCTATTTATTTTTTTGAATTCCCAAACAACAAACAGAAGAACAAATCCTTTTAAAAAGTTTCATTTTCCTGCAAAGATACGTTACTAACATAGGACTTCTCAAGCATTAGGAGAGTCTTCATTTTATAATTAACTAACAGTAAAGGTGATGAAATAGATTTAATTTTAATATATGCCCATTATTGATATGGGCGTATGATTTAATTTTAATAAATGACCAATATTGAATATGATCTATGGAAAAATAGGCAGTTAAATAAAATTTGAATGGACTGACTGTTTTGTAGGTGAGATGTGAATGTTATGTTTGTTCCCATGCCATGATGGAATATTATTTCTTAAAGATCTGGGTCTGTTTTGGTCTCATAGTTTGTGGACAGGGAATTAGGCAACAGGTAAAAAGTAAATTTTGCTAAGCTCTTTCATTCACAGCATTCTTTTTTTCTTGTGCAAATAGGGTCTTTAATGTGAGGAAATTTGAATTTTTAATTAAAGATTAAAATGTGGCATATATATGTACACCTTAGTATCTTCTGAATGTTAAATGTTCCCTTTTGCAACTTAGCTAATATAGGTCTAATATGAATATATTTATAAAGAATAATTGCAATAAACATCCATTCTAACTTCTGGAATTACTGATCTAGTTTCTTTTTCTTTTAAGATTATTTATTTTTCTTTTCTTACTATGTACAGATAGAAAATAGTTGAGTGCTAGAATTTAGTTGGAGTCATAGGGTGGACTTTTAACAGGGATGTGGACTCCTTTAGGTATAACCTTGCATCTATTTCTGAATGTTCCCAAAGCTGAACCAATGCTATTACATTTTCGAAGAAAAAAATTTGCTTAAGATATGGAAGTTAATAATTGAAGTTCTTTTTTTCCCCCTGAAGGTTAGTAGCATTACTTAAGACAAAGCAGGAGTGAAATTCCTTGAGTAGCTCATGTAGCCTCTTCTCCATGTATGTACAGCAACCTCTTTTACTCTTCCTCAGACACCAAAACCCAGGAGGAGGTGGTTGCTGCAGATATTGGCTGTTTTTAACTCCTCGGGTGTATGAGTACCATCCCTACACATGTTCTGTGTAGCTTCATCACAGCCACAGCTAGATCATTCTTCTAACAACTTCTGTATTTAAATAGACGGAATATTTATATCAAATTTATATAGTTTGGATAAGTGACAAGACCTTGGTTTTCATGTTTTCATTAATGATAAATTGTCAGATTATCATGTTTTATATTTGCTATTTTCTGCTATTTTCACTTCTTCTAGTGCATCACATAAGGCTAATCATTCACAATTTTACGAGTTTGGACGAAAGTCTAAATGGAATAAATTTGAAATTATATAGTACAGCTTCATTATTGATTGATACTAAAAACTTGATGCCAATTATTTTGAAAAATTTAAATTGAAATATTATCCTAATTATGTTAACTTAAGGTAACTATTAGAGCCTGTGGCATGAAGTGAAGTGTAGAGGAGAAACTGAGCAGTGTTAACAGTGTTTTTCCAGTCTAACAGATGAAAAGATGAACTGAATTGTCCTTTTATGCATCCTTTCACTTACTGAGCTTCAGAATGGTTGGTAATAAATAACTGTGTGGCAGGAAATTGTTATCAATTGCTCAGATGGTCATTTGATGTAATGCTCTGCTATAGGAGATTAGAGTGAAAACAAAAGTCCCTATAGATTATATGAAACACGCAGTTCTGGGAAACTGAATGTTTGTTTACTACAGAAGACAAATAAGGTTACATTTTCACAAATTCATTTTTTAAAAGTCTGTATTTTTCTTTGAAGGCTTAATGCCTAAAGACTGGCTAGTCACTGTCTATTACACAGTGTTTTTCCTGTGTAAAAAGGGAAGAGTAGCAGTAATGGGGAAATTTCAGAATTATGCACATATGCTAGCCAAGTACAAAAGTTGAGTGAACCTGAGAGTAGTTTTAGCAGCTGTATTTCAAAATGATGGAACATTTTTGGACTTTCGTTGATTTATTGATAAATATTGAGAAATTATTTCTCATTAAGTACAAGGCTAAAATGAATTGAGTCACTGAAACAATAGTTGCTGTTCTTATGGAAGTATTGCATATATTTTCTTTCTTTGATTTACAGAATATGCTGTGCTCAGTTGAATGATATGGTTTTTATGAATTCTTTATTAATTTTTCCCAGCAATGACTAGTTTATTCTGCTAAGAGGAAATTTCGTGTTTGCTGCTCTTTCCATCCCTTTGGTAGGATGATTCTGCAACAAACCACAGCAGCTTGAAAGTGATGCAGTTTCTGAGGAAAAAAAAAGCCTATCTCAATGATCAACCTGCATAGCAGTGTTACATTAAAACTACCATGAAATTTTGCATTAGTTGGAACTGATGCAAATTCTTGAAAAAAAAAGAGCTTAACTAAAGTATCAGAGTTAGTTGCTACTTAGGCTAATGTTTAAGTGCATCTGGAGGGAGGAATATTCTGACATATATTGCGGTGGAAAGGACACACATCATCTTTCCATTGGTTTCTTTCATTTAATAACTGTGAAAGTAGGGCTCTTTTATGAAACAACTTTGCTTTTATAAGCATAATGTGATGGGGCTTTTTGTGTTCACACATACTCTAATTGTAATGCCTGGTAAATTAGCTTCCTAAATTCTGAGTAGCAGAGGTTGTGTTTTCATAAAATGTTAGTTCCAATTCCCTTTTTTAGTAGCTTTTGTGCCGCTCAACAAAACTGCAAAGGGAGCACATGTGGAGCTTTAAACAATTTTTTACCTAAAGTCCTTTATAGATGGGCTATAAAATCACATTGTGTAACATAATAAATTGTATGGAAAGGGACCAAATGTTTTTCTACTAGAAAAAAAAAGTATTTTAGTGATCTGTGTAGTATGTGTATATCCATATGGCATATTTTTAATCCTAGTTACTTACCTAAGTGTTCTTTCAATTCCTGTGTCATATGTCAAATTTTAATACTTCAGTGAGGACTATGTCTACTCTGGAAAATTTTCTTGCTGTTTAGTGTCAATAGGCTTAAAAAAAAAGGTAAAATTAGAAAGAAGCCTCAGTTCCACATTTGACTCTGGATATTTTTATTTATAGGTGTTATGAAATAAAATGGTCCTTTCCCTTTGTTACAGTAATTTCTAGAGACATATTTTTGTAAAAAACTTCCTTTTCCCACCTGAAAGCTATATGTATGCAGAATGCATGTAAATCACCTCTATGAAATGTGAGTCTCACAGTAAGATGCAAAGAACCAGAGGGCTGGGGGAAAAAAAATAACCAACCTCCCCTCCTGTTCCATAAAAATAGTTTCTTTGTGGGGTTTGCCTCCCTGAGAAACTTCCTGATACTTGCATACTCTGTCATGTGTAATTGGATTGTAGCTCTTTCTGAATACTGTTTTCTCCTCTTGACAGCATGGGGTAACCTTGGAAATGTTCTCAAGAGCCAGAGCAAGATTTCTGAAGCTGAAAGCGCCTACAGAAATGCCTTGTACTACCGCAGCAACATGGCTGATATGCTTTATAATTTGTAAGTATGTGTGGCTTTCCTGGGGTTGAATTGTCTTTGAAACCTGTTGTGAATAGAGCTACTGATTTACTTGCTGAGGAAATTGAGACAATGTTACTTGTTGCTTTGTAATAGTAATTTCATTAACTGTGCTCCTTAAACTATGGGGTGGACAGGATTTTTTCCTTGGTCATCATTACTGTATATTCACGTAATTGGTACGGACAAGGGTAAACCTACAAATCTGTTTGCTTCAAAAGAAGAGTAAAAACCCCTACAATAAACGAAGTACCAATAGATGAGTTGTGAGCTGGAGCCCTCCATCTGTTTGAAATTCAATTAAATTGTGAGGTGTTATTTAGACTTCTTTTTTAAATGTGAATAACACTTGGTGGTCAGAGTGGGTGTAAGCACTTTTGAACATAGGCCAATACCCTTCCATTAGCTCCAGAGGTCTGGAATGTTAAAAGAGCAAATTACTTTTCTCCTGTGACTGACTTCAGAGCAGCATAAGTTAAATAAAGTTTAATTACTTGAACCCTGTTGTAGGTGAGTAAGAGGATAAATAACACGACCATCAAAATAATTATTTGTCAGGGGAAAAGATTTCCCATCTCGTTAATGTACCAAATCTTGAAGATAGCGGCGAGCATCGTGCCAAGCTTCGCACTGAGCTGGGATGGTGCTGTGTGTCCCACCAGGGAGGGACAGACTGATTCGCTGGTGTCCCTGCTGGGCATTGCCCCTGCTTGTCTTGCCAGCCATGTCCCTTCCTTCCCTTCCTGCTGTCACCCAGCCAGCCCAAGCCCTTGGAGCAGGGTTCTGCTACACGAAAAGCTGGTCACCACCAGCCGTGTGCTCTTGTCTCGTGATGTGTGTGGAGGACAGAATCCAGGTGACTGCCATTCCATCAGCAGCCATTTGAAAATAACATCCTGCATGCAGCAGAGAAGTGTAACTGTAAGATAAAATGTGCAAAAACTGCATTGAAGTAGTAAGCCTCTTCAAATCAATCAGTCAATCAAAAAATAATGTTCTGCCTGTAAATCCAGTTTAAAATGACTGCATATAATACAATTCAATATAATTGAAAATGAAGTTTACCATAATAGTATTTTTTACAATGTTTTTCCTTGTTTAAAAAGGAAGTTGACCATTTCATTAATTTCCCCTTCAGTTAAGCAAATTATTGAATTAATGAAACTCAGAATAATTTAATGATAGAATTCCCGTTCCAGAAATGAAATCCATATTCCATAATATGTATTTTACTATATATATATATTACTAATCATTTAGTTGCCAAAATACATGTATGCACAGATTCCCCTCTCTGTTGGGCAGTGAGGAGTATGAAAAACATATTTTTAAGAGGAATCTTCTGCTCACATTTCAAAAATAACTTCTGAACCTAGCAGAAGATTGTACGAAATAAAGTGACAAGATTGATACAAGTATATTTCCTATATGCTATCATTTTGAAGGTGAAAATTATAACTCTTAAATTTTTGTATGCCCGTACACTACTTTTGTCTCTTACTGTGTTGTAGAGAGAAGCTGAAGTTAATACTGGGGTAAGAAGAGGAAAGGGGGTTGGATTATAAAGACAGGGACATAAAAGAAGTCAGATTTCAGTCTTTTCGCTGTTCTCAGAATAAGCTGCTAGTCCTTGAGTTTTCCATTGATACACAAAATATATGTCTGTAAACCTTCATCTCTGTTGAACAAAAAAGTTTTTGAAATTCTACTGAATTTGTGTGGAAAGATTTTAACTAAAATGCTGGTTGGAATATATAGGGCATAAGAAGTAAAGTTTAATTCTTAGCCTTTCTACTACTACATTGAATAAAATAGAATCCCTTATTTTTTAAACAAGCTTTACAAAATCTTCAGTAATTCAACACTAGTCGAAAAAGCTTGCATCATTTTTTCTTTTTGTAGGCTTTTTCAGTGTTGGATGCTTCTATATCCAACATGAAAAATATATGGTAAATGAAGTGTCCTTTGATAATACACAAATGAGTCAATTCTTTCAAACAAATCCTCAAGAACTCCTTTGAAAATTAAACCCGTCGCTGGCATGTAGTTCTGTGGGAGCCTTTTACAAAAATCCTCTGTAATGGAAAATGTGTCTTATATGTGCTTACAAGAGACCAGTCAGTTCTGCTCTTTCTGGTTTTCAGTGTGTGCCTTTGAAACTAAAACAATCACTCCATAGAACTCCAGGAAAAAGGTATCTTTACAGTTATTTAGAAGCACCGTGTGTGTTTCACATGTTCGTTGTTGTTTCTAAGCTCCTGTGCCTCAGGATTTGATGCAAATTAATTGGCATGTGCAGCTCACTGTTCACTTCATAGCAATAACAAATCCAAGTGCTCTCTGCTGAAGAACAAATTATTAAGGTTTAACTAACAATTTTAATGGATAACAATCAAAGAGAGAAACTACATAAACAGAAATGATTGATCTCTTTCCTTATTTTTCAATAAACTGAGAGGTGAGGTTAGCTTAGAAGTTGACTACATTAACATCCAAAGAATTTAACAGACTAGATGAATGGCTGAATTCAGTATTTTTGTTTTCTGACTTATACCTTATGGCTCAGAGTTACAGATGCTTATGCCATTTAAAAAATTTTAAAATGCATTAATACATAACTACATAAAGGTTTGGGACTACTGCATTTGAAGGTTTGCCTGATTATGAACATGTTGTATTTGTGTTCTCAAAGCTATGTAGCTCTGCTGATTTCAACTAAATTTCATAGGGTAGTACATCAGCATAAAATAACCTATCTTTATCTGTTTTTTTTAACTGAGAAAACCATATATTTTAATGCTGTGAAGTACCAAGGACAGAGCTGTAGAGAAATGAGAAGTTTATTCTTTCAAACAAGGCAATGTTCAGTAGATTAAAAACAAACTATTTTAGTTCTCTTTGGCTTTTCAGTCTTTGTTACCTTAATTATTATTACCTAAAGCTTGTGATATTTTTGTATTGTTTCAAATTGACTATAATTTTATATATATATACACATATAATTCAAATTGCTCTAATCTAAAATTGTTTATCAGTTAAAGAACAGATTTGCATATATTATTTCACTTGTGTTTAGACTTGGCTGTGCTTAGAGTATTCTTTTGTCATCCACGTTAGTAATCTATGTTACCTTGAGTTTCTCATGTTCTCAATCTGACACAGATATTGAATATTCCTTTAAAATTACACTAATTTCTTCAGTGTTGTAATTTTGGAGTATACAATGCCCTATAAAAGATGATTTTTTAGCAATCAGCCATCCCCTTTCTTTTCTCCTGAACTATCTCGTTTTGCCTGTACTGATGTAGGACTGTGTGTACAAGTTTGTTATATTTAATTTCTTTGAATAAGGTTGGATTATGAATTTCCATTAATTTTACATTGGAAAACTTAGGGTATTATATCAATAAGTGTGGGTTTTTTTAATGTTTCTGTTAGAAATTTCAGCCACTATTGAAGACTCCCTATCCTAGAAAGTCTAGGATTGCAGTGTTTTACATGCAAAGTTTAACTCTGCATCCTTAGCTAATAATCAATATAAGCAAAATTCTTCCTTCTCTGTTGTTGTTAGGCTTATATGTTGGAAAATGTGTTCCCTGCCTTTTAAGGATGCTGGCATGAAAAGATCCTTATCAGAGAGAAAAAACTCTAAAAGCAGATTGACCTACAAAGCTGTGCTGAGCTGTGGTTGAACCTTCCTCAGACAAAATTCCTGCAGCTAGCAGGAAACAGGTCAAGGTTATGGTTCCTCTTCCTTGATAGCCCAGAAGATTTTAGCATTCGTCATGTTGAGTTAAAAAGCAAAGAGGGTGTGTCATCTGGTGTCTAAGTACTTGGTTACTGTTTTTTTCAGCTGTGAGTGCAAACCTGTTTGGAATTAATCTCTGCTTGGCCAGCTAGTTCTTCCTCTGTCAAAGATGGCAGCTGAAATTTGTGTCTTTGCTGTAACCAAAGATGCCTTGATACAATCTTGCTGTGTTGTCAGACTGGCTCTTGAGGTAGCACCCAAAGGTCACTTAGGTGACTTGGGGTTTCCTGCAGTGCAAAACTCTGCTCTGGGACACTTCACAGGGCCTATATGAAGTACAGATAGTTTTCAAAGTCATATTGAGAGGTGAAAGGCATTCAGTGACCTAGCTATTCAATTACATATCTCAGTATTTGAAATTATGGGCAGTTATAGTCCTTACATAAACTTCCACCATATTATAAAATAAGAAAAATAATGGTTTGCATCTGCCATTTAGTTTCAAGAAAGACCCCTCTTGTAGGAAGTTCTGTCCAGCTCTCTATCTGTACTGACAGCTGGGGCACATGAAAGGGAATAGGCATCTGGTTTGAGGACTGCAGACACACCTCAGCATTGCCCATTGTCCAGGGGAGTGAGACCGGGGCAGTGCTGTTCCTCATCCTCATGGCAGCCTTCCCTCTGTCAGGGAAATAGAGTTTGTGCAAAGTTAGTGTGGTCCTGAGAGGGTAGTATTCCCAACCAAACTGTACCAGTAACAGGGAAAAAAAAAAAGGACTACATTTGCTGACCAATTTGCTTACATTTGGGAAGCTCTTCCCCAGATCTGGGAGAACGTAACAGTTTTACTGTACTGTCTGAAGGACTAGGTTGTTTTGGGGGTGATTGTTTAGTTTTGATTTTTGGGGTTTTTTACTACTGGAGTGATAGATTACTTAGTGAGTTCTACAAAAGAAATGGTTATTCTCTGTATGTTTGGGTTCTTACCGATTAAAAAAGTATGTTTTGTGGTAGCATCCATACCTACCTTTCTGAAAACCCACTAGTCCTGCAAAGGACAGCGAAAGAGTTGCCTTAGGCAAAAGCACATCCGCTCTTGATGTGTGCCTGGAGACACATCTGTGTGGGGAATTAAAGAGGATTTTCTTCCATTCCTTTCTTTGTTTGCCAGTGCAGCATTGAGGTAGATACAGTCCTTTGTACATAATCCCACCTGAAATCAATGGGATAAATGTAGCTTGAGGCATGGGAGAACCACAGTCATGGCAAAGTAATAGCTAACAGGCCCTATATTAGTTGTTATTAAACCAGTAAACAAAATTGATTAAACTGTTTCAGTGTTGTATCTGGGTTGAAAATGTTATAAATATTCCACTAACAAACATGGTTACTTTGACAGTTGCAATTCCTGTGTATTGTACTTGCCCAATTTATGCCACTTTTAGTCACTGAGGAGTTTGCTTCGTAAGCAGACCAGCTGACTAGGATAGGATTACCAACAGGAAGAAATTATTATGAAACTTGAGAAAGACCGTAGACCATCTACTGTTTATTTAGATTCTGTGACTGCCTTCTGGTCTCTGAAAACATTTTTGTGCCATTACTATTTAGTGACTTTCGGTCAAAGCCAAAGCAGCGGAGGAAGATGGGAAGATTTTTCATTGGTGAAGCAAGATGGGTTAAAGTTGGCAGCTTAAAGAACTCAGGAAGGTTGCAAACATCTCATCTGGGGAGAAGTGTTTTCCTGCATGAACTAAATGAGCAATTCTAGCTACAGAAATGATGTGCAACATTTCCAGAACGTCTCTTTTTTCTTTTTCTTTTTTTTTTCCCCCTATTTAAAAACAGAATTCTGACCCACTTCCTAAGTCATTTGGAGAAATTTGCTATTCCTGCAAGCAGTCAGCACTTATCCTCTGTTTCATAAATTATTAACACTACGTGTAAAATTAGCTAGAAGTAATACAGGCCAAAAAAAATTCTATTGTAAGGCTCTTGTTATGATAGTTAGAACTTGTCTCCTAATTAATCTTAAATTAATTCACGGACAGTTTATAACTGTCCACTGTGTGTCCTATGGTTTAAGTAGCTTTTTCTTTTCCAAATACTTTTATCTTCATGTATTTCACAGAATTAAAGAATGTGTAATACTGGAAGGGAATCACATCTGGCCCAATCTCCTAACTCAAACTGAGTCATCCCAGAGTACGTGGCACAGGATTGTGTCTGTACAATTTCTGACTAACTCCAGTGAGGGAGACTCCACAACCTCTCTGGACAATGTTTCAGTGTGTGGTCACCCACTGAAGAAGAAGTGAAGAAGACCTTCCTCATGTTCATTTTCAGGGTACTTGCCTTACTGAACTATAGAAGCCACATTTTCCAAGTTATGTCAGTAAACTGTCTTTGCACAGAAGTTGCACATTTCATTTAACATTTTTATTTGTCTGCTTTACGATTGGGAAGGTGAGCTGGAGAGAATAATACATTTTGGAAGTATCAACTTGAAGCAACTTTTCCTGCGTTTTGGTTTTTTGTGGGGCATTTTGGTAGTTAAGGTTTTTTATTTAGTTAGTTTGGCATTTTTAGAAACTTCAGAAAGTTAAAAGTGCCAGAAAGACTTTAAGGTCTTCATCCAAGTTTATCACTTGAACTTACTCTGGTATCAAGCATCCTTACTTCAAGGATGTTCTTTCCTTTGTTCATCCTTGAGTAAGAAAAGGAAGGCTTTATGTCTTTGTAACCACTAAAGTTAGGTACATACCAAACATGTCTGCTGTGCTCCACCTTGTAGTGCTCCGCTCCACCTCTGGCTTATGTCCCATGCTTCTCACTGTATTGTGAGAAGGTGCCTTTGTGGTCTTCCTGCTCCTGCTCCCCTTTGTCGAAAATCTCCAAAGAGCACTTATCATTTTGCAGTGTAAGCAAAGTGAAAGACATGTCAAGAACAGATCTGCTCCTGACTGTGGTGGGCACTTCCTTACACACCCAAGTGCCCTGGCCACTGGGAGGGGTGAAATACTGGAACTGCAGTACCTGCAAGGTGTGAACTGCAGCTGAGGGATGTTCTTCCACTGCATCTAGAGAAGTCAGTTTTTTCCTGACTTTATTTAATCTCAAACTAGAACTGGACACTCATAAATCTAGTAATGTTTGTACTGCCAGAAGCTACAGTGAAAGAGATCAATCAGGACCAATTCCACAAGGAAAAGAGGTGGTTTCATGCCTTGCTAAGATTATATTTTTCTTCTCTTTCTTCTCCCAAACTCATAAGAAATACAAATAAAACACTAATTATTAGTTGGAATTCAGCACTCAGTCTTTCATCTGAGCTGCTTGGGTTATATTTATGAGAGAGAGACACACACCAACAGACTGACAGTTAATGGAACAGCTTTTAGCAAAAAAAAAAAATCTTTTGGAAGAGAAGTTAAGAAAAAATGCCCCTCAAAATCTCAGGTAATAAAAGTGTTAGTATTAGAGCATGTAGTGAATAGAGAAGATTGATTTGCAATAATTGCAAATAAAAGTTCTTTTAATAGCAAAACCACAAATGTTGTACACTTAACCAAAGTAATTTGTTTTGGTGAAGTTGACCCATTACTGTATTACTTTTCTCAATATGTTCCATTATTTATTCCAGAACTAAAGAAAGAATAGAATTTCTCAGATAATTGTTTCAAAACTGTGTGTGAGAATGTTTTTTGCTTTTTAAAAAATTAAGAAGCAGCTTAAATGTCAGACCATGAACCTCCTTTCTTCCTGTTAATTCTCCTGCTGTGAACAGCAAACAGGATCAAAGTACCATAATTAATCTTCCTTGAAGTAAGGACACTGTATAAAATTTTTTAGAGTAAACAAAATTCAGCTTCTAGAAAGTTTAGAAAATGTTATTTCTATCCTGATGATCATACCTCTTGCCATTCGCAAGGTACTTGACAGTAGTTGCAAACCTTGGTGCCCTGCCAAAAAGTATCCGGAATGTATTCCCTTATTGCTTACTTACTGCAAGTACCTACTAAATATATGTTCTGTTAATATTAAAAAAATATTTACTACCTAATCTGAAGTTTATTGGGAAACAGTTTTAAAGTGAGGTCATGTGATGCTGATAGGATAATATAGAAGAAAAAGAGGATATGTTCCTCAGTTCTGTTAAATCCTAACCCAGTAACAAGAAGTAAACTACACAGGTGGTGGCTACTTTAGCTAACTGCCCATCTCTTTTCAAATCTTCAAATTCCTTGAAGTTTACTGGTTTAAGTCAAAAAAGTTTTCCTGAGATGTTGGAGGAGAATAAACTTTTCTCTGGTTTGAGACTAGAGATGAAAGAATTCCAAGCTCTTTGCAGTTCAAAAAGCTATCAGCATATAAAAGCATAGAGGAAGAAAAGAAAATTGCTGTAGGTTAGGGAAACTACAAATAAATATGGTACCGCTTCCACCTTAGAGGAACAGCTGTGTTTTCCTGGAGCTGAGTTATATGACAAGGGATGTTTACCCCTGGGTACTGAGGTCTGAGTCTCCACTTTGAAATGAATAATTTTTTAAAGGTTTTTTAAATCATTCTGGTTTTAATATATTTGTATATGCTCTTTTTTAGTCTTCTGAAATTTCAGAAAACTGTAATGCTTTGGGCCTTCATTTAAGCATACATTCATGTCAGTGATGTCCATACCACTTCTTAGAAATTTGTGGGAGGCTGGTGTAAATCATAATTCACAAGGATGTTTGTCTTAAAAGCTAAATTAAAGCCCATCTATTATGAAACTGGAAGTATTTAGTATAACTTCTAATACCTCTTCAGTTATTAAATTTGTTCAGAGTATAAGGAATACTGGAAAAAGCAGAACTGTTGCAGGTCCTTAGCTGTACAGTGAATAATCTGGTGAAATTGCTCAATAAGGAGAGCATAGCATATGAAGGGCTGGATGCTTAACTTTATCAGGCATTTGAAAAAGAGCTGCTTATAAGACAATATGCCAGGCTAATCACTAATAACTTACAAATACCTTCATCATATTCTATCCACTTTTAAAAGTCTTGCAGGCTAACATTTTCTCAACTGAGTAAATGAATCTCCTGGTTTCTAAGAAAGCCAAAACTATTCTGTTTAACATCTGTTTTATTAAAGCCATATGGGTGCACCTGATGTCTATGAATTCAACTTTATACATGGAATAATTTTCACACTGAACTGTTAGTGGGTGTTTGTATCTCTGAAATACCAGTAAACGTATTTGTCTTTGTTACCCAAGTTTTGTTTTCAGTATTTGTTTTCAAGTTACTCTTTGTAGGAACCTCACACNTTTTTCTTTTTTTTTCCCTTATGCAGAGGATTACTACTTCAGGAAAACAGCAGGTTTTCAGAGGCATTGCATTACTATAAACTGGCAATTGGTAGCAGACCCACACTAGCTTGTAAGTATTTTAACTATACAAGCTTGTATAATATTGACTATAGTTTTCATAGAAAATTTTCCTACTCCTTACTAACACTTCCTTTTTTTTCAGAAGCTTTTAAGTCAGAAAGCAAAAGGTGAAATTGGACCCTTGAAAGCAGTTTATTAGTAAAAGTGGAAATTGTTTATTAGTAACAACTAATCAGCATTTGATATGATACAAGTAAGAAGGAGATAATGAATTAACACTCAGCAGCAACACTAGAACTTAAAATGCTTCTGGTCTGGGGTGTTGAGCTACAGATACTACTGCCCAAATTTTCAGGCTTCTGTTTTCTGTTTCTTACAGCCAGTCCCTGATAGTTATGTGAGGGGATAATACAAATGTTTTAGTCCTTTCATTTTTTTCTTTCTTGCCTGGGGAAAATGGAGAATAATCATTTGGGTGTTGCCAGTAATCGGTTCCAAAATTAAGTGGTGCTGTTTGAAGTGGCTGAGACTTTTGTACCTTCGGTATTAATCTCTGTAAGTATATATGTTTTTATGTATGTTTTTTGTAACACTTCAAACAGTGGTGCTATATACTTTATAAAGCCCTAAAAAGAGGAACAAAATGGAACACCCTGCTTAACTAGTGACTCCTTCCCTTAGTCTTTATGGTCACCTTCTTCTTTCCTTGCCTCTGAGCTTCTACCTTTTATGTATTCACATATGTTACATGTTCACACACCAGTGAGTGCTCTATCTTACTCAAAAAACAGATTAGATAACCATGGGATGTCTACCAGATACTACTTAGAATTGAAACAATAGATGTAGCATAATAGAACTCCATTAAAAGATAACATTTTTTCCCTCTCTACAGCTGCCTATTTAAATACTGGTATCATCCTGATGAACCAAGGGAAGACAGAGGAAGCCAGAAGGACTTTTGTGAAGTGTTCAGAGATCCCTGATGAAAATCTGAAAGATCCTCATGCTCATAAAAGCTCTGTTACTAGCTGTCTTTATAATTTAGGAAAACTTTTTCATGAACAAGGACACTATGAGGTAAGACTCCAGGTTTGCACATAATATATTTATAAAACCTTAATATAGAAATAATACATACTGTTTCCACCCAGACTTTCAAAATACATCACATACATGAACTGATTGAATTTCACCAGATCAAGATTAGCATTCTCTACAGAGAATATTTGTTCTCTACAGCCACTGGTGTAATGTTATTAATTAGCAGTGTGATCTTCTCATGTCAGAGTCAACATTAGCAGAGGTCACATCTGATATGTGTTAGTTCATTGGTTTTGGCTTTGTACCCATATGGGTATGCAAGGATAAAGCCTGATTAAAGGCCAGTCAACCTCAAGTGGAGAGGCATTGTAATTCAAAACACAGTAAGTCCACCATTAGCTGGAAAAGTACAATTAATGCTTGCATTTAAGTCTCAAAAAATAAGACCCAGTTGAAATAATTTAAAACTTTGGTGATTGAGAACATCCCATTGTGTTGTATTTTCAGATAACTTGACCTAAGTGCTAAAGTTTGGATATTTTTAATGTAACAATAAACTGCACCCAAGCCATCCCATCTCAGTTAAACATGCACCTGTGACTGTTGTGTTTCCACTCCATTTTCCCTGATGAACTTAACTGAAACCGGACATTCACTTGAGGTTTGCCCTTTAGCAGTATTGGAAAGAAATTCATTCTCTCTTTGCACTGTCAGGCATACTTCAGAACAGGAGCTGTGAGTGATTTTGATCCATGTAAAATGTTCCTGACCATGACAGTTATGTCAGCTGTTTAAGATCAGGCATGCACAAGCTGGACAGATTCCCTGTCATCTGTCTGCTGCATCCAGCTCAGTCAGATGGAGTTACTAATTGGTTAAAACACAGACAGCTAATGCATCCATACAGAAAACAGCAGCATGTGTCTGCACAGCCAATAGTGTAGAGTTGGAGTTCAATACCTGCAAAATACGAGAGCTTTTGAGAATATAACACTTCACATTTCTTCCTGGTGGTCATTGCAGCCTTTATAAGCTTTGACTGTTTGATGCAGAGCTAACAGACTGATCAGCAAGCATCCAAAGTGGTGAATGACTAAATGTGTGATCAGATGATTCAAGGCACAGCGTATTTGCAAAGGGATTCCAGTTTTGGCTTTCTTGACTTTATCTCATCCTTTCTGTGGAGCAGGCTTCAGTTGTGAGGATTATGCTTTGTTATTATGTGGCAGTAGACAATGATTGCTTTATTTTTAGGTCACTTAGTGCAGTTAATCATCAGAATATCCTTTGTCTGCCGTTCAGTAATACTCCATATTCTTTGACAGCCTGTAGAATTTTATGTTTATAAAACAATCATTAAGATGTATAAAAAAAGTCCTTGTTACTTTTGCCTGGAAAAGAAGTTGCAATATTGGAACTAACTTGGTCTCTCATCTGTAGGCCTCACTGAATTTGATGAAATTCAGGCAAAAAAACCTTTTTAAAAGGAGAAATTTTCCACTTCCTGTGGAATTTTTGATGCCGATGTGTTTTCTCTATCCCTTTCATTTGGGGAAGGAAGATAGTTTGGTTTTACTGTATATGTGGAAGGATGCTTTTTAAGTTGGTGTTTTCCCACCTATGTCTCTTTTCAGGAGGCCCTTACAGTTTACAAAGAAGCAATACAGAAAATGCCGAGGCAGTTTGCACCACAGAGCCTATATAACATGATGGGTAAGTGCATTGGTGGTGCTTCAGAATGATATTTGAGGAGCCAGGGTGAAACAAAAGACCTTATCCACGCAACTGGTGCTCAAATTAAGGGACTAATAAATCCCAAAAATAATTACCTTCAGTCCAAGCCAAACCAGGTTCAGAGCTTAAATGCCATCAACTGCAGTGCTGGATAAGGTACAATAAATGATGAGACTGTTAGACACCGGATGCTTTTAAGAGTGTCAGTGTAGCAGTTTTACATTTAGAATGCATTTAGTGTTTTTCTTTGCCTCTAGAATCTCTCATCCACTACTTTGGAGGCCCCATGTGCCCACATGTATGTGGGTGTTAGATGTTGAAATTCCTCGTAAACAAACAAAGTGTTCAAACAGACCCACAGAGATAGTTGTACTTTTTTTTTAGGTTGTGCCAAAAACTTATTTCCAGCTGATGTACTTTGTCTACAGTGAGACAATTCTTCTTACTTTTCTTCCAGGACCAGCTATCTGTCCTTCAAAATTTTAGGAATTTTTTGAGTACTGCAAAAAACTATCAATTTATCTGTGAGGTGTTTTTTGTTCAACTTCAGTTCCTCATATTCTTCATTGCAGTTTTATATGGAATACATTAAACAGATAAAAGAAAGAGATAATATGAATTATTACTTACAGTACTCAGATCTGAAATCAAGAGAGCTGGTTCTTATTGTTCCAGAGATGCTTGCAAGTGGAATTCTTTCTCAAAGTTCATGTGTTTCTGCTAAGCAACCTCAGTGTTTGGCCTAGTACTCTCTTCTTTGTGATAGAAAAGGATGTAAGAACCTTTACTTTAAAGTAGTTCAAAGTGGAACAATTAAAAATATCTGTGGAAACAATGAGGATCAACAGGAAGCATATGGGGTTTTGTGGTTCCCCCCAGCCAATGCCTCACATACATGGGAATGTATTGATTGATACCAATTGCTTTTACATAGTTGTTGACTACTTATTCAAGAATGGCATCTTTTATTAGTACCTTGCAAGTACTAGGGCACAGGAAAAAGTAAAATTGTAGTTGCAACTGATACTGTATGTTTAAAAAATGTGAATGTAAATGCTAGATTAAGTTGTTCTCTTGCCACAGTGACAAAGTACCTGATGTCAGTCTAAGCACTTTCTTAGTAGTTCATACAGTTCAATGGAGAGTTGCTTCTCCCTGAACACTAAGCTTTATCAGATTGATGCTAATGGCTAAAATCCATAAATTGCTCAAATTGATTATTACATATACTTTTGTTGATTGTCAGTCTTAGTGAAATTATTTATCAGCTTTATTTGTGTACTGGTTTGAAAACAAAACTCCAAGTCAGAAATACAATTTAATAGAGAGAGAACAAACAACAAGAAAGGTAAAAATAAAAAAATAAGATAAACGAAGTAGTACAAAGGACCACTGACAGAGTCAGAATGCAAACCTGACACCCTGTTGGTCAGGGTGTTGGAAGCAGTCAGAAATAAGTCCTCCTGGAGTGACAGATGTGGCTCTGTTGGAGCAGAGACGATCATCAGTAAAAAGGTCCAGTCTTCCTCTGGGAATCCAGTGGAAACAGGCTGCTCTGTGGTCTCTATGTCCCCATTTTGTCTGGGTAGGGAACAGTTGGCTCCTCCCTACTGGGTGGTGCATCTCACAGTGGGATGATGTAATGTGTCATGTGATTGGTGAACCTTAATGGCCCATTAACAGAAGATATCCTCCGGAAGGGGAGATGAAGTCGATGAAAGAGATAAGAAACACTGACTTATCTGGTGTTATCAGGTGTCCCATTAACAGAAGGCATCTGCCCTCTTTTCCCCCTAAAATTACAAGAAATAAAGAACAATATCTCCCAACCGGTTTCAACAGATGAAAATAGAATATACATTTTGGTTACATTTTTTAACCCAAGACAATTTGTCAGCATTTGCTGATAAATTTGGTGATGGTATCAACAGTGTGAATGAAACCTCTGCTTACTATCGGTGTCCTGTAGTGACTACTGAAATACTGCAGTGCTTCAGCAAATTCTCTGAGGTTTGACTGCCCTCTTTAGTGTAGATACATTTTTCATAATTCTGATTAAAGTGTTCCTCAGAATACAAAATTGGAAAACATAAACCAGAGCTGTTTCTAGCATGTAATGCGTGTCCCATTGCAAAGCAGTCTTGGACTACTCTTTTTCTTTTCCATTGAATAGATGCTATCTTTAAAACCACTATGACCTATAAGTTTTTTCAGATTTTCCCTTTTTTGGTTGCTTTTTGAGGTTCAGGAGGCCTTTCTCAATTTCCTTTGTAAGCACAGTCTGTGATGTCCAAGTTCACTCGGTTCCTGGGGTTTGCATTTTTTAACTCACAAAACCACAAAGACCAGCTCAGTTCTTTGCCCAGGCTTGGCTCCTGTTGTACTTCCTCCATTCTCTCCTTAGCCCATACTCTGGCTTCTGCTTCCTTTAGGCTGCTGCCAGCACTTCATAGATGTCCTGGTGGCATAACAAGACATGGTCAACTGAGTGTACCTTAGCTCCTTGTGGAGCTCTGAGAATTTCAACTTACCATTAAGATAGTTTATATTTGTATTTTGGTTGCTGTTGTGATGGCAGCTTTTGCAGGAAAGAGAGCTTGCTTCACACTAGTTGCTGAAGTGTTGCTTGTAGGTAATACCACAAAAGCAATCCAAGAGGCTACCTAAAATGACTTGAATAGAATGTAATGCAGCTGTAATAACAGGACTCAGACTGATTCATTCAAAGCTGGTTTGGATGCGTCTACATAAGCCTACATGGCTGCATTTAGTCTCTCCTACCTGAGATGACAGGACAGAGCTAGGTAGCTATGCTTCTTTATAGTGTGGAAAGAAAACCATACCTCTGGTGTACATGCAGGGTACAGCATCTTCTGGTTGATGAATGACTTTTTCTTGCATGCATCAGTTTGTTTTGAAGCCATCTTTGTGGCACCAATCAAAAGAGGGTGTAGGCTGGCAAAAATCCTTCTGCAGCATTAGGTTGGTTTAGGTACCAGGTCCGTGGTATTTCAGGAGCCTATAAAAAAGAGTGAAACAAGTACTGAAGAGGAATCCTTGATAACTGGTAGCAACAGCCACAGTGAGGATTTATACCTCTGGTATACCACAATGAAGCCCTTCTGATTTAGACATCTATTTATGATTATACACATAATCCCTGAAAACATATTTCTCCTCTAAAAGGAGCTGAGATAATTAACTCAAGTTGGGTGAGATAAATCCTAAATACCTTTTCAGTCTTCTCTTTGCTTTGTGTGTGCCAGGAGAACAAGGCAACCACATCCATTATCAGGAGTGCATCCGCTTTGCAGCTCCTATCACTCAGTATCAGAAGGCCACCTGGAGTGTTTATTTCTGTTTTGATGTTCAAGACAAAATTATAAACACATTTGCTATAACACTTTCTTTGATAAACAGCATTACATAAACTTGTCTGCCCACTTTCTTGCCTTTAAAAGGGAGGCTAGAGGAACTGAAATAGGCCAGTCCTGTCTCATGCACTTGCAACAGCATAAACCTGATTGAGCTATCCCCACTCTCTGTAAGTGCATTGCTGGGGAGGAAGGGGGAGAAACTGGGGAGTGCTCCCAATCTGCTTGGGAAGTAGTAGAAGAAAGTAGTCTTTCCCATCTCCTTAAATGTGGAAAAAGTCTTCACAGTTTATCGTGGAATCCAGGAATAGTTTGAGGATTATCTGCTATGATTGTTATTGTGATGACTGTATTCCCAGTCTCTGGCAATCTCTTTGCTTGGTTGAGTGGCACACATATTGCTACATATAGGCATGCCATATCAGGAAACAGTGTTTCCTCTAATTTTTAAAACCATTCATGTAATTGAAGATTTTTTGGAAAGTGTTTTTTCTCCTGTGTGATGTATGTGACCTACTTGAAAGAGAATAAATAGGAGATGAACTGTTTAAACTGAATCAGGTTTGAACTCCAGCACTCTGAGTGCAGTAGCATTAACACTCCAACAGTGCTAAGCCTTTACACCACCTGCTTTCCCTGTTTGTGTTACACTTCTTTTCCTGTGCTTCCTGCTATTGGCCTTTTGCTCTGACAGGCCCAGTGACTCGTTCCTCTGGTGCGTCAGTCTGCTTGACAGACTCATCCTTAAAACACTCTAAAATTGCACCTTAGTGGGAAAAAGAAGTATTGGGGCTCAAGAAGCAGGCATCCATTTGACTTTGCATTTTTTTCATGGTACAAAACACAGGGCTGTAATACCCCCATCAGATGTTCTCAGTTTGTGCATGTGAAAAAGTTGCAGAGAAGATTTTGGTCTCCTGTTGCTGTGATTTATTTTGCCAGGTGTGCAACAACTCAGCTAAGGAAACCATATGTTTCTCTGGCATTGTATCAAGAAATAAAACCTTTTCATT
Source organism: Cisticola juncidis (assembly GCA_013400215.1). Lineage (NCBI taxonomy): Eukaryota > Metazoa > Chordata > Aves > Passeriformes > Cisticolidae > Cisticola > Cisticola juncidis. The sequence continues at coordinate 145,616 of VXBR01009359.1, read as the reverse complement.
TTTTTTTCTTACGAGAACCCAAAACAGCTAAAAATTGAAGCTTTAAAACTAGGATCAAAATAATTATTCAACAAGCTGTATAAGGTTGCCTTGATATTTATTTTCTGTATACCATATTGCTTTGATGTAAATTAAAAAAGTACATGCTAAGGTTACACAGATTAATTTGCTTGGCATGGTAACTTGCATTACAAAGGAGAGAGTCCAGCTTAGCTGTATTAAATAGGTAATATATTTTGTTTAAAGTTTCAATTAAAGCCTGAGGTCAAAAGATAAAATGGTCCCTGTGGGATCTTGAACACTTTAATGCCAATATTAGGATTGTTGAAGGATCAGCCTCTGCTCTAGATGTCTTTTGCATTCCTTGAAGTCTGATATTATACAGTTGATTGTATTACATTGCTTTTAAAACCACACTAGCCCACCTGCTACAGGAATTCATACTCCTGACAGTTAAGTGGAGTGAAGTGGGCCATGGAGGCTTTATTTTTAATACCAAACTGTAACAAGAAAGATGGTGGGATGGTATTGTTCAGGTTTAGATTGGCAAGATACTGTCATAAAGACAAATGTCTTGATTGCACTTCATCTGCCCTTGCTAACTAACATCTGAATATCTGTTTTCAAATGCACTTTGTAAGGCAAAGCCTTACAAACATTTTTTATGAGAAATGCAAGTCAGAAAAAAGCTAACATTGCAGCAGTGAATACAGTTCATGATGCACAAAGTTTAAACTTCTCCTTGCAAATCTGCTGGATTGCACACGGACAGAAAACAAATCATACACAAGTGTACAGTCCAGAAAAGGGGAGCCAGATTTTACATCTGGTGCAGAGGTTTGTATTGTAAGTACAAAGGCTTAGCATGCAGAGAGACTTTCTGTGTTGATGATTATAACATAGCTATCACTTTACTTGATTATGCTTTTGGGTGGATGTGGCTGTTTCTACAAACCTGTTAATATTGTTAAGGCTCCTATCCCATTTACCCCTTGCTCCCATTAGATGCTTTCTTATTGAATTATTTCAAAATAGCATTTAGAACTCCAGGAAACCCTTTGGTGTAGTTTTACTGTGCATGCTGAGCAACATTTAATTTATAAGATCCAAAGATGATTAAACTGTGAAATACATACCCATCATAACTTATGCAGAGTATGGTACCAGCACTAAGCTTTAGTCATCACTGTGCTTCTTATGCATCTCATGAAGTTTTACTGGCAATTTCTTACTAAGTCTAGATTACAAGTATTTTTTTTTCTTTTAAAACTAGCTGGGATGGGAAAAGAGTATTCTTTCCTCCACACCTACATTTGATTACATGTTCCATGGAAATAAGAATGGTGTTGTCTCCAGTGGTGATGGGAAAAAAATGCTGGGCTTCCTTCTCTCCCCCTTCCCACACTCATTCTGATGCTTTAACCCTTCCCCCTCTCAGACTTTGCAGACTGTGGTAGTTTATATCTGGTGTCCAAAGCTAAGGAGCTAAGTGCTGTATCCAGCTGGCAGCCAGTCCCTGGTGATGTTCTACAGGGCTCAGTATTAGGGCCAGTCCTGTTTTAATATCTTTACTGATGACCTGGATGAGGGGATTGAATGCACCCTCTGTAAGTTCAGAGATGACACTAAGTTGGGTTGGGAGTATTGATCTGCTGCAGAGCAGTAAAGCTCTCTCTGCAGAGGGACCCGAACAGGCTGGATTAATGAAGGGTCAAGGCCAATTGTATGAGATTCAATAAGGTGAATTGCTGGGTCCTTTACTTGAGTCACAACAACCGCAGGCAGGGGGAAAGAGGGACTGGAAAGCAGCCCAGAGAAAAAGGACCTGGGGGTGTTGGTCACCAGCAGCTGAACATAAGCCAGTGTGTGCCCAGGCATACTGACTTGTATTAGAAATAGTCTGGCCAGCCAGACCAGGGAAGTTACTGACTCTCTGTTTTCTAGTAAAGCTCTCTCTGCAGAGGGACCCGAACAGGCTGGATTAATGAAGGGTCAAGGCCAATTGTATGAGATTCAATAAGGTGAATTGCTGGGTCCTTTCCTTGAGTCACAACAACCGCAGGCAGGGGGAAAGAGGGACTGGAAAGCAGCCCAGAGAAAAAGGACCTGGGGGTGTTGGTCACCAGCAGCTGAACATAAGCCAGTGTGTGCCCAGGCATACTGACTTGTATTAGAAATAGTCTGGCCAGCCAGACCAGGGAAGTTACTGACTCTCTGTTTTCTGCACTGGTGAGGCCATACCTTGAATCCTCTGTCCAGTTCTGGGCCCATCACTACAAGGAGGACATGGAGGTGCTGGAGAATGCCCAGAGAAGGGCAGTGGAGCTGATGAAGGGTCTGGAGCACAAGTCCTATAAGAAACGGCTGAGGGAGCTGGGAAGAATTAGCCTGGAGAAGAGTCAGGAGAGCTTATCACTCTCTTCAGCTCCCTGAAAGTAGCCAGCATGGGCTTAGTCTCTTCTGCCAGGCAACCAGCAGTACAAGAGGAAAAAAGAACAAGCTGTGCCAGGGGTGGCTGACCATCAGGAAGAATTTATTCACTGAAAAGGTTGTCAAGAATTGGAATGGGCTATTCAGGGATGCGGTGGAGTCACCATCCTTGGAAGTGTTCAAGAAGTGACTGGATGTGACACTTGGTGCAATGATGTAGTTGAGGTGATGTTCAGTCAAAATTTGGACTTTGATGCTTGATGTCTTCTCAACCTAAATGATTCTGTGATTCTATGATTCTAAGTATGAATCTTCAATCTGATTGCAGTGTCTCCTGATTTTTTAACTTTGCTCTGAGGGAATCAAGCTGGGTATTAAGGTAACAGCAGTGGATTGCTGAAGATGGTAATTGATTCAATGTTTGAGAGTTTTGGGGTGGGTGGGGGTTTGTGGTTTTTTTGGTTTGGTTTTGGTTGTTGTTTTTTGGTTTGTTTGATTGTTGGTTTTGGTTTTGGTTTGGGTTGTTTTTGTTTTTGTTTTTCCCCCAGGTTCCCAGATTTTCTTAGTTTTATCTCTTTGGACTATTGATTTGTATCAGTGTGAAGTAAAAAACTGGTTCTAAGGATGAAATGCATTTTTATTTCAACCTGCAGGGTTTTATGTAAAGATAAATATAATCATAACATTTGCAGACCAAAAATATGGTTCAGTACTGAAAATGGACTACAGGGATCCCAGTTAGGCATGATTCTATGGAAAGTGCTTGTATTAATAGAGTTTTAAAGAAACCCATACTGGCATGGAGACGAAATTACCTATCTTGTGTGAGCTCAATGCCTATATTTTTGTCAGTATACTTCTTCCACTGGAAGCCTTTGTACAGCAAGAGACAGCTGTGCAATGTCCATGCTGTTCCATGCTGCAACTGATGTTGTTTTGCCCTTCTTTTATATCTGTTTTCTACTTTGGGTGTTTTCCTTCAAAAGTAGCTTAGTAGCTAATTAAATCAGATAAGGCTTTGCTTCAGCTAATTGACGCCTGTAAGAATTTGTTGAGCCTAAGTAAATGTGAATTGACTCCCATCCATCAAAAACCCAAATAAAATACAATACATTTCTTGAGATCTTCAAGGAAATTATTCTGTAAAAGGAAAAAAAATTGACTCACAATATGCTTGCCCTGTGCAGAACTTGATGCTCACGATGTTCCCATGTTTCAGCTGTTTCAGGGAAGATGTGCATGCACTGCATATTTATAATCAAAACTGTTAATCTGTTGCAGTGTATCTTATACATCAGTATAGTATAACATCAAACTGTGCTTCCAGATTCATGGTGTTATTTTATGCACTGGTACCAAAGGGAAAAAAGAGGGAAGTCATATATCTAGAGAGGTGCATTTATGGTAAGCACATCTGCAGCCTTGATTTGCATGAGAAAGCTGCACGGTTGCATTATCAAAGACACAAACTCCTTGTGGTATTGCAATGCACAGGGACTCTCCATCATTTTCTAAGGCAACTTCTTTATATTCCCAAATAAATGAAATGATGGAAAAATTAAATTTAAATCTGATGGAATGTATATATTATAGATTTTCATTTTCAAAGGGCATCTCTGTGCTCCTTTGTGTTTTGACATCTGGTGTCTTGTCCATTCAAATTTTATGTTTTCTGTATTACACTTTTACCAACCTGAAATTTGAGGGGCAGATAATTAGCATATATAAAGATGATGCAATGCATATTTACCCTACATTGTCTCCTTTATGGAGATAATTTTTCAGTTGTCTTTTCCTTCCTAAAAGGAGGATCACTGGAGGGACGGATCTTCTTAATCTGAAAGTATGGGAACCTTACACCTGTGGAGGTACAGTGCTTATACATCTACAGTTCTATTGTACTTTATGATTAGAAAGTATGGCACACTCCCTACCAGGATGTGAGCTTTACATGGATACTACATGTATCTGAAACAAAAAAAACTTGAAGTCAACAGATGAGAGGTTAATCTAGAACCATGTAAATGCTACCTAATTTTGCTTTTTGACAATATGTGATAAGTATTGGAACATCTTGTGTTCTTTTTTAAAATTTATTTTTCTTACAAACACATTCCACTTAATTATCAAGTACAATGTTAGCCTTTAGGGAAAATCGTTGCTTTCAAGCTAGTATTTTATTAGCATCATTATTTAATATAAATATTTAATATTTATTATGATTTTTATAGGGTTTTAGTTATTATTAATTATATATTAATTTTTGTTAATGCTATATTAAGTATATTTAACTATAATTAATATCCTGACATGATTTTACTGGGGAGTTTTTTTGCTAGTTTAGTATTTTTGTGGAATTATGCTTTATTTTGAAGGATTTTTTTTTAATTCCAAGGATTATGAGCAAATATGGGAAAATACTGTTGGTGAACAGTAGTTTTGCAAGTAGTCTATCTTTGTGTTAAATAAAATCCACTTGAGTATAGGGATTTTAATTTTGGTGGTGTAAATTAGCTAAAAGGTATCCCGTTCCTGATTTCTTTGAAAATATTAATAGAAATACTAATGAACTTCATATGCACTGCTTTAAATAGTGTTTCAGTTGCATATTATTGTTTTTCTTGCGCTACATTAGTTAATGAGAATTACAGGTTAATAATATATGACTCTTCCAGTAGAATAAGACAAGAAGTGGGTTCATAAAACTCAGAAAATGTTAACTGAACTAACCCCTGTGAAGCTGGAAACAGTTTTGAAATACTGATTGGTCCGATTTTACTCCAGTCATCTACTGGATTTATTATCACCCCTCATTGTGCAGGCAATGCCACACATGTACGTGTTGATACAGATTAGGGACTGGAAATAAATAACCATTTATATCTTAGGGTTTTTACTGCCGTGAATTTCTTTCTCTGTTTTTGTTACTTTTGTTGAACTTTACAGATCTCACAAGTTTTATTTATTAAGTGTCCATGTGATCTTTCAAATTTTTAGCACTAGATTTGAAAGATTTTGCAAAAAAAGTAATTGTTAAAGTAAATATAGAAATCTGCTTATGTGTTGGTTTGCATATTTTCTACCAATGGACACTCTTGTTACCTTTCTAATGCCTAAATAATTTGTGTTGCAAGTTCATAAGAATACATAATTGTAAGTAGCAAATATTCTTTCTTGTTTTAACCTCAGACACACAAATGCATCCTGAATTACAGAAATCAATCCATACCTGTTTTCTCTGACATGTTGTTAGAAAATTATCTCAAGGTGGCAGAGCTATTATTAAATTGCATCAGCCTGATGCATAAATTCACTTGTGTGAATTAATGGTTCAGTTACCTGTTGCTTGATTCTATTCTGGGTTTTGAGTATGGCAGTGGTAGGAGCTGCTGTCAATTTTCAACTTTTTCTTTTCTTCATTTAGAAGATGGAATTAATAACAGACCTCCTAACAGTACTTCCTTCTGTAGTAATCTATGTTCTGATTACTTATAATATAGGAATTCTTGATACAGATTCATCAGAAAAAAAATATTCAGCTTAGAGAATTATCTGCCAGAGTCACAGAATCTCTGAATCAGCTGAGTTGAAAGACACTCACGAGGATCATGGAGTCCAACTTCTGGCCCTGCACAGTACAATCCTCAAAAGTCACACCATGTGCCTGAGAGTATTGTTCAGACTCCTTTTGAACTCTGTCAGGCTTGGTGCTGTGACCACTTCCCCAGGGAGCCTGTTCCAGTGCCCAGCTGCCCCCTGGGTGAAGAACCTTTTCCTAAGAACCAATCTAAACCTCCCCTGACACAGCTGAGGCCATTCTCTTGGATCTTGTACATTGGTCACCACAGAGATGCCATCAGTGCTTGCCCATCCTTTTCCCCTCCAAATGAAGTCATAACTTCTACGAGGTCTCAACTCAGTCTCCTCCAGGCTGAACAGCTCAGGTGACCTCAGCTGCTCCTCATATGGCTTCCTCTCAAGGCCCTTCACCATGCTCATTGTCCTCTGTTGGGCACTCTCTAATAGTTCAATCTTTCCTATACTGTGGCACCACACCTGCCCCCAGCACTCGAAGTGAGGCTGCCCCAGCTCAGAGCAGAGGGAACAATCCCCTTCCTTGTCTGGCTGGTGATGCTGTGTCTGATGTCCCCCAGGACAGGGTTGTCCCTCCTGGCTGCTAGGGCGCTGCTGGCTCGTGTTGAGCTTTCTGTCAACAAGGGCCCTTTATGCGGCACTGCTTTCCTGCCTTTCATTCCCTGATCTGTCCATACAGCCAGGGTTGCTTCATCCCAAGTGCAGAATCTGGCACTTGCCCTTGGTTGGCTTCATATGGTTAATGTTTGCCCAGCTCTTTCGTTTGTTGAGGTCTCTCTGCAGACCCTCTTTGCCTGCAAGGAAGTCAACAGCTCCTCCCAGTTTTCTTCTGTGAAGTTCAGGGGAATAGAGTTTCTTTCTTTACAGTTTGATATTTAGATTGACATATTGTAGCTTTCTAGGTGCTCCATTCAGAAATGTCCTCAAACTTTTACGAGTGTAGTTTGTGAAGTAGTTGAGCTCTTAAAACCTATTAAAAATTGAATTTGCAAGTACTCCAAAGTTTTTAATCTCTTCTTATATCAGAATCCATAATGAAAAAGAGATGAAAACCTTGGATCTATTTTATATTTGGCAGTGTGTTCAGCCTTTACCACCCACAGATAATAGCTCCGTCACTTATGACTGCTTACGTTGCTCTTTAAAGCATCTTGTTGTTAATTGCTTGAAACTCTGCCAAGCTGTAACAGGTTGGGGTGGAATTTTCCACTTGAAGAAAGGGACAATATGGATTCCTTATTTCCTGTATGCTAACAAAGCAGGGGCCTGTGGGAAAAAAGTATGCAATCAAATAATTAAACATTCTGCATTAGAGCATGCAGCTAGGGAGAGGAGTTGAGAAGAGCATATAGCTTGACTTCTGGCTTCTTCTCTCCTTTCAACGCTTTATGACTTTGCTGCAGAAAAGTATAATGTTATGTCACTTATTTGTGAATGCTAACATAGTGAAAAAATCACATGGGAAGTTGCTATCTCTGAATTTAATGTTCATGTTCTTTTGGGGTTTGTTATCTCTTTGTATTTGTGGACTTTTTGGTTTTTTTTATTTATTTAGCCTGGGTATTTTTGGAGGGAATTGTTCTGTCTTTTTGGCCCTAAACAGCAGCAGAATTACTTGAGTGCTTCTGTGGTGTAATCAGATATGCAGACCAGTGCATGAGTATGAAATGCTTTGTAGATCTTTGATTTAGGAAGATATGTAGGTCTTTGATTTAGAACAAGTAGACTTTTTCTCCAAACAGGGATGCAAGCCTCTAAATACAGCACGTTTTTTTGAAATAAGTCTATTTGTTCTTACCAATCATGTTGGTTTCCTTTAGCCTTGGCTCAGCATGACTTCTGTCTCTAAATCATGCTAATTTTATCTGTGGTCTGAAGTTTGGTCATTTTGCATGCACCACACCCTAACTCCTGAAACTCAAAACTTATGTGCCACATTTTGCCTGGGATCTTTCTCCTCTGGTGACAAAGACAGAAAATCTTTGTTAAATAACTTTGGTTCTTCTCCCTGGTACCTTCACAACTATTAATTTCTATGTAACACAGAGCTGGAGGGTGTGACTCACCTGCAGACAGCTTAGCTGATCTTTACTTGGGTCAGCTGTAGTCTCTTGATCCTCCAATAGTAACATTTGATAACCTGTGACTTCATAATTTTTGGGAGATACGTAGTCATTTATTAGAAATGGATCAGCTGCTGGGATGATGAAATCCTGAAACTTCAATTGGCATTTTCAGACTCAATGACCTAGGCAAGGGCAGGTTTATATCCGGAGTCCTTGTGAAAGAGTTGTGTAAGAGCAGAGTGTTAATCTGAAAGCTGTTATTCTTCACCATTAGATACTTGTTTCATCTTGATCCAACCTTTGAGAAATTTGTTTGCTTCTTGAAGAAAGAGACAGACTTTCTTGCTGTGTATGCTAAACTCTCTCAGAAACTTCATTACTACCATTATCTGTCTTAACACTAATATATAATATATATAAAAACATCTAACAGGCTTTCTGACATCCTATTCATATATATTGTTCTTCAATATTGCCTGTCTCAGCCTCTCATTGTAAAGGATTTCACTTTGAAAAATGTTCAGTTTCAGTCATTTTGTATGCGACTTCTTAAGATTAGCAATTTTAAAATCATGGATGCTATGTTTTAATTTAAACAAGTTGGGGCAGATGACCTAATATAACTACATTCAGAGATTAGGGTTTTTAATGTCTTGCCCTTCTTTTAATATACTTTCGGGACTGTTCTCTTAAACTTCCCTAGTTTTTGAAACAAAATTTAGGTTCTTGAGTTATTATGATTAAAAGCAAACATTTTCCATGTTCTCCCTGCTATTCCATGATTTGCAATGTAGAGCAATGAAAAAGTAGCTTTTCTAAAGTAGATGAGGTAAAATTTCTGATACTTTGAGACTTTTGGCTAAAGCTTAGCAAGGTGGTACTCTCTCTGACAATTCTATTCCAGCAATACTTTTCATCTCAGCTATGCTATTCCAGTCCTAATAAGGCCTTAATAAGCCCTAATAAGGCATCTCCTCACTCAAGTGTCTCCCAAGGCTTTTTGTGTGTGACTGTGGTAGCAAGTGTTCAAATCACTTCACCTACTTCTAGATCTCTGCACATTTAAAACATAGAAAATTACAAGATAAACAATGGCATCCAATATTATGGATGCCTTGAGAAATGCGTGGCATTCACACTAGCGTTTGTTTGACCCTGCAGGAGAAGCCTATATGAGAATGAGCCGGCTGCCCGAAGCAGAGCACTGGTATGTGGAGTCACTGCGATCCAAGAGCGACCACATCCCAGCCCATCTCACCTATGGAAAGCTGCTGGCTCTGACGGTGAGTTTATCAGCACCTCCTGGGAAGCGGTCTCAGGTTCTTTGACTAGGTTAGGTAAACGGATGGGAAGGCTTTGGCCTGAAAATTGAGTATTGCCTGATTTGTCACACTGTTTCAGTTATTCCTTTTAATTAAGGGCTTTGACAGCTTGGGTTTTTTTCTGTGGGACATGGCATCTATTCTGTGCTGGAAAAAGACAGTTATAATGGCACAGGAACTTTGTAATGCACAGTAAGGACTTCTCTTGATAAGGCCTTTATTGTAAGTTCTTTGGATGACAAGTAATGGATTTAATTCTGTAAGATATTCAGTGTGTGACTCAGGGCTGTTGGAGCAGCCTGTGGCTGGGTGTCACCTATACTTTGCAGGTAGTGTCTCATGCTTTGAGTTTTCGCTTTAGGAGTATCTCTTTCAGCATGTGAAAGGAGCAACTCAACTATTAAGAGCTGGTTCTAAAACAACCAGAAGAGTTGGACTTCCATATTTCTGTAAAATTTGCTTAAATTTGACTGCAGGTATGCTTGTAGCTGCAGCTAAACTAACCCCATACGGTAGTTACAGCAAAGTGCCAGTCCCTCCTTGATGTTCACACATTTTGAAGATTAAATTGGATTTCTAATTTATTAATTCAAATAATTATTTTTTTAAACTGCTTCTCATTTGTTTTTCATTTCTCATTCCCATTTTTCTTTCATTTTTTATCTAATCTACATTTACTTTCATTGTTTACCTCAGTGGGTTCATATTTGCTTTTTGTGCTCTACTGCTACACCTCTGTATTGTTCTTGAGTTCTTGTGCCTCAGTATGAGTATTCCTCAACTGAACATTCCTCAGCTTTTCACCTGATGATAAGTTTTTTCTATGGTTTTGATTATACTATCCCGTCTTAAAGCAAAAAATGTCTTTTCCAGTGGAAAATAATAGCTCATGATTAATTTCAGGAGATCCATTGTGTTAAAAGTATCTGAATTTGGAAAAGGGGAAGGAATTACAACAAAAGTTTTCTGTATGCATAGCAGGTGACAACGTAGTTTGAAAGACTTAAAAACTGGTCTGTGTTACCGTGTAATGTTAAATGCAGAGTTTTATCAAAAGCTGCCTGGAAGGGAAGTTGTAATGGAAGTCAAGATGGTAGTGTTATATCCCCACTGCCTGTCAGTTCCACATCTTGGAAAGGCTTTTTTTTTTTTTTAACAATTTTCAGGTACTTTTACAATTGCTGGAATATTGACAAATGCATGCACCCACTGTTTACCTTCTTCTAGAATAGAACTACAAATAGTTTGTACAGGAAAATTTCTTTATTTACCTTGCTTTTCTAGCAGATATCTTTGTATCTTGCACCTAAGCAGAAAGTCAGTGTTATTCGCTTCTTCTTAGCAAAGCTTTGACATAAAAGTGCTAATTTATTGGAATTACTGTGGGGAAGTGTTGTGGTTTAGGAATAATATTTCTGAATTTAGTGTTCCCACTGTAACACTCCAAACCACAGACTGCTCTCTCACAACTCCCTCTACCTCCTGCTGCAGCAGGCTGGAGAGGAGAATTGGAGGCACAAAAAATAAGGATCGTGGGCTGAAATAAGAACAATTGCCTGCAAACAGTAATGAAATAAGAAAACAAATAGTAAGAGCAACAATATTAATAACAAAGTGTACGAGAGAGGTGAACTATTCACATGCTCACAACACAGAAACCCCCAGCAGTACTGACTGTGCCACCATGCTCCTCCATCCAGAAGCCACCCCTTTCCCCCTTTCTTGGACTGGGAAGTGGTACAGAATAACCTCTGGGTCCTGGCCATGCCCCGTCTTGGCTACTGCAAAAATGAACCCTGTCCTGGTGCCAGGACAGGTAGTAAAGAGTTTTCTTAATAAAATCTAAATGTTTGTTTGTTTGTTTCTTTTTGTTACACACACCCACCCCTACCCCAGTACTCCTCTGGTTAATTTTTTCGACTGCTGGGTGTGTGAAATATGAGGTCTGTTAGGGAAAATCTTGCAATGGTTCTGGGAAACAAGGTCTCACAGTTTTCTTCAAAACAACAAAATCCCCAAATCCCAGAAGTGTACAAACATTGTGAGCCACCAATTTTTTTTTTTTTTTTTTTGATTCTGTCCCCTCATTATGAAAGTACAGGTATAGGATTAAAATCTAGTGTTATTATTGCAACTTCTAGAAGGAAACAGTGAAAAATCCGCATGAGTCCTTACAGTAAAATTGAATAGTTTACATTTCTCTGGTGATATAAATGGAAGATATGATTGGGCTGAATTGTGCCTTGAGCATCTGAGCTGTGTTTGTGGAAGAATGCACCTCAGCAAGGAGAAGAACTACTTTGAACACTGAATACTGCACTGTGATAGGCAATAAAATACCTTTCCTTTCTCAACACATACTTGCTTTCCTGTACTTGCTCTGTGCCATAATTGTAGTCTATTCTCCTCGTATGTGATTGTTATCATCTCTTGAGACTTTCTTCTTTACTCCTGTTTCTTCTCATATTCATGGCAATATGTACAGTTAGGATTGATGTCCATGCTGCTGGCAGCAGTGTAAGCTGAAAAGATGGTGCTGATATCCTGTTGACTTTCAGGATTTCATAAACATATAGCAAGGAACATTATGATGACAAAGTATTTACAGATGTCACAATATTTTTCTGATGGTTACTTCATGAATGAAAAATAAAGTTCCTTTATCTATTGAAAAGTGGCATTAATTCCAATTAGTTCCTGAAAAAATATTTGGCAAAAAATGGATGCCGAGATTTGGCAAAAAATGTAAAATATGTGGGTTTTGTCTCCATTTTGGTCACTTAATTAGTCTTGCAGGTTACTGTCTGCTCAGTGATTCACAAAATGAATTTGTCTAGTTTCTGGCACACTGAACTGTCCTAGTATTAGTTCCCAACGCAAATAGATAATTACTGTAATTGACATGCTTCCTGGAAGTCTTCATAAGCTTCCTTTGGACTCGGATTAGAGCAGCTCCCTTTGGCATAGTTGTTTCAGCCCAATCCCAGCTTGAGCTACCACTGTGATTTATTCTTCTTTATACTTTGCTACCTGAGTTAATGGTAATTTTCTCCTAGCCTGTAAATTTAGAAAAGAGAAAAGCCTACTTCAGTTTGGTTTTGGATGTTAGAGATGTGTTAGAGGCTTCTTTGCTGTCTTCTCTTGGAATCAAACCTTTGAACTTTTTACAAACCTATTTCTGAATATAGGTACAAGACAAACTGTAATAACACTTCTCTGTGTCTCTTTTCTAGGAGAGAAATGTTAGATCACTGAGGAAGTGAAGGGTGGATGTAGTTGCTAATATAGATAATTCTTTTTTCCATCGGTGAAATTGGGGGTGTAAGGGAAGAGAAGAGGTAATTTCCAGACAAGTTCCTAAATTCCAGCCAAAGGCAGTTTTAATATAAAAGCCCCTAGCAGTAAAGTCAGACCTGTAAAGTTCACAAATTCAGCTATGTTTTACTTCCTTACTTTAGTTCCAATGAAGTAGCTTAATTTTAGCATCAGCTTTTCTGCCTTCTCAAGTCTGTTGCCAGTATTAATGTTTACTGAAAGCAACATCGTATAGAATCAGAGAATCGTTTAGGCTAAGAAAGATACAAGTAATGCCCAGATGGATTTTGGCATGGCAGGAAAAACCAGACTAGCTTAGGAGCTCCAGAGGAATAGCTAATGAATTTACAATCTTGTTACCTAATATCATAAGTCACAAGAATTTCCTAGCTCCTATATTAGTTCATGTTATATGTTTGTATCTAAGAATTACAGCTCACTAAGCTGCAATTTTCTTGAAAATATGTTAGGACAGCATAATTTAATGGTTGAAAATCATGATTAGTAGCTCAGTTACTAGAATAATTGGAAAATAGCCAGTTGTCTGGGGCTTAGGTTTGTCCTTTTTTATATTTTTGAAACAACATGTAGCTGTTTAGAACTGTAGTGCTTTAGCATTATGTGTTTTTCATGCCTTTGACTTGTTAAATTACTTGAGGAATTTATTTTTCAATGTGACATGTTAGTTGATGTAGCCAGTCTTCAGGTAGCTTCATACCACAGTATCTAAGCCTCATCCCTTGCTTAGGTAATTTACAAAGAAGAACATAATTTTTAAAAGGCTTTAAAATTGAAAAGCTCCCAGCTTTAGGATAAAAATGAGTCTGTCAAAAATGACAGTGCCAGATGATGCCTTGAGCATGTACTGTAATTCATTTTCCATTATATGAGCAGACCTTCTAGAAGAAAAGGCATTGGCTGTCATGCTAAAAAATCATTTGCAAGTAAGGCTTTTAATTTTTTTTTTTCCTCACACTTTAGTACTCCTAAGGAGAAGACTTAAGAAACCCTCCCTCCTGATGTCTGGCCTCTCTCAGTGGTTGTTTGCTACAGTAGCATGCTGGTCTGAGAAGCTTTATTTCAATTACAAATAAATGTTTTGAAGTTCTGTTTTATCTGAGTGAAGCTGAGCCAACAAATGATCCTGCATAGTTTGTAGTAGTGCTCTAATTGCTTAAGTACTTAGGGACAGCTTCATATTGTAACATTTAGTGTGTTGCATCTAGGAATTACAGGCTTTGCTGTATTTCTCTGGAAAAAATTGCACAATGTTTTCTTGCATTTTACATGGCTCCACACAGTGCTGTTAATCTCCCTTTTTACTGGCTTGGAAAATCACCCAAAATGCTGCAAGAAAAGTTTACTTTGCCTTATAAATTTTGATGCTGGAGCTCCAACTATTACATTCAGCAATAATCATCCCAGAAGATTCTGGAATCTGTAATATAAAATATTTTATTTTAAAATATTTTCTTCAAAAGGGGATTGGGAAAAGGCAGTCATAGACATGATAGAGACTGGCAGTGTTTTGTATTAATATAAAAGTTACAGGATTGTGACATTCAAAAGTATCAACATTGAGGTTTAGTACTTTTCTTAAGTTTTGAGATAATTGCTCCTCAGTGAGTGACCATATTTTTGCCTGCAGTTGATTGTTGCTTATGTTTCTGACAAACAGAAGGCCAGTGAGATATCCTGCCATTTTTGGTTAGTTCTGAAATTACTCTGAATGTTGCTATCAAATACCCTACTGTAGTCAGTAATTGGTGTAGTGCTTGACTGTCATCTCAAAAAAAAAAAAAAATGACAACATAGAAATAAATGGAAGATGGGAAGAACAGAAAAGAATAGGACAGCAGGGGAAAAGGAGAATGGTGTACAATGAATAGACTGATTCAACATTTACTGTTTCTGTAATTACTTGCTGCTGGTGTTTCAGCAAAGAAAGGAAATTTGCATTTCTGTTGGAAAAAATCTGTCATTTAATGTCATTGGTTCATTGCTACTTTTTTTTTCTGTCTCTCTAGATTTATACAAATGAGATGAAAGAGGATTGAGCGAGAACAGTCATGATGTCAAAAGAATCGTGACTGTCTTTAAGACAATCATTGAAATGCTGTATGTTAAATCTACTCATGATCTTCTAGAACAGTTTCTTCTTTTAGTAATCAACTCCTTTAAAGCAAACAAAAATATTTTCAGTAATACCCAGGGGACCAATAAATGCCTAGACATAGAGAAATCTTTAATTAGTGAAAAGGCATTTTCTAAACAGGTCAATTTAATTAGATCAGCAAACCTCTTAGGTATTTTGTTTTGGGAAACTATATCCCTTGGCTGTTAATACTGCTTCTAGGAAGATTTTTTTTAAAAATGAAAATTGTATATTTCAGTAAAAGTCACATCATGACAATATAAAAATGATATTGAATCCATGAGAATGCCTTGTCTAAGAAATCAAGTTAAGCCAAGCAATAGCCACTACTGCTCTTCTGTCTTGTATTCATTTTGTCTTTGGAGCCTGCCACAGACACTTTGAATGTTCTTGACACTTGAAATCTCTTGAGGTTTAAAATTGATACATGCACAGTTTGTATTTAGTTCTGAGTTTGCAAAATGTGAGTTGTTTTCATTTTTGTTTCCAGCTTACAAGCTATTCATTTGTAGGGGCTAGAAGGAAGGGGTTTCCCTCTTCAGTGGGTGACTTCAGAAGTGTGAGCCCTTTTTTTAAAGGTTTGGTTATCTGTTGTTTCTGGAGCTTTAACACCTCCAGTCTGAATGACAGGATTTCCGAACTACGGAAATTTCAATAGCTGACATCTATTTGAGCTTGTATTTCTTCAGAGGCTGGCTGTGTGCCAGAGGTATTGCATCCATAGATACACTTTCCAGTCCCCTGGGGATATGTGTTTGGCTGCATGCCAGTTCTAATAGAATTAATTGTAAACCAGAATATTTTCATTTAAATATAGCATATCTGTCTCGGTCATAAATGACTCTGGAACAGGTATTTACGCACATAACCCCTCACTAGCCTCCTTTAGGGATCTCATCTTTGGTATTGTGTTTCTAACTTCCTGTAGGCAGGAAAGGGGGAGCTCTAAACTTCTCACTTTACTCAACATAAATTTAAAGCTTGTTACAGAGAACATCACTGACACGGGGTGAACTGCTTTAATAAAAGAATCAGAGGCTGCTTTGGGTTTGGAAGCAGCCTTATCTACTGGAAGCAGATCATCTACTTCTAACCCTCCGAAAGAGAGGTCTTTTTTGTTTTATTATGTGGTTGAATATAGCTGCCGTAGTTACTGTGTGAGTAGTAATTTTATCAGTAATCATGGAAAAATAGGCCCAATTTAGAAATACATAGGACTCAGTGAAAACAGCATGTGAAAATATTGAATTTATATTCTACTGACTGGCCAGTGAAATAAGTGTATATATTAATACACTTCTTTATCAAAACCAATAAAATATGGTTTAAGACTAAACAGAAAAGAAAGGGACTAACCTGGAAATTTACTTCACATTTCATTACGTATTTTTGATACAAATTGGTAAAAGCTTAATGACAGAAGTGAACATTTCCATAAGGGTCTCGACAATAAATAAATTATAAGGTATAGAATGAAAACCATTCTTTAAAAGTTTACTTAATTCTTTACACAATATTTCTTGTTTCCAACAGTGATGTAATGGGGTAAATTCCTTCTAGACTTCAAGTTACCCCAAAAGAAAGACTAAAAATCGAGGCATCATTAAAAAAACCACCAACCAAAAAACCCCACCGCAACAGAACAACGCAAAAAAAAAAACCCTCCAAGGAGAAAAAGACCCGTATCCCTACCTTTCTTTCTGATATTGTTTTGAATACTTCAATAGAGCAAGAATTAATTTGGTGATAGGGGGCACATAAATGGAGAAAATGGATATCAAATAGCTTTAATATATTGTTGATTCGTTTGTTATGTAATACTTGAAGAAAATATCAGCTTAGTAGTGTCTCAATCATGTCCCAAGCTAGTAAAGTTTTTGATCTGTGCTCTAAAGTTTTAGATCAGTGTATCAGTTCACATGCAGTGATGTCACATTCAGAAATGCTTAAGCTCCAGGAGATTCCTGCCAAAGTCAATGGGCACTGCCTCAATCTCAACTCTCTGGTTATCATGCCTTTAATTATCACTGCAGATGTATGCTCAAGAACACAGTTCATGTTACTATTCTCTCAATTAACCTTGGCTCGTGGAAGAATCACACTGACTTCAGTAGTAGTGAAGCTAGTAGAAGGATTTTTACTCAACATAAATCCGCAGGTGTTTGAAGGAAGACTAATGTTATATATTGAGATGGAAGGGCACCACTTAAGGAGCAAACAGAGTATTAAACTAAAAGAAGAGGTTACGTTTTATTGATTCTGCTAAGGCTTGTTTCCAAAAGCAACTAGGTTGTGTTCTGGGTTATGCAAGCAGTATGCAATGTACTGTGAGGACCCTGGTCCAATGAAATGACTGGGAAGGAGAATGTTAGTCATGAACTCAGTGACAAAGTTTCATGGATGTATCACACTGGACAATAATGAGAAAGTTGCTTCACATCTATTACAAAGTTTAATATATGGTGAATTACTTTGAATTGGTAGATAAAGATTTATAGTGCAATTTCCTCCAAAGTAATCTAGTTCATGCTCCCAGACACTGAGCTAACTTCTCTGCCATGTTTGGTTGTTATTATTTTATTTTAATAAAGATGAGATGAAAAGGCAGGATTTGTCTCATTAATGCACAGGAAGTATAGAAACTGAGATAATATTTAGACCTTTGATGTTAATAATCCAGGTCCTGTATATTTCAGTCGGTCTAGCCTTTCACATACAAATTATGGTACAAGATATTTATATTGTAATTCAGAGTGAAGAGGGAAGAGTTGAAAAATGAAGGAAAAAAGAAGAATCCCTTTAGCTACTAAATACTAGATATTAAAGTTGTTTTTGAACTACTAATATTTAGAGCCGGGGTGGAGAGCTTGCCTGTGTCAATGACATCATTCTAAGATGCAGCTTTATAGTTCCTGTTTCATTAGTCCAGCTGAGTAAAATCTTTTGAAGAATTTATTACTCATTTACTCAGTATCACACCATTTAAGTTGTGTTTTGCCTCACAACTTTTGTGAGGCAAAAGGAACTGGTTAAGAAACAGGATATGCAGGTCTGCAATAAATTAAAGAAACATGGAAAGGAAGTCAGAGGTTCAGTTCAAGCTATTTTATTATCACTGAATTTTCTGTGACTTTAAAATGTTCTAGAGAGGAAGAATAAAAACATGTAACTTAATACTTGTTTTTCTCTATTCAATGTGCACATTTTAATCAAACTTCCATTAATAAATCTTTTCATAATTGAATCAGTTTTATTAAAAATGTGAATGCTTGCAAAAA
>VXBR01009359.1:13969-127436 GCA_013400215.1 Cisticola juncidis | reverse complement strand
AAAAAAAAAGAACAGATGTGGAGAGTGACAGTCAACTGCATTTGTGGCATAAATTAAGTTCTTTATGCAATCACATTATTACCAGTTACAGTTGGTAAAACTATGTTGAAGAATGAAGTCTGTGTCCTACTGGTGAAACCCTCATAAGTTTTGAAGAATGATGAATATTTATGTAATATAAAGTTGGTTCAAATTGCAGAGACCACCTAATTTGTTGAACCACCTTCCTGGTTGCCACTGTGTCATCATAGTTTCCACAGGAGGGTTATTCCGAGCTGTTCAGCTGTATTAGTCTTTTCCAGTTTTACTAGCATTGCAGGGTCCCTGGGCCTCCAGCAGCCTGAAGTAAAACAGCTGCCTCAACATGAATTTGGCACAGTTTACCAGAAAAGTGAGGAAAAAAATTGGGGTGGATATCAAAATGCCAGTAAAATGCCAGTGTTTTCCTCTCAGCTTTTAAGGATAAATGCAGTCTTCTACTAATGTATGAACTGCCCTTAGCTGGATCTCTTTCATTTTTTCTGGTGACCATAACAGTCATGTTTCATTTGTATGAAAGCCCATATAAGCTCTATGTCTGACCATATTAGCAAGCACAGATACATTGTTTTGGTCTCTAGGGAAGAAGCAACCAACATAACAAAAAACCTCTTTCAGTCAACTGCGAAGAACTGGTCTTAAAAATCAAGCTTGTGAAATAATATTTAAACAAATAACAGTTTGTCTTCCAAAACTGCAAGCACACAGTCATTCTGATTTAGAGTCTGCATGATTTGTGGAGATTGAAGGTATTTCTGAAAGCCAGGACAGCTTATTTTGGTAGGTTTTAAGAGCCCTGTATTACTTACCTGCACTTTTAAAACTTTTTTTTTTCCTTTTAAATTTGTTGGTGTTGCTGAAAGATGGTAGTCAGGGGTAATTCATCTTTATTTGGGCATGAGATGGGGGAGAGGGGGACTGATGTTTTTCTTTGTTAATGGAAAACTCTAGAAAGTCTGTCCTCATTATATGCTTTAGGTTCAGATCCAGTAAGGCAAATATCAGCCAGTCTTCCAAATCAATTATTAAAGTGTCTTCATCGTGTTCAAATTCTTTTCTTCAGCAAGGAGATTGACGTTGGTTATGATTCTCTCTTGTTAATCTCTGTACTGAAAAGCCATAAATACACCAGTGCACCTGTGCTAGGATTTCCATTAGGGCTTGGGCTGGGGCCACTCACTCATTTCTGCTGAGCAGACCAGTCGCTGTCACATGGCACCTTTTCATTAGCTACTAACCTGGACTGAATGTAAACTGGTGACCAAGAGGAGAAAGGTATTTTGTATCCCACTATTAATCCTCAGGGCTGTCAAGTATTTTCATTAAAATTTGTGAATAACTTCTTTATCCTTCAAATAAGTCTGCTATCGTGTGGTTGTAAACTTACAGTTTTTTGCTTTGTAAAATTGCCAAAACATGCCATTGTGCATATATGACTGCAAACCCTGCTGCTAGAAACTGGGAGGTTTCCAGTGGCTCTCAGTTCCCGCATTTGTATGGGTCAATTCATGTGACAGTGAGCACACACACCAAATGCCTTCCTGGCCCAAATCAGTATTTTTCAGCTGTTTAAAAAATTATTTGGATTTTCTTTAAAAATTATAATTTTATTCCCTTACACCATGTGTCTTATTTAACACTGAGAAGGTACAGTGGGAAAAGGACAGTGACAGGATTACTGTCAAGTACACTACAGAGTGTCTGCATTGTGTTGGGTAGCTAATGCGTATATTGGATAATTGAAAAAAATTTGATAAATACTAAGTTTAAATTGTGAAATAGCCTGATTCTGTTAAGTGGTTGTATTTTATATATTTTGACACAAAAAAATAATATGTATTAAATCTCTGCTGAGGTATTGTCATTTTAGCAGTAGACTGCATTAAAGAGGACATTTTAGCTGATGTGATGTGAGGCTCCTCACAATGCCAGTCTACAAGAAAACACTTCTATTCGTTTTTTAAAATAATTTTTGACAAATGTGGATAAATGAAAGTGATGGCCAACATGAACAAATGGAGCTTTGCTGATTGTTTTTAATCAGATAACTTCATGTTGTGGTTGATATAATTAAAGATTTTTCTCCCCTTTATCTGTGAAATGACCATTTGAGCCTGTAAATAGCACAGTTCTTTGGATGTTATGTATGCTGGCACCTGTCATCATCATGTATTGTAGGTCTCCTGACTAGTCTGAACTTGAGTGCAGTTTGCCATTTGGAAAGTGACAAAAAGAGTAGAGCAGTCATGTATTTTTGGCGATTGCAGTAAATAAAATTTAATCGTGTTTGACAAATGTTTGTGGCCTTTAGTGCTGTAGGTAGAGGCTACAATTTTGTGACTGTATTCAATGAACTGTGCTTTGATGTTCTAGAAATAGACACAGAGTGCAAACAGCTAAATTGAATTATGTTAGTCTGTTAAAAAAGGCAATTATGCAAAATCTGTAGATGTTCATTCTGTCAGTATTAATGATACATATGTTTAGTGCCTCTCATTTTGAATTCTCAATGCTAGATTTAGATAAGCCATTGTAACTTTTGCCAGACCACAATTGCCTACCTTAGACTTAAATGTGCAAAATTGAGTGTTTGATTATCACTTCACCCTGCCAGTTGTTTTAATTGATGATTATTTTCTTCATTTTTTGTTCTTAACTGTAGTTACATGCTATTTTTTTAAAAAATGTGTTTTATATATATGTGTGTGTGGCTTTTCTACAGTAGTAAAAGAGGAAAAATCAGTCTGGGTTATGTGTCATATGGTTTTTTTTTTCTTTTGGGCTTTTTGTTTGTGGGTTTGTTGTTTGTTGTTCGGATGCAGGATGAACCACTGCAGTATAAGATAGTGTTCTCTATCATGTAGTTGCACCATTTGGTTGAAAGGAACCTTGTGCCATGTGGATTTGGCTTTAAGGAATATGGGTTTACCGAAGAAAGTTGACTAAATAATGAGGCTGAATTCTTACCTCCAGTGAACATTCATTTTGTGAAACTGGAGTCCTGTGAATGTTAAGCCTGCTCGTATCTCTGCCAGGATGATCTCTTGAAATGTGGCCTCTATGTTGGTTTTGCTGGAACCTGGTCTTCATATAGTTCTTGGTGTGCTGCACAACTTCTTTCATTCTATTTTATTGTCTCTAAGACCCCTGAGGGAAATACTGAGAATCTAAAGCAGCTGTAATCATGAACAGACTTCATTATTATTCCTATGTTAACTTGTGGGATAGTGCAGGATGTGTGCCATGTCTGTTTCCAGACCACAAAACTTGAGAAAGCCTATAAGGCTGTATCTGTGAAATAACACTCAAGGCAACTTGAGAGATGCAGACCACAATGCCTTTCTTCCACAGGGGTTAAGCTTAACTCTTTTTTATTCTGCAGGCTGCCTATTTTATAGCACAAACCACAGCAGCTGATTTTGTGAGGATGGGGATAAACAGGTCACAGGTGTCTTACTGAGTATGTGATAGTGATTTGTGTTTGGGTATCAGACTAGACTAATCCAATATTGCTGTTTTTTCAAGGATAATGACCACTAATGGATCTGCTCTGGCACATCTATACCATAATGGAACTACAGTGATTTGGGGATTCCAAATAATAAAATCCCTGTATCAGAAAATGTCTATTCTTTTTATCATCAGTTCTGTTAGGCTTTGGTTTTGTTGGTTTTGGGGTTTTTTTTCCCTCACCAATTGTCATACCCTTAACCATTGTCTTTAAAAATTACCCTTTCTATTACAGTTTTATGGTTGTCAGAATTGATTCCTGATAAAATTTGACTTCCCACACTAAAATCAAAAATACTTTTTTTACTTTCTGCATTGAACCCTAAAATATTTTTGATTTATGCACTTTCATTTGTGGTAACTTTACCCTTGGCTGTGTATACAGTGTTATTTAGGATACAAGGAGAAGAAATGGAGCTGCATCAGGGGACATTCAGAATGGATATTAGGAAAAGGTTTTTCACTGTGAAAGTGACTGGTCACTGGACCAGGCTCCAAAGGAACTGGTTACAGCACCCAGACTGTCAGACCTCAAGAAGTATCTGGAAAACACTTAGTCACATCGTTTTAGGTAGTCCTGTGAGGAGCAGGGAGTGGAAGTGAATTGTATTTATGGGTCCTTTCCCACATGAGGACTTTAGGGTTCTATGATTTCATAGAACCATAACATGCTTTCCCTCCCCCACCCCCCACTGATGTTTTTTTTAAGTGCATGACTAAAGCTTTTTCCTAGTTTCCCTTCTGATTTTAGCTTGGGTAAGTATAATGCTTGTCCGGAAAAGTAGCATGGAGCTGATGTTCACCCCACAGCCCTTTACGATACCTTTTGCAATATGTTTCTACCACTTCCTTACTTCTTGGACACTGATGATGTTGGATACATTTCTTCCTCAGTCTGGAGATCTGCACCATAAAGTAGCTGACCACAAAACTTACTGTAGCACTTAAATATTCGTATTTATTTAGGTTAAAGTCTAGTGATAATAGTGGTTGTTTTTCTGCAGTGCCTGGAATTTGGAAATTTTAACTGTACATGAACACTCCAGGGTGACACACTGTTAAAATAATTTCATCCCCCCCCCTCTCTTTTTTTCTAGGGGCGCAAGAGTGAGGCAGAGAAGTACTTCATGAGGGCTATTCAGCTGGATCCTACCAAAGGAAACTGCTACATGCATTATGGTATGTTTCAGATAGATAGGATTTCAACATGTATTCCAGGCTTGCTGTTAATCTCTCCAAGTGATTAAATATTTGAAAAGTTCTATTGGCAAAATGTCTTCTTTAAAAGGAAAGAAGCTTATCTACCATACATTAGTTCAATACAATTTTTCAATCATTCTAGAGGGAGAGGTGAAGATTTTCATATTTTGCATAGCTTTCCTCCTATGAGAGGAATTTCAGTATTGCTGCCTATCTGGGAAAGAACAGAAGTGACTATTGCTGTATGTCAAAGTTTCATGGCCTGGAATATTATTGTTAACAGTTTTGGCCTGACTTCACTGATTGTTGGTGGGTGGGCAACCAGAAGTTTTACTTTAGTGTGCCTGAGTTCCTTATATTGAAGTGTCTTACAGGCCTTACATCTGCCTCCTTCCCATACCTTCTTGGCTTGATATGGCTAAGTATTACAGGAGGTTTTGACAAGCTGGCTGTATCTTTCCTTTTAAGCCATGCATGTTGCATAAAGCAGACAGTTAATTCAGTTAATTTGAAGGTATCTTTAACTTTGGATTGCTTTTTCGCTAGATGTGCAAAAAAACATTTCCAGTTATGTTTAGACTCAGGGAACCAAAATTATTTATCTTTATGGACTAATTCTTACTGTATTTTAAAGCTGATAACGGACAAATCTTAAAATGCAACTATGTTGTTCCAGTTGGAACATAGAAAGTAATAATTTTCATCCTAATTGAGGAAGAAGGTAGGGAACCACAAAGCACACTATGCATGTCTTTGTATATTATTTGAATTTCCTCTTCTGATTCCAACTGGTAAAATAAATAAAAAATTAGTGGGCAAGAGGGAAAATCAATCTCCCGTAATAATCATGTTTTTACTCAGTGATATCTTTGTCTGAATTGCCTACATGTTGTATTTCTTTGGTCCTATGCAGTATGAAATTCTGTATGTTAGATGCCCAGAATCAACCTTTGGACTTAGAACATGTCATTGTATTTAAATTAACGTAGCCCAGTGTTGCATTATTTTGCATAGTGAAACATTGTATTTCATAGCCTTATCTTCTATTTATGCCTGTACAAGTAAAGATGACAGGGATATTTGTGCATATAAAACTCATTATTTCATTTGGATGTAAGTATCATGTATATCTCAAGACTGTGAGGAAAAGCTAGAGCTGATGGTTTCTTGAAATCATACTCAAGCCCCTTCCAGCCCTTGTTTTTAAGAAATCTGTCCTTACAGTCTACAATTCTTTTCTTACTTTGCTCATTACTCATTAACTTGCTTGTTCTTTTTTGCAATAGTCCCTCTGTCTCACTTTCAAGCACTCTATAAACTAAAAGCGTTGTTATTCAAATCATCATTCATGTCTGATATATTGACTTCCTCATTACCAGATTACAATATTAACATGGTATGTTATTTCCTAATTATGATTATTCCCTAAAAACATTGGGAAACTTCCCTTTATTGTGTCCCAGGTTCAAAAAATGGGTTCTGTAATTATGCAGAGGTGATAATTGCACCATAAGTGAGGTTCTACTCAGCGGGTTAGGAGAGAAGGGCAAAAATTAGTGTTTGGAATAACAGCATAGTAAAATGGGATGCTGAAGGGCAGTAGACACAAGAAGGTTCTCTTTAACAGTCACTAGGTCTTGGAGCATTATGCCCAGAGAGCTCTTCTGAATGTGTGTGAAATCTTTTCATTATGTAACTTTTGATCGCCTCACGGGTTCAGGGATGTTATTCTACATTTATAACAAAATAGCTATGAGACAGGCATGGTCTACTTCTGCTTAACTCTTGTGTCTGTGCAGTACAGCTGATCTCAAATCCTTATTGCTTTGGGCACAGGACTTTATAAAATTTGAAATAAATTATCCTTGCTTTTTCTTTCTTTACCTTTTTTCTTTCCTTTCTTCCTAACTTTATTTCTCTTCTCTTTTCCACCTATTTCTTGAATTAATGAGGGCTGTTTACTGTGTGTTACTAGGGGCATTCCAAATAATCAATTGGAATCTCTAGTGAACACTTCAAGGTTTACCTCTCCGTTTCATTAATTTGTTCCAGCACCTTGTCACAGGTACATTCTACATCCTATATGCCAAGAGTTAAATTATGGGGAAATACATCCATATTTTGCATGTAAATCTTGGAGATTACTCTTCTTTTCTCAGCATGAAGATGTTGGAAGAGAGAATAAAGTAGTTGTCATCAGTCCTAAAAAAACACATACCTCACAAAGCAGCCAAATGACAAGACTGGTCAGCTGGGACATAACAGGGTATTGATGTAGTAGTAGGAATAAATGGACTGGAGATTTTCTTCCAAGTGCACATGGATTGCATACACTTATAATTTGTGCTTCCAGGTTGTGCAGATGGGTTTTTTTGACTTCTAACCTTCTGGACTTTTCTTGGAGCTATGAGAAAATCTGTCAATATGCTGTATCTTCTAAGAGGCTTACCTTTATATTATAATGTGCTTTAATTCAAGCCATAAGCTAAAGTTATTTTAAGTGTGACTTAGTGCAGGAGGCAGCTTATTTAATCACATGAAAATTTGGAGGGAGTGAAACAGTTTCATGGTTGCTCCTTGAAAGATACCACTACAGCATGTTTCTCTGCTCAAGCTGGCATTATAATTAGTTTAATATAGGCTGACTTTGGGTTTAAGGGGATTTAAGTTTTAAGCAGTGTTTCCCAGACTCATTATACTTGAAGATGTCTGAAGGGGAAAATATTGGAAAAGCTGAGAGATATAAATCCCTGTAGACTGCTGATATGATGCCACTTCATTGGACATAAGGGGAAGTGGCTTATACTCTAATGACTGAAGAGGATGTCAGTCCCCTTTCAGATGGAAATGTAGGCTGCTGCTCACCTGACCACTTTTCTTTTGCTCTTCTTTCCTTTCTTGCTCTCATATGCCAGTTATCTGAACATCTGAACTTGGTGCAAAACCATTGTCTTAACAAATATATGAGTGATGAGTACACAGTATGCTACCAGAAACACCTCACAGATGGAAGAGAGAAAATTCTCATGAATCAGGAAGAAGAAAAAGTGAGAGAGGAAAGAGTGAAGAAGCACCAATACTTTTTTTTTTTTTTTTTTAATGCACAATATACATGTTTTTGAACTAGAACACTGGAGGAATTTTTTTGGATACTGAGTTTGAATGCTTCTGTAAGGTTTGTGGCTTTTAGTTAGATAATTTTAATACATATTTTCTAAAGACTACCTAAAATGAACACTTTTAACCAAAAGAGGTTGAACTTAACATTTATTTATTTTTGAATTTCCATTTTTTTCTCTGGGAAAGTTTTCTTCAAACTGTCATACCCACATCTACTCAAGATATTGCCAGTCATGCATCCCACTCTACTTTGAACATGTAACTCAAGTAGGCCATTTTGAATCCTGCAAGATTTTGGTAATGCCAGTCATCAACAGATTGATGACATAATTGAAATGATCTCCATGGACTGTTGATTCTTTCTGATCTGCTTGCCTCAATGAAGTGAAAGGGATGAATCTAAGTGTCAGTGCGAGAAACCACAAAGAGGTACCTATGAACTAAGCAAGTTAAAAGAAACTGTCTTATATTAAATTCTTCTTAAATATTTTAAGAACATAATGGCATCTAAAGAGTCAGCACATCAAATTTGATAACAAATGTGCCCAACATAGGGATGTTCAGTCAGGTCAGACAACTGCCCTTATGGCTCAGAGACTATGTAGTTTTGGATATATGATGACAACAGAGGTACAGGTTTCTATTTCTGCCTGCACTGAGCCTATCTCAGGAGAAGTTTAAGAAAGATTATGTATAAAAATTGTCAGTGCACAGAGATGAGGTGCATTTCAAATAGTGACATACTTACTTACATGCTTATCTTTAAGAAAAACAAATAAACCAAAATAAATTCTTCAGTAAGTAGGATGCAGCGTAATTGAGGAGTTTGAAATTATTAAAAGCTTTCCACGCTAGCTTTCCCTTAAATGAAAACCACAGTGAATCTACAGTGATGTTTGTTGTATAAAGAATTTATCTCCAGAAGTGTCTTATTTTATTTATAATTTGCTGTTTAAAAACAAAATAAAAAATAATAATCATAAAAAACCCATCTAGCAAACAATGACAATACAAACAAATGAACCCCCGCCCCACAAAAATACCCCAAAAAGCAAAAAACAACCCAAACCAAACAAATCCCACAAAAAACACTAAAGCAGAGTTCATTTTACTTGTCTGCTAAAAACAGGTTTTGCCACTATGCCTCTTAAAGTGCATATAGTGATCTCTCTCCAAAATTAAGAAAATGGAGTAGGTAATAAAGGAGAGAGGCAAAGGAGTGAGATTTCGAGATAAATGTGTGTAGAGGTCCATTCGCCCTTATATTTGTAATGGCTTCATTTGAATAGAATAGTCTAGAACCCAATAAGATGTTCCAGTTAACTATGTTTTATTAATAGCTGTTGAGACCTCCTTTTAAAATAGTTTCCTGTAAATAATATATTGTTTCTAATAACCTTAAATTGTTTAAAGATTCCTTTTTCATTACAAAAATGGATTATTCTCATTATATTAATTATGAATTCACTTAATTTGGCAGTTCACATTGATCATGTGCCTTTTTAAGTGCGTTCCCAGTTAGAGATGTAAAACTAAGAGACTTTCAGATTACATAGAACTGAAGTGTATTAGCTGTATCCTCATTGAACTAAGAACAGATTAGCATATTCGTAAATACACTTCTGTTTATACAGTGTCTTTCACTTTTGAATTCGTGCTAATTCAGGAGTTATTTTTATAGATTATCAGTTTCTTCTTATGTTTAACTTCTTAACTACTCTTTTTATTGTTTTTCAATTTCATCCTAATCTTTCTAATCTCTGTTTCTGCAAAGGGCTCATAGCCCTTTTTGATGCCTAAATTTTCACCTAAATTTTTGAGCACTTTTTATCTGTCTTACTTCCAAAGATGACTGCTTTACCACTCCTATGTCACAGCCTGAAAATGGGAATTGGAATTGCTATGGTTTAAGGATCAAAGTATATTTCATATATATATCATGAACTTTGATAGCAGTGAGTTTTCAAGCAGCATTTTTTTCAGTCTTTAAGTCTTTGGCTTACATGTATTAGTGAGTGTGAGAATTTCTATAGATTTACAGGTGTGACTTCATTTCTTTTCTTGGATGTTTTCGTAGATTAAGTTTCCGTAAGGTGATGTGCCAGGTCCTGGACTTCAGTCACAACAACCCCATGCAGCAGTGCAGGCTGGGGGCAGTGTAGCTGGAAAGCTGCACAGAGGAAAAGTAGCTGGGGTTGCTGGTGACAGTGGCTGAACATGAGCCAGCATGTGCCCAGGTGGCCAAGGAGGCCAATGGCATCCTGGCCTGGATCAGCAATCGTGTGGCCAGCAGGACCAGGGCAGGGCTTGTCCGCTTGTACTTGGCAGTGGTGAAGCCACACCTCGAGTCCTGTGTCTGGTTCTGGGCCCACGACTACAAGAAAGACCTTGAGGTGCTGGAAAATGCCCAGAGAAGGGCAACAGGGCTGGGGAAGGGTCTGGAGCACAAGTCCTGTGAGGAGCAGCTGAGAAAACTGGAGTTGTTCAGCCTAGTGAAAAGGAGGCTCAGGGGAGACCCTATCACTCTCTCCACCTATCTAAAAGGAGGCTGTAGCCAGCTGAGGTTTGGTCTCTTCTCCCAGGCAGCTAGTGACAGGATTAAAGGAAGTGGCCTAAAGTTGAGCCAGGGGAGGTTCAGGTTGGACATCGGGAAGAGTTTCTTCACTGAAAGGGCAGTTAAGCTTTGGAACAGGCTGCCCAGGGAGGTGGTGGAGTCACCATCTCTGGAGATATTCAAGAAAGGACTGGTCATGGTGATGCCTTGGGAAGGCTGACTTGGAACAGAGATTGGAGAGAGCTAGAGAATAAAGTAGATATTTATTGAAAGGCCTTTAGGGTACACCTTAGGCAGGACAAGAGCCTGACCAGGGCTACACCCAAGGTGAACTTAAAATGGTCACAAAATGGATGATCAGTCACAAGGTCTTACACTTCTGTAAGTTTTGGTCCATTTGCACATTGGGGTTTAATTGTCCAATTATAGCTTCAGGTTGTGAGGTCTTATCCTTCTTGTTTCTCTGTTCAGTCCACCATTATTTATGCTTTTGGGCCTGAAAGTTGTACTTGTTGTCCTTGGTCTCTAGCAGGAAAAGGATTTGTTTGTCTACCTGCTCTGTGAAGAAAGCTTAATAGCACTTAATATGAGGCTCAGAACTACACATGTAGACAGCACAGGATCTGAAAAACATGAAAGCTAAAATTTAACGCATCATTGGCACTTAGTATTATGTTTAACGAGCATGGTGGTGGTCAGTCAGAGGTTGGACTTGATGATCATGAAGGTGTTTTCCAACCTAAATGATTCTTCATGCTGTATTTCTAATACTTCCATGTAGTCACATTGTTCTCAGTGCTTGAGCTTTGTGGTCTTTCTCTTCATTGACTGAAGAGCAGCCTTGGGAAAAATTATTTTGCCCACATATTTAAAGAAAAGCTCCTATGAAGAAAGCAGTGAACTAATGAATCTATCACATTGTATTTATAAGAAAGAAGAACATCAACCATGGCCTACTCATGAAATCTTACTAATTTTCTTAGGAGAGTTTTATGTGGATGGTAGAAATGTCACCCTAGTCCACAAGTAGGTCAGTGTTCATTTTTGTCAATGAAATGAGTAATACTTCACAAGCCATAAATCCAGTGAATGGATTATCGTATTTCTGACTGATAGGTTAGCTAAGTGTGCCATCAAATCAGGGTCCCGACTTTGTTCTGTGGCTTATACCTGCTCCTGCAATATCAGTGAATGCAATTCCAAGAGGACAGAATTCCTAGACCTGAAAAAGGAAGACTGTAACTGTCTTGCAGAAAGACTTCATTAAGCTTCTGACCTTTCTACTCACAGAAGTCTCTCTATAAACTTCAAGAAAATCTTCAGCTACTACAAACCAACAGTATTTCTTTCTTCCAAGCTGAGGACAAGAACTGAGCTGTTCAGAACAATCTACCAAATTTAAGTCCTTTTTGTTACTCTCCAGGCTACTGTTATCACACAGGATTAAAAGAAGATTACAGACCATTCTAATAACTATCTTTTTCAAACTATTTATAATAGTTTGGAAATATAATAATAATATAATAATAATAATATAATATAATAACTATTTTTTCAAACAAGCTAAGTCACTGACCTGAAATGCTGTGGAATTTCCATGCTTCTGGCTCATCCCTTGGGTCTAGCCTTAAATCTAATCATTTTGTCATCTCTAACACGTGGTTGACTCTGCTTCCTCAGCACAATATACTGGACTGCTCAAGAGATGTGATATAGATAGTGCAGATCAGAGACAGGGTTAGAAATGTGTCTGTATGCTTCTTCCATATTGCCAAAATGTAGCATTTGTGTAGGGACTGAGAAATGAACACGAACAATGCTGGAGACTTTGTTTGTGGCTGGAGGCTTTGTGGCACAAACAGTGCTGGAGGCTTCTTTGCTAATGGTCATATGTTTTGACTGATGAGTACTATCTCATGGGGATTTTTATAGAGATAGCATTGTTATAAATGCCAAGACAATTTTCCAATTATAATTAATANGAGTCACAGCTATTATGGGTGTTCCCAGTGAGTTTGAATAGAGTCCTTTTTCATGGGCAACGTGTTAATATCCAGTTTTGGTCCATACTTTGGGGTTGATTGCTGGCTGCAGAAGTGTGAATGGCCCTCCGTGTTTGTGGTCAGGGTGTAGTTCAGCAGTGTTGATGGTCTTCCCAACGATTTCTTTTGACAGTGTTAAAAGCCCTGTTATCTTCACCTTCTATTTTTGAACAGAGAAAATCTACAGAGGTGCCTGCCTTTTGTTTAACAGGAATCTATGGGACACGTAGGGGGTCACGTACACTTCTGCCTTACATTTATACAGTATATTACAGTTTCCAGTTATTTATTATTATCTATAAGAACATGAATTAATTATTTCCCATTTTTCACAGCATGAACCTGCTACAAAAGTGCAACTGAATAGTTCTTTTTCAGCCAAATTTTACATTTACAAACCTTACACATCATCAGATGTCTGGGAAGTGATATGGAGTTCAGGATCTTTAATATTTGTAAATCATGAGATCCTCTGCAGTATATATTTTAATCATTAATCTTCTGGTTTGGTGAGAGCTTCCAGTGATCCAGATGTGGTTACAGATTTAGTCAAGTCCCAAAGGTTTGCTAGTAAATTTTTTCTCTTTATCTGTGATCATGATCTGAATGACATCCAGTGGTATATTTAGCACAATTGCAACAGATAAGTTTTTCAGACAAAGAAAAAGGCTAACAAAAAGAAGTCTTTTCTAAGCCAGTGTGTATAATAACATTGCAGCATCCACTGGCTTGCCTAGTGTGTAATTATATTTTATTTGCATGGAAGAATTTTCTTTATGGAAACTAATTAAAGGGAGAAAGTCTCCAGAAGTCCTTCCAGCAAGAAACAAAGAGTACACGTTTAGATTAAGATGGAATGGAATACAAGGGGCAACAAAACTTGAATTGTTGCTACCATTTAGGTGACTGTGATAAAGGTTGCCTTTGTTTCTCCTATCACATCTTCCGTGTTCAGCACCTGTTAGGATGGCATTGGAAGTTTTTTTCATTATTATTCAGAAGGTAGTTAACTCAGTTTTGCTTGGATTACTAAAGATATCACCACACAAGTGTATCATGGCAACCTGAATAAATGCAGAACCAGCAGCACTCTGAGAATATTTAAGATAGTTCTTTTCAAAGGCAACACCAGCAAGATGAGCTATTTCAGAAATCTACTCTGTTCTGGGATAGATTACCTTTGTATGTTTGCCAGTGCATAAAAGAGGGAACATTTCAACTAAAAGATTGGTGCAAATTGCACTTTTATCTAGTAAATTGAGCAAATTGCACTTTTATATAGAAAAATAAAGGCTCACAGTGCCTGCAAGGAATAGTTAAGCCCATTCTAGAGAAACATACTAATGCCTTTGTGCTCTGAACATAAAAGATTTTTACACACAGACATATCCCAACCAATTAATACCTTTCTTGTTACAATAAAGCAGCAGAACTACCAATTCAGATGTATGCCGTTTAAATGGTTGGAGGTGCATGACTTAACAAGTACTTTACAAATGTTTAGGATTGTTTTAGGGAGACAATGATACAGGATAGGGAGGTATATGCTTTCATTGATGTGGATAAATGCTTTTTAAAATTTGGTAAAAGATGAAAATAAACTGTTCTTTTCAACTGCTGGGAACTGGAAATAGTTTGTTCTTGTTTAAATTACGTATGCATACTTAAATCTTAGTTTTCAGTAGATTGTATATTTTGCCCCAAAAGTTTTTGGTCAAATATAGACTCAAAACCACTGATGGTTTGCAATGAAAAGTAAATTTGAACAAGGCTGCAGGTACAGATTTCATCAGCTTTAATACTATTTCTGATTCTTGTATAGTTTAGGAAAAAAAGTACTGAAAGTATTGTGATATATTGAATCAGTTCTCTGCCATCAAAGGTCTTGACTACATATTTACTCTTACCTCTGGGCTGTCTGGCAAGAAAGGTGGAAAATTTTAAAAAGTAACATTCTAGGCACAGAACAGTGTTTCTGAAAGTCACATCTTTTCCTGGACTATGGATTTCCCACTTCCAGTTTAGAAGAAGAGTAATAAAAAATATTCTTTCCTCTAGATAGGAAAGTATGGTGTTTGGAGCTTTTTCTCAAAAGCTGTTGTGATTCCAAAAAACAGTCAGGCTACTATAATTTATGTTGTTGGCAAGAGCTGGAATCGTGACACCTGCAATAAGAAAGCTCTCTATGTTATGTTGGGCAGTATCTCATAAATCATGAGGTCTGCCAGATGCTTGTCAGAGAAGAAAATCCTACGTATAAATTTCGACCCACACAAGTGGTTCCTGGATGCAGGGGCTTGTGGATCATACCTTCTGATCCACCTTCAACACCTTGCCAATATTACACCCTGTTAGTGCTCTTCTCTTGGGAAAATCTCTTTATAGCTTTGACAGGAAAGGTTCAGAAGTCTGTTTTTTAATGAAAAAAATGCAGCAGTAAACTGCCAATCCAGCTCATTTTTGAATGAATGTAGTATATCAGATTAAAATTAATGGCAGCTAATGTTTTCAAAATGGTATTTTTCTACTTAGGTGCTTTAAATTAAATAGAGAGGTGTGAATAAAATTAGTTTGCCTTTCAGGAGAACTTGGCAAATCAATTTTCAACTGAAAGTTTCCACCTTGTACTAGGTCTGGCTGGGATAGTGTTAACTTCATAGCAGCTTGGATGATGCCTTGTTTTGGATTTGTGACTAAAGCGGCCTTGATAACACATCCCAATGTTTCGGCTTTGACTGAATAATATTACAGCAGTGTGAAGGCTTTCTCTTTTTGGGAGGGGACACAGCTTGGAGAGCTGACTTGAGCTGGCCAAAAGGATAGATATAACAGTCCATATAACATGTTTAGCAATTAAAACTTGCGTAGAGAAACAAGAAGAGTTTTGGCTTCTGAGGTGGCTTTGTTTGGAGACTGGCTGAGCATCACTCTACCTGTGAGGACTGTTGAGAAATTTCTTTCACTTTGCTGTTTGCTGTTTTAGTTTGGGAGGATTTTTTTTCTTCCCTGTGTTAAACTGTCTTTGTCATGACGCAGAGATTTTCTTGGTTTTGCTCTTCTGTTTTCTCCCCTCACCTTGTGTGAGTGCTTGGATATTGGCAGGGGACAACTCACCACATACCTGGACACTCAGGTACTGACTTTTTCACTTGACTGAGAAAGTTGCAGCATATTTTATTTGTAGCCCATACAATTAAGGAAATCTTTGATCAGCAACCCTCTTCCTATGCTCTCTAATAGCTTCATAACCTTCTTATGTTATGGTGCCCAAAACTGCACACAATATTCAAGGTGAGATCAAACCACTGCAGACTACAGCGGGAAAATCACCCCCCTCCACTGGCTTGCAGTGCTAGGGTACCGTGACTCTTGTTAATTTGCCATCTACCAGGATCCCCAGGTCCCTTCCCATGGTGCTGTTTTCCAGTATCTCATTCCCCCGTCTGTTTGTACTTCCAGGGGTGCCCCATCCCGGGAGCAGAATCTGGCATTTGCTCTCAGGGGAGTTGACAGCTCCTCTCAGTTTGGTATCATTGGCAAACTTATCTAGTATGCCTTTAAGACCTGCATCCAAGTCATTTATGAAAAGAAGTGGCCCTAAAATGGAGTTCTGTAAGGGCTTGTGTATGGAAGATAACACAGTTGGTTTCATATATGCATCATCTGCTACTTACCCACTCAGCATGAGTTATTGCTACCTCCAGTAGAGGGGAGAGACTTGTGTATGATAATATACAGTGCTAGAATTTTCTGTTTCGAAGAACTGAAAGTTTTACTTACATCTTCCTTCTTCCCCCTGGCTGAATGTATTAGTAGCACATCCACTTACTAGTGTTTCACTCTGCTAATCCAGGACTTTCATTAGCAAAAGTACCTTAAAGCTAACATTTTATGGCTGGTTTGCTTTTACATGGACTTAAAGATTAGGGATACTGTTTTGCTTCCTTCATTGGAAGAGAATTGGAATACTAATTGGTCAAGCTTATTTCAAAAATTGCTCTTTAAAGAAAATAGGAATTCAGCCCAAATTGAGAGATATGAATTTTTATTTGATAGATTTACATGGAGAATTTTCAGATTCAAATCTGAGTTTCTCTGACTGCATATAGGCATACCCTGATGTGGTACCCAAAAGAAAAAAAAAAGATTTAAAAAAAAAACTTCCAGCTTTTGTCATAATGTTTTTCCCTGTAGAAGAAATTATCATTTAGAGACTTCAATTAACAGTTCAACCACTGACTTACAATTTGGAAGGCAAATTAATTTCTTGTGGTCCAAATCGTTCTCCAACTAAGTTTTCTTCTTATGTTTTTTCTCTCTTTTTATTTATTTATTTACTTATTTTCCTGTGTGAGAAGGCTGTTTTTGTAAACCATCTGTTTCTGGACACAGTGAGCACAAAGCATTGTACTGCATCAAAGTGTGGTACATATTAGAGTGTGGATGTAACTAAAGCAAGCAAACCTTATGCTGTGAATGCAGGAAGGCACCGAAATGTTTTTTCAAGTTTTGCAGATCTGAATAATTAGATATAGGAGACTGAGTAAATAATCTGCCAACTCTCCCAAGCTGAAATGTATCCACAGTGAAAACAAAAAGCTAAGAAAGCTACCTTTCATCACTTTTTGTATTGAAATGACTCCTTCTGCAAATGTCTTTGTTGTACCAAAGCATCACTGGGTTCATGATGTACAGACCTTGCTAGCTCTGGTTAAGGGAATTTTTCGCATAAGCACACAGCAAGTATGTGAGCAACAGGGAATGCATGAGAAAAGGAGGAAAGAAAAAAGAAAATCTCTTACCATGACAGGATACCATTTGCTCATGGCTCCTGATGAGGCTTGTGGTTAGTGTGGCATGGCGGAGTTTTGGTTAAGACACCTTACTTTACAAAGTAAGACAAAAAGGAAGGATGGGATGCTGGAATGTGTAATCACTAGGCTTTAGGATAGCTCTTCCAAATATAAAGTTATGTAGGCGCAGAGATTAGATGGTTGAATTCCGTACAAAAAAGGTTGCAAAAAATGACATATTTTACAGATTGGGTGTGAAAAAGCATTAAAAGGAGCAAAATAAGGTTGAGCATTAAAAGAAGCAAAAATACCTTCCAAATTATTTTTTTCACTTTCTTCAAAGGAAAACTCATTTTTATAGAGCTCTACTGCATGTTACATGTTTTGTTTTGAAACTACTGTACTTCAGTTAAAGCTTGGTTAATGCTAAGTTATTCATTCTTTTCAGTTTATACTTGGTTTAATGATAATGAAAATTTAATTTGTAAAAAGTGAGTCACTTGATTTCAGCCATCTTCAATTTTTGTTTAATGTGAGAGGTAAGTAACATACAGGAAACTTGTAAAAAGCTACCTGTTGTGATTCTTTCAGTATTAGTGAAATACGTGATAAAATATCAGTCCATTAAGGTATACATAGATTAGATATACAACCATTAAATATAATGGTTTTAAAGCAAATACAACTTAGAATTTTAAAGCTGAAAATATGTTATCATACATGTATACTAAAATTTATCATTTTATGTGATTTTGGATATGCTTTTAAAACAAATTTTGGGATATGCTTTGGGAATGTGTTTAATTTGTAGGTATTATTTTATTTCGATTTGTTTTGATGAAGCAAATATGGTAATTGTATAGGCAGAAAGGCATGTTCTCAAATGGCAGGCTTCTTGGGGTTTTGGAGTATTGTTTCCTGATGGCTGAGTTTTACTCTATCTGTCTCACTTTCCTTGAATATATTCCAAAAACATTGTTATTACTTCTTATATTTATTACAATTTTTCTACATTGACTATACTTTAAAGACTGAAAAACAGACCAGATCAACAAATAACTAAAGATTGAATCTGAAACATTGATTTTTTTCTTGGTTTATTATTTTGGGGGTTGGTGGAATTTTTGTGCTTCCTTTTCCTGACTATACTGTCTGAAGTGTATTACATCAGTTATTTTCTGTGTGCTGATGTTCATGTACTCCATTGCAGGTCAGTTCCTCCTAGAAGAATCTCGCCTGATAGAAGCAGCTGAAATGGCAAAAAAAGCAGCTGAACTTGATAATAAGGAATTTGATGTTGTTTTCAATGCAGCCCATATGCTCAGGTTAGTCCTTGTACATCTGCCTCTCACTTGATTTTCCTCTTCTTTTGGAGGAAAAAAGTCTTTGTAGCCTTTGCTTATGCAGGATTCTTTTTAAAGCCCAGCAACTCTTTTGAATAATTCAATATTATTGCTAATAAGATAAAAAGAAGTGGAATTAAATTGTTGTGGCATTTAACAGTTTGCATTTCTTAAATTCTATTTATCATATCATAATTTCCTACCTTCCAAACTTCTGTTGCTCACAAACAGGTAATGCATTTTTCTTGCATATGAGAAGAAGTGTTTCTTTTGTGAGGAACCTTCTGTAGGATTTCCTCTTACCTGATTTTTAAAATTTTAGTGTGCCTAGCAACTGAAAAGAGGAGACCATATTTCTCATCTGGATGTAAATAGAGAATATTGAAAAATATTGCTAATATCAGTAGGGAACATTATGATAATTCGAAGTCTAAATATTCCCAGGCTGATAATTCACTGATATTCACAGCATCTGTAATTTAAAGTGTAGTCCTATATTTAATTCTGTTCTATGTGAATAGAACAAAACTTTGTACTTCTACTTTAGCTTTTAAAGCTGTCAGACCTGTTATTCAGTAACATTAAGCTTCTGTCTGTGAGTTTAACATTATCATTAAACTCACATTACTGTAATAGGTATCCTCCATGCTTATTTCTAGGGTAACTATCTAATAATTGTCTATTGTCCACTTAACAGCTATAAGGATACTTGATTTCATTTAGATGGTATCTAAGCATAGAAAATGCATGAAAAAAGAAATTTGAAAAATAAACTTCATTACCACAAAACAGCTATTGAGATAATTTCTTTACTGAAGATATCTTCCTAGCCTCCATTATACTTTTAGCATTTTAAATAAGAAATGAAAGAAAAAGAAAATAGTATAAAAGAGAAGGTAGAATCAGCTTCAGACAAGTTTCAGAACCTGTGTTTCAGAATTATGGTGTCTGTGCCATGATTTTGAAATAAGCCCCAAAAGTTATTTTTTAAAAATAACTTAGTGCTTGTAGATTAGAAGGGAAACCAAGACAAATGGCTCATTGGTAAATAATAGTCAGACCTGACAGGTATTTGGGCTATTTTAATAATCTTTCCCTTCCCCATGATTTTTTTGTGGATGATATCTCTCAAGATAGAATTCAGTAATTTGAAACACTTAGATTAATGTTACAAATTCACAGACAGAAGCATAGGAGGTTAGGTATGACAGCTGAATTTAGAAAGGTATGGCCAGAGTCCTGATTTTACTGAGTGTATTGTAGAAGGTGGTTTAGTGGTATGATTGTGTGTATTATAGAATGTGGTGGTAGAGATCAGTATTATTTTGGAAATAGGTTTAATAAATCTCCTGCTTTCTCTGTGAGCACCGAATGTAGCATTTGAGATCTTTGAGGCACATAAATTTACATCTGGATATGAGTATTTTTTCAATTTTCAAGCAGCTATGCTGCTATGCTGTGCATCAGCCATGGTTACCCTGCTTGATCTGTTGGGGAGTGTACTGTTGGGAGACCTTGAAAGCAGTGAGCTCTCAGTGATCCTCTACCTTCTCAATTTTTAGTGTAAGAGCAAAGCCAAAACCTTCAAAAACAAAGAAAATGCACCAAACTGAAACACTTAAAAAATAGGCCTGCTTTAGTTTAGCTAGAATCCCTTGTGTTCCTTTGGGTTACCCAGTTGATCTAATTTTTCACTTAATATTCAGCTGTCTTTGTGGAAGATCATAATGTCTTCCTAATACTCTCTGAGGGTCTAAAGTGGTCTGTAGGATTTAGCAAG
Organism: Cisticola juncidis; assembly: GCA_013400215.1. Lineage (NCBI taxonomy): Eukaryota > Metazoa > Chordata > Aves > Passeriformes > Cisticolidae > Cisticola > Cisticola juncidis. The sequence goes on along the minus strand of VXBR01009359.1, from coordinate 107,055 downwards.
CCTCAGGATGGCAAAGCTGAAGTCAGTGCTGACAAGCATTTGCTTAAAACCCCATGTGTTAGCATCTGACTGATTTTTGCTAAAAATTACGATTTTAGTGTCTATCCTTGTTCACCTCTTTACTTAGCAGTTAATTCAAATATACTGCTTCTGTAATACTTGTTAGACAAGGGCAATGCATATTCATTCATTGGAACAGAGCAGTTACAAATTCACCAGGAGTCTGGCTCTTCAGAAGCAGATGATTTTTAGGGTCTTTAGAACAATGGAGAGCTGAGATGATTCCAAGAAGAAAACAGATACCAAGACACAAAGGAGGATGGAAAGAAGGGAGTACACTGCTAGGAACTGAATGCTAAAGACAGTCATAAATGAAAGGCTGACATAATTTCACGTAGGTGACCAACTGCTCTGTAGGTACCCTAGAGAGCTATAAAAACTGACTGGTAAGAGAGTAAGAATTTTGAATGAACTGCACAGCTGTGAGGTAGAAAATACATTACAGAAGTTCACAGAGCATGAAAATGAAATGACTCTTGTGAGAGACATGGGATAAATTTTAAAGATGTGTTGTAGAATAAGAGACAGAAGTTGATATTAATGTGGATGATGCAAGGTTTCCAAAATGACTGCAAGATAATAACAAAAGCTTAGATTTTTATATTCTGATATTTTCTTTTTCAGGTCAAATATTTTACACAGTGATGTATTTTTGAATTAGGAAGGAATCATCTTTCCCTCCTCTGCTACTGTTTCCACCATTAGCCTAAGGAGTGTCACAAGACTGAGAAATATGAAGACATTTCTTGGTTTACAGCTGTTTTGGATGGAAAATAAACGTACTATTCTCTCAAAATGCAATTTATTTTTCTAGTCTAGTGCTAAAATATTTTATATTTTTTTAAATCCCCCTCCTTGCTGAGAAGAAAAACTAAATTAAAATACAATTTAAATAAAAATTAACAGCTTCTGAGATTTTTGAACTAGAGTGCTGCAAGTTAATAATCTTTTTCTTAAATGTGCAACAGAATTGTTAACTGGGTCCAAATGCAGTAGCTGTATTTATAGATAGCCTGTTCTCAGTTTAGCAGTTACAAGAAGAATGTCTGCTCTTCCAGTCAGATATTCCAACATTGCTGATTTCCTCTCTTTGTGACTGAATCTGAAGTAAAAAAAAATAATTACTTAGTTCTGTTTGCATTATTGAGAGACCTCCCCTTTCCTAATTACATTTTAGTTACTGATTTTTTTCCTAAATTACTTCTGTAGCATCCCGTTAACGCAATGCAAGATGATTCAAGTCATCTGTAGAGGGGTGAGATGTGGGATGAATGCAATTAATTTCTTTGCAACAGTCTGGTAATATTCAACTTGCATGCTACATGTCTGTAAGATTCATTTTCTCAACAAATTTGTTTTCCAGACAGCTTTCTCCAAGTCTCCTGCAGCCCTTTGGGTGATTGCTGAGGCAGTATCTGGCCGTGTGTTTTACGTTTGTGGTGTTTGCAGCGCTCTTGTCTCGGCAGAGCCGCGGGGCGCGTGCGGTGCTGCGCGGTGGAGCCGCAGTGCCTGAGCCGTGTGTTAGCAGGGGCTGCGCCTCACTGCGCTCTCCTGGACCAGCTGAGCTGCCTCAGCAAGGCTTCCTGGGGGCAGGAATGGTCACCTCTAGAATGAAGGGTGGCACTGTGGTGTGGCACTTTTAAATGAAAACAAATTTACGAAAAAGACCTCCTTGCTTAAAAACACATTTTGTAGGAGTAATTGTTTTTCCATGCTTTTGTGAGAGGGTTTTTCTGGGAAAATCTCATGTGACATGAAGTTACGGGATGTTTATTGGCTGTTGAAAAGAGAAGTCTTAAATTAGAGCAGTACTACATGACATGTTCTTTATTTTTCAGTGATTTTCTGTAAGAGTATTCTGGCTGTCCAGAATGCACTGACCAAACATGGACCATACAGTATCATAGGCACAGATTAACCCTGTGTTATTGTCTGAACAGATTATATTCATCCTTTATTTACTATCTATATGCTTAAACATATATGTATGTATGGCAAAGCATATAATCTATCTAGATTTTTAAAACAAAAAACTGAGGATGAATGGTTCATTGCAACAGAGCAGCTGATTATAAAACCTGATTATAATTTTGTTGTCACACAAAAAGGTCCGTTAAGAATGCCAGGTATCAGCATTTAGTGTTTTAAAATAGGAATTGGTGAAGAAAATTTCTTTGTAGGTGTGCCGACATCTATGATTTTATTGTAAAAATTAACAGTCTGAAGCCTTGTACCAAGCAGCAGGCAGGTTAAAACAAAACCTTTCCCACTCACATGTATCTAAATCAGTCAGCATTGGTTGTGTTTTTCTTTTACAACAGCATTTTTTTCCAGTGAATAATGTAAAAATCAAATTAATGTAAACTGATTATAGCTGGAGAATCTAAGAGTGATGTGTCATCAAGCACATTTATTAGGTGTCACTGTTAGTCAACTGGAGCTAAATATGGGGAATTGTTTGGTCTGGAAGCTCAGCTAAGGAGATATGAGAGAATAAAAAGTGGAAATGTTTTTTCCCTTAAAATGAGATTGGATGCTAGTTGTTAGTGGGGAAAATCAGTTCTGTTTTCAAGGTGATTCCTCATGAAAAGGTTTAGGATATAGGTTAAAATATAGCTCATAACTATGAAAATTACTCTCTTCTGAACCTCTCTTTGCTTCCTTTCCTTCTTCACTGTTTTTTTTATCAACGTTTTATCTAATATTTCACTCTAATGTGAGTTATGTTACTTTTAATAGTATCCTTCCATTATCTGACGTTGATCCAGAGCTCTTTACTGCTCAGTGGCGTAGGGTTACTGCAATTTCCTACCTCTGTGCCTTTAATTTTTCTCAAGGGTAAGCTGGTTCAGGACTTAACATAATTAATTTCTAGCTTAGATTTGCAGTGAAAATGGGAACCAGAATTTTGCAGCATCTTAACTAAAGGAACTATTGCTGAACCCCCCAAAAATGGAACTAGCTTTTTCCTGACCAGGTTTCTGTGTTGTGCATTCATTTCTATAAACTGTTTTTAACAGAAAGCTATATATTCAAACTGATTTCAACTTGGCAATTAATGGTCTTGTTTCTAGATGTACATGTGGCACAAAAGCCAACCATGTATTTCCACTGGCTGAAAGAGGGGGACAGGATTTTAATATGTTCCACACTCACATGCCAGCAAATCTTTTTGGAGGTAAAGTGTACCATTTGTATTTGCCTCCTGGGGAAGGCACCTTGTTTATTGTATATTATTTCACCTCTTTCAGAAACGATTTGTTTCTGACAGTTTTGTGCAAACAAGGAAAAAAAAAAAAAAAAAAAAAAAGCTCTGTAACATGTTTCATTTTATAATGCCTTGTTGTAAATCCTGAAATTCCTAAGTATGAGACTTTTTTTTGTAATCGTTTCAAGTGCTACTGATGCCCAGCAGGAGTGATTCAGAAACAGGTTGAATGAATATTTTTAGACATTCAATCATTCCTAACCACTGCAACTGCTGAGTCAATGAAACATGTGCAAAGTAATTTAAAACAGTTAACATATATAAACCAGGTTCTATTTAGCAAATTGTTAGTCATGAAATGGTTTCAGTTTGCACAGGAATTATGTGAGAAACTTCAAAGGGATTATCCTTTCTCCTCCCAAGACCAATAGCTGTCAAAATGTGTTGTTTGGGATTAATTCCCTATCCAAGTATTATGTGGCTAATGTTTAAAATCTGGGTGGATAGAAACAAAATTAGAACACAATTTGATAACAAATAATGTAAAGGCTCATGTAATGAGCAACATGAAACAAGTGCTCCTTGATTGGTACTTTTTCAATCAGTAACTGTTTGCAAAAGCAGGAAACGAAGAAAAAAAGAATTTAAACAGCCAACCCTACAGTCTTATCCTTGTTTTCTAATGTTTCCATTTTGTATCACAGAAATGCATCTCTAATCACATAATTGTGATTACAATAATGTGATAATTTGTGTAAACACAAATATGCTGAAGATCTCCTGTCCTAACTCCCCAGTGAAAGGACTTAATGCTTCATAGGAAAATAGCAAATAACTGTAGCAGAAGATAAGTAGCCCACCTGAAAGTCCTGCTTGGTTGTTCATACAGATTTGCCATCTTTCTCTTGACATGTATGTGATCAACTGATATTCATTGGACCAGTGGCCAAAATGAATAGTGAAATTAAGTGAAAATTAAGAAGGTGGAGACAGAAGGAGAAAAAAGGAATTTTAGAGAAGTGATAAAAAGGGCCTGTTGATAACAAAACATGTTTGGATTTCTTTGGTAACATACTGCATTTTTGTTTGAAGACATTGGAAACTAAAAACCCAGGACAGGAAGAAATAAAACCTAAACTACTAGAAGCATGTAGATGCTGACAGTAGTAGTAAGGAGAAGAAAATATGATGAGCTAATATTGCTTCAAGTATCCAGAAACTCATGTTATTGTCTTGGAATATGAGATTTACATATAAGTGCCTGATCAGAATTATGTGAGTAAATGTTGAAATTAGAACTCTTTTCTGAATGAATTCCATCGATCATGGAAACTTAGTTTTTAGAAATCTTCATGTTCCCTAACTTTTTTTCCTTTTTTTCCTGGAATTACAGTAGTTTTGGGAGGGCACAAAGTGAAAAACTACATTATGATATAATACACAGTGTCAGAATTTAAAGTATGTCTGATAACAAAAAATGAGCCACATTTTGTTCTGGTGAAGATTGGTATGTCTCTGTTTTTGCCTGAGATGAGTGTTCAGCCTCCTGTGTTTCTTTCCATTATGTACTAATATCATTGCAGAACTAAAAAAAAAATGGAGTAAGCAAAGAGGATTTGTGCTAATGGACATTCTGAACTATAAGAAAACTTTCAGATTTACATATTTTGTGCATTTGTTACGGTAATATCCTTAAGCAGCAGGAGTAGTTGCAGTGTTTAGTTTTTAGCTATGCTTCTTTAGGTAAGGAAAATGGGGTGTAACTATGGTGTTCTTTTCCATCCTGATAGACAAGCCAGTCTTAATGAAGAGGCCGAGAAGTATTATGAAATGGCAGCAGGATTAAGACCTAATGTAAGTACCTTCTTAATGTTCCATTACTATAAGTAACCTTCCATTACTTAAGTTGATGAACGTGCTAGGGTACTGAACCCTTTGTGTTGAGGAGAGCTTCTTGCTGGAGTATTTGATCTCTCAGCCTGNTATATATATATATATATGTTCTTTTAATAGTTAATTATTGGGTAGTCAGATAAAGCTGTTCATTTGTCAAACCAATCACTGCACTTTCAAGTTGCCTCAGTGAAGTGGTCTAGCCATAAATTTTACTTGGCTAACATACTTGGAAAAGACTTCTAGATTTAGATTTATTTATCTATGTTTAAATGTTTTAAGTTTGGAAAGCTTTTCCAATTCCATCTCTTCACCAGTAAAAGAGAATGAAAGGTTATCCTGTGAGCCACAATTTAAGGCATTTTTAGTAATGCTTTTATGCATTTTCATCTGTCATGAACTTCTGGCAAACATTATTTAGCAAACGTAAAGATGTTTATCTCTGATGTAGCTGTATATTGGCAAAGGAATACCTATTGTTTGAGCAGATATATGTAGGACTAAGTGACAGATGCTTTTTAAGAAGGGAAGCTCATTTCCAATTTTCATTGCAGCAGGAATTAAAAAATAAAATAAATTTACTCACCAATTTTACTTAATATTACATTTCTTTTCAATTACCTTCACATTTTGAGGAAAAAATCATGAAGGTAAATGGGACAGAATTTATTTTAGATACATACACTTTGTCTATGCAATAAATCAAATCTAGGAAAATTTGTTACAGAAGTCTGTAGTGCCAAATTTGAGGATACAAGTCCGAAAAGACAGTAAAAAAAAGGAAAATAACAAGTTGAAAAAAACATAAAAGTTTTCAGAGCTAAGAATCAAAAGCAATAACAGCTAAGACTCAAAGCAAGCTAATAAAATATAATAAAAACCCCTGTAATAACTTATTCATATGAAATTACAGATTTTCATACTGTTGCTTAAGAACTCTCAAAAAACTACCTATTTCATTACTTCATACTTTATGAAACAACAATGAAGACTTTGTGATTCATAATGCTTGCATAATGCAAGACTTTTTTGCCTTTTTTTCTGAGAGGATACCTTAATGTTGAAAGTATTCCCTCAGCTGTCTGCAAATTGGTACAATTTCTCTTTCTTGTGCTTCATTGGATGCTCAAAATGCTTCTCAGAAACTAAGAAATAAGTTTATTGTGTATAACCCTATATAAATATGGTTATATGTGTGAGGTTTCTCAGAGAGCTTTGGAGTGACTGGTAGCAAGCTCATAACAATAATACTCTAGAGGTTAGGTATTTCTGATTATTGATGACAAGCTTTACATGTTATGACCAAAGTATCCTATGTGAAGAATAAGATTATCAAAACAATTCATTGTAGAAACTTTATTCGAACTTTGATTAGCATAAGTAAAAATCTAATAGGTACTGGTGTTCCAGTAGCTTTTTTCAAAAGGTAATTGTACTTATATATATAGAAGATGATAGTTTAATTTTCTAGCTAAGCATGGTGTACATATGGTTCTCGACTTTTTAATTTATTAATAACTTAATAATATTTTTTTGGTGCAGAGTGGGAAATTTGTATCTGTTTTCCCAGCCATTATCAAGTGTCTGATGACTTTACAGGGGTGCGTTTGAAAAATGTAAAAAAACCCAGAAGTAGTCATACATATTTTCTTACTGTTATTAACTCTCAAGTTTACCACACTAGTTTCAGACTGGGAGGAAAAGAAGCCACTTGAGGAGGCTTACTTGGTAGTAAGCAGTTTAATGGACACATGGTAAGACAGAAGAAGCTCCCAATCTTTCCAAAGGAATATGGAATGAAAATTATTGACAAACGGTGTTCTTCATGGCTGTGCCAATAAATTCAACGTACCCAGAACTCTTCTCTAGTGCTGATTGAACTGGCTGCTTATAGTGTATCCAGGTCCTGTCCTAGAGACTGCAGTGGCCCAGTCCAGAGCTGTGTAGAAACCATAATCACAGCCTGAAAATGCTCACAGTTGATTTTTCGTTTTGTATGTGTCCTGTGTATCCTCTCACTGTCTTACAAATATGAAGGATCAGCACAATTATGTGAGTCAAGATGATAAAGAAGTATTCTTAAATATCCTTAAACAGAATAAGTGCTTGAAGCATTTTTGTCTGTTTGTGGGGTTTTTTTGGCATCCATCACTAACAGTCTAGAAACATTTCTTGACAGAAAATTCAAACATGTATTCAAACATATTTGAACATGTATTCATATGATGTAATATACAGATTCCTACCATTCCATGTATATAAACACCTATATGTATATTTGTATACATCTGATTAGCTACTAATAGGTCTGTCCTGGAATTGACTCTCAGTGAGAATACTGTGACAGCATTGAAGTCTCATTCTATGCAGTGGATCAGCCTTATTACCAGTATAATTAGGTGCTCGAAGGATCTGTTTAACAATGAGTCTTTCTTCTTCAGGTGCTTTAAATAGTACTGTTTGATATGAGTGAATTATGGAGCAGCATCCCAAGTAAACTGGCACTCAACTTTTTTTCAGTATGACTTTTTCCTTTAGTTCCTCAGTCACTTGGCCATATCCCAAGTTGAAGATGCATTTCTTTGTTATCAACTTTTTTTCTTTCACTGTGCCAAGACAATTAAATTATCACTTATTCTTTAGAATAACTTTAGACCAATGCTTGGCTCCTGAGAGATTTTCACCTAGCACAGTCTGAAACAAAACTTGGATTTCCACCCTCTTGCATCTGTTTCTTTACAAATATAACATATTATATCTCTAATATTCTACTATAAGATACAGTCCTTACAAGCAATAAGAGATTTTAGTAATATTGTAAATGCAGTCTTTTGCTGATTGTTAGTGAATCTTTTATGGTCATTTAGCTAGCATGACACAGTTTTGTTCTCAGCATTCTGTTTTCTTTTTGCATCCCTTTCTTTGGTTTCTCAGCCATTCTTGTTGCCTTTGGAATGAAGCAATACTCTATGCACAACAATTACTCATCTGCTCCCCAATGTATAAGTCCTTTGGATCCAGAAACTGCTCTGCTGAGCTTTTCTACACCCATGTCCAGTTTAAATGGCCACTTGATTTACTACTTTCAGAGATCTTAATTGGCTATTTTAGTGCTTTTAGTGCTTTTTCCAGACAGCAGTCTCCACTCCACTCCACTCTCCTAGACAAGCCCTTTTATTTCAGTGTCTCAGAATGGGAGAACAGCAGTGAGCACCAATATGCCTGAATGTCTCAGTCACGGGCTCATTCAACTAATCCATTTTTAGAAAAGTTGTGACTAAGGCAGCTAAAAACTTTGCCAGAAACACAGTATTCAGTTACAGAAAATGTACCTTCCATGAAACTTGCAGGCTATTGTTTTTAAGAAAGCAAGCATAAAAAGATTGTATTTTTGCAATATTGAGGATGATTCATCCATCACTGGACTAATTCTGAGAGGTCTGAGAATACAATTTATTCTTTTCATTACAAGCCTTATTACAATGAGTAAAGTATTTGCAAGAAAAATATGCTCAGTAAAGGAATGACTGAATACAGCAATGATGCGTTAAAATGTATATCCACATCCTGAATACCATCCTTGCATTTGGATTCACATTCTGTCTGCAGATGGTAAAAGAATTAAAACACTTTGATACAATAACTGCACCAGATGAAAAGGAGCTTGGCGGCAAATTAAAAACAAGTCTGGCTGTATTAGTGTTTGAAATATAGACCTAGCTGTTTTCTTAATAATGTACATAATTGGCCTTATTTACAGTTGGTGGGTATTTATCCTCCATGAAAGTAATTTCCAGACAAATTTCAGAAGAACAGTGTTTTCTGTAGAGCCCTTTGCTGCTTTGAAGATAAGAACAATTTGTCTTTAACTTTACTGAAGAAACAATTATTGTCAAGGTTATATCTATTTTAGCATTCAGAGAGTCGACTTCCAAGCCAAGGGGTAGAGAGGAATCAAGGAACCAGTTCTGAAAACAAACCTACTTTTATTTGCAATTAATTATTTCTTACAGGACTCTATTTTCTTCCTTCAACATTGTAAGTAGCCTACAGAGATTAGCCTCCCTAGTCCCTTGATCTTTAGGAATGCTTTCCAAAAAGTATGTTATTGCATTGTGTGTTGTACCATGATCAAAACAAAATGATTTTAGAGCCTCCTCAGTGGCACATATGTGCTTGTTCTAGCAGTGTTGGCTTGAGTGTATATTAATCACATCAGTCTAATTTTAACAAATTCTGTTACATGTAGAAATGACACCATAAGTTTCTTGGACATTTATACAGTAATTATTCCGAGTGTGAGTATTGCTGAAGAAAAGCTGTATTCAGAGATGATTTCTGGGTGCCCTACATATTGTAATCTTCACAAAGCAGGAAATAGTTTTATCAAGTCATTAGGCACTCTAAAATGTGAGCTTTAAGCTTGCTTTGTTGTGGAAAAATCAGTCATCCGGAAACTGTCTTTAAATTGGCATGCTTTTTACAAGAATGTAAGATACTGACTTCAGCTTCAGCCTTTGTTCAACTTTTAAGATATCATTTGTGTAACAGAGCTGCGTTTCTAATTTTTTAAGTCTGAGCTTGAAGCAGCCAGTCTTTAAAAACCTGCTCTAGAACCCCCACATATGGCCAATGGCTTTTGAGAAGAAAGGGCACTTTGAAGTGTGACCTCCAGAGTATTAAATGAAAGAGAGTTCACCAGAACCTTAAGACTTTGAGCCACCACCTTGAGCTGATTGGCTTAGGAGCATTCCTCAGTGAGGTGCCATGACCTCTAAGTCACTACCATCCCAACCACATATTAGTGCTGCTTGCAATCTGGAGCTCATGACAGCTTTAAGCCTCATGTCATCAGCACATTGTCAGATACAGCTGTTTCCACTCTACCACTTCAAAAGGGCTTGATTAAATGTCTTACTGTAACAACATACATAAAGACACACACACAGAGTGAGGGGGGAAGGAGAAATGTTCCTATAAGCAAAATAAACACAATTTCCACTAGATGGTTTAATCATGATGTGGGGGACTAAACCATTTTTTGGCTTGAAGGACTTAGGTAATCAGTTAACACAATATCATATTAAAAAACAGTTTCTACAAGTTCTTCTTTTATTTTTTTTCCCAATGCTGGAATACAGATTTCATGCCAAGGGCTTCAGGCTTGCAATAAGCTCTACCTCAAGCTGTCTAACTGGTGAAAGAGGAATGCTAGTGATTTCTGCATAATTGACTGTAATTCCATAGGCACCTTGGAGATAACATGCTTTCAGTGCCTTCTTAGGGAAAGTGTTCATAATTCATGGGGTTTATTCATGGCAGGACTTCTAAAATAAAATACTAATAGTACATACATCTTTAAAAAATAAAATAAATGTAGCATTTTCATCTTGAAACACTTGTAATCAAGATCTGATTTATTATATATTTTTTCCTTCAATGTTTCTGGGCCAGTTTTTTCTATTTGATTTTCTCATGAACATTCAGTAATTGCCTCACATAGCTTTACTGGATTTGGAGTAATTGTGTGGGGAAAAACTTGAATGCATTTTGCCAGCTTTGTTAAGGATGTGTCCTGTTATTGCCAGGGAGAATTTTCATTAACTTTTAAAAGAGCTTCTGCTATGTTAAATGTACTGATGATGGCAGTAATGGATGGGTTAACAGCGATTCTTGCATTGTCTGCAGCTGATTCTTAGCTGACAGAAAAACTGGCTGCACTGGATGCAATGTCATTGCCACACTGCTCCAGGGATACAGCAGATCCTTCACCAGTAATGTCTCTATTGCTCCTGCAGCTCTTATGACCATGTCTACCAAGTCCCTGTTATTCAAATGCAACTGAAGTGCCTTGTCATCCATACTCCTGGTTTCTGGAACATAGTATGGATAAAGCTGACATAATTCCCTAGAGAAAAAGTATATATATAGTTGTAGCGCTGTGTATTATTGCAGGTAAAGCATGACAATTTACAGCTGTGAATCCTTGTTTTAAAATGTTGTTCTGCCTGTTTACTTCTTTATTCAAAATAATGAACATATAGTAATCTACAAATAGTTATAACATATAGTTATCTGCCAGTGCTATGGCATGACCACAGAGCTGTATTTTTAAGCAAAGATCCAGTAGATTCATCTGTTCAGTTGTCTGCCTGTACTGAAAGTTGAAACTGGGCCTTGTGGAGCAGAAGGGGCTTCTGTTCACTGCCCGTGTGGCATCTGAAATGCTCCCAGCTTCTCCTGCCCTGTGTCAGGGCTGCACATCCTCCTACTATCAGCACCAGCTGCTGCTAAGCCTCGCATTGTTCAAGGCTTCCTCTCAAGTGTGCCAAACTTTCTGTCTCAGTAATATGAATGGCTGTGAATCCCTTCCAGCTCAGCAGTGCTCTTGGCCTCCTGAAAATGCCCCCTTTCTTTGCTCCTGTTGAAGGTGTGAGGAAAAAGAAAACTTCCCAGGATCAAGTTCTTCCTCTCTTCCTGCCAAAGACTGGACTTTGCCAGTCCAGTCTTTGTAACAGGGCATGCTGGACTTTCAGGCACTAAAACAGCTGCTGTGGCTTCCTAAGAAGAATAGGCATGGCTGATGAGAACTGTTATTTCCAGATGACGTGCTTTTGGAAGTTTGAATTCAGACAGATAGAGGGATGGAATTCTTAGGCATACATCAGCTCCACTGGGAGAGGAGATAGTGGAACACCCTTATTGAAAAGAGAACATCACTCTCTGATCTCAAAGTTTAAGAGAGCCCTTTCTTGGTTACTGTAAATTGGTTAGACTGTCCCTGTTGAAACACCATAAAAAATGACTCTGAGCTTTGATATCAGAATAGCTGTGACATTTTTCAGTCTGCATAGTATAAAGATGATCTAGCCTAAAGGCAGAATGGAAAAATTCAAGAAAATTAATATCTACTGAATGCAAGCCTCATTTATTTCAGGTAGAAAGACTTCAGTGTTTGCACAGAAATAGCAATACTTCTCCATGTAAAAAGTTTATCCATGCACAAAGTCTCTCTGCTCCTCTGAGGTTTATAAAAATCTTACTAGTCCCCATCTCAATTTTCTTTTGTTATTGTTTTCTTCACGACTTTCAGGTCCTTCTTGTCTGGGGCTAAGCCCAAGGCAGATACATTATTTACATCCAGCTATTTGGGAAGAAGAGTGTTTATTCTTTTCAACAAAACTATTTCTTTCTCTATTTGCAATTATATTTGTTCACAGCTCTCCAAAATATTTTTATTACACATTGGGGGGGGCGGGGGAGGGGGGCAGGTGGTGTTTGTGCACAATTGTCAGCTTCAAGACAGGCTTCTATATAGGCTGTTTCTCTGAATCTTAAAGTATTCCTACCTCAGCAGAGATTAATGTCTCCCACCTTAAAAAAAACCAAAAAACACACAAACAAAAACACAAAAACCTCATATAGTATTTTCCATCCCTGTGATCTCCATCAAGGGACAAAGAAAGAATACAGGCTACTGGAATGGGGATATTTACCTGTACCTGAAGTACAATATCAGAATGAGTTATATAATTTGAGAACCGATCTACTCAGCTGTGGAAAACACTGAATTTCCTTTGGGAAATATTTATTTGAGAATATTTATTGCCTTACCCCAGAAAATCGTACATATGTTTTCTCCTGCATTGTAGCAGGTCTGTAAAAGCAAAGATTGAATGTGCTTTTGGGCAATTATAGAACACCTAAATCCAGTTCTCAATATTGTGATCCATCTTTGTGTAAGATGCAGAGGAACAAGCTGGAAATCCTGTCATTACAGCTCTCATCTTCACTTTTGTGAGGGCTGGGTTATGGGGAGTTGATTTGTACTCTCCTGAATCGTACAAGCAGTTAAACACACAAATGAGATCAGCTGGTTTGCTCAGTGTAATTTATGAGCTTTGACATTGAATTAAAATGTGTTTAAGTTGCTCTTTATTTCCCATCTAGAATAATTTGTTGTGCATTGATATTCTAATCAATACAGAACTATTTTGTCTGTGCAAGTTGTAAATGACTGAAATGAAAAAACATTCAAGTTTCTTCTGCTTATAAGATACTGCATTGCAATACCACCATTGACTTTAGAATTGCTTCTGTTTCTGCATATGAGAGATAATTTGGACTCTCTACATTCTGATGTCATGTGAAAGTATGCAAGCAGCTATGAGCTAGCTATCCTTAGCTTAAAGTTTTCCAAGCAGTAAGTTGAGTAAAACCCAGTAAGTACCCAGAAACACTTGACAAAGTAAGCCAGGGACTCACTGTCATGGTACTTCAGAGTGGTTTTAATTTCATTTTTAGCTATAAAAATGTTTACAAATGTCCCATAAATATTAGTCCTTCTACAGTCTAATTAATGGCATAATGTGTTTTTCAAGTCATTCAACTTCATGAACAGTGATATGTATAGATACACTTTTACTGAACAGGGAAACAAATGTTGGAAATAGGTATCTATATACTAACTCTAATTAATTTAACCTTCAGAACTCCATTAACTAATCAATTACTCTTACCATGAACTTTTGAAACAGTAATTTTGTGCTAAACACATAATTTGGGAGAAGGAAACTCTCGATAATTCATACGCTGTTCACTTAACACATAGGTCATATCAGGTTTTAAGTATGTCTGATGGCAATCCCTTGTGCTGCTTGGAGATGCTAATAAAGTCTTTTCTTCACAAAAAACCCAAAAGTACCCCAGGGTGTTTTAGTAGATGCAACATTTTCCATTGGAGACTCTGTTGCCCACAGATTCAAAATATTATGTGACTAAATCTCAAAAAAAGAAAAAGACCATGTTTTCACAAAAATCATACATGTTTATTTTTGGTTTAGTATGTTTTTCAAGAAGTTAATTAGGGAAGTATTAATTTATAAATTCTGTTTTCTCTCTGGGCACTTACTCTTGTTCTTCCAGTACCATTAGGTGATGTAATTCTCCTTGGATAGCTCATAAATTCTCCAAAGTGAAAGCATTCTCATACCAAATAATACTTGAGCTATTTTGTTGTCAAGACTTGGATTTAGAAATTTGTAGGACTGCACCTTAATTAACTGGAATGGAAATCTTGCATATTTTTTTAATACGTATTTTCATTATGCCAATCTGAAGTCTTTGTCTCATGTATAGATATGTTCAGTGCACCATCAAAATTGCTTGAAGAAAAAAAAAGATGTGAAATCAGCTAGGCCTGTCCCTTGGAATGCAGATTTGTTTCATCCAGTATTTTAGTGTTTTTCATCCACATCTTAGTAGACAGATATTCTTTTTTCCTGTGCTGACTCTTCAAGAATGAAAAGTACTGCACAAGGCTTGTGTTTGTACTCAACTGTGATGTTTTTATTTATTGATTACTGAATAATTTGAGAACTAGGTTTCTGAAACTAATTAATAGGAAACAAAAAGTCTAGACTTGTACTACTGAGATAAATACAACAAATTATGCTTTGAGATGATGAGAGGTAGTAGTTTGTAAAGATGCAATCTCTGCTGAAATTGTGGAATTGAAGATGGCGTGTCATGGATGGATTTATGCACTTGATTGTGATTTACAGTCTGACAGTAATATGGCAGGGGATACTGTGCTGCCTACATCAGTTCCTGGAGAGAGCAAGATTGCCTTTGCCTGGTAAATTTGCCCTTGGTGTCAATCAGAAATAAAGTGCCATGAAATAAAGAACTCACACCAGTAGATTAGCATTTCAGAAATTAAACCATCTGTTTGAACTCAATTAAAAGAGAATTCAGCAAGGCTTCTCCTAATTGAGTGTTCTAGTGCTGATTCGAGAAACAATGCAATGGATTTATCACACAATTAGAACTCATAAGAATGTGGGGTTAATGCCCATTAAATAAACCCAGCAACTATACATTCTCAATAGGATGTTTTGCAATAAATAACTTCCTAATTCTCTTCCTTATCTGTAGTTCTGATGTATTTCTCAATCTAGGAATGATTTCATTTGTGTATTGACATATCCTACTAGATTTTTTTTCCCCCCCAAATTTTGGAGAAAGTTGCTTTGTCACAAGATGGTTTTGCTGCAACTAGTCTTCTCCCCACCCTCCCACAGCTTTAGGTTGAATTTAATGTTGTGTATAGAGGAGAAATGCCCTGTAATGAAGCTGGTTTTGGTCTGAGGTCTGCCTAAGAACTGTACAGACTGCAGACTGCTAGGAAAGGGTTGGGTGGTAGGTGTCTGTATGAAGTAATTTGCTTTGAATTTGTTTTTAAGAGTAACTTCAGTGTCAGTTTGAACCTATTTTTGCCTTGGGAAGTTAGTCCAGGGATCTGGATGCCTGCAGATAAGAAGGTGTGGTGGGAAGGGGATGGAGATTTACTTCTTTCCCCCAAAGGAACAGTCTCTTTTTGAGACTGTCTGAACCTCACTGTTTATTGGTTACTTCTTTATTTTGCTTTCACATGATTCTCTTTACCACAGTTAGTTTTACTGAAGAGTAAATGTGCATTCCAGTGTACCTTCCCTATTGAAATGCCTCCCACACAATGAACAGCTTTATTAGTAAGCTGAGGAAGTTTTACTAACTCTTCAGGTGTTCCAGTAAGGATTGTCTTCCTTAACAACAAATAACTTTAATCTGACATTATGGTTTGTAACAGTGCCAGTTGCCTCAACATCTGGCTGCCTCAAGCTCATTGCAAACAATTACAGCATGAAAGAAAATATAAACTTCTTCCAATAAAATAGCAGCAGTAAATAAAATCCATAATAAACTCCTAGATTAAATTCCGTTGGAAGATTTGCTAAATGTCTCTTAGATTCTGTGGGGGTGAATGATTAATATATTTGTGGTGGAGTTATTTGGTGGAGTTTTATTGCAACTCAGTATTTTTTCACTTTCTGACTGCCTTTAAATACACTTAAAATTATCAGACATTTTCTGTCCTTTTTGAAAGATCCATGATCCTTCATTAATTCTGTTTAGAAAATTCAATTCAGATAGCTGCATTGATAGAGAGGGGTTTTTTTTCTGATTAGTTCACAAATTGAACGTTTTACCCATAACAGAAGAAGAAAATGCTCTCTTGAACAGAGATTACGGAAATTGCACAGGAGACAAACTTTTTGGTTTGGGTGGAAAAATGAGCTTGAACAGAAAGTTCACCAGTAGTACCCAGTCAAATTCTGTGGGATCCTGTGGCGTTCATACAGAATGGGTGATAGGTGTAGCAAAAATTAAGGCTAAATAACCTGAGTCATGAAGTACAAGATTGCCTAGCAATTCTACTGGCTCTGGATTATACTTTACTCCACCCATAGAGGGCTTTTTCTGGTCCAGGTTGGAGCAAGCATCTGGTTTCACTGGATAATTTCTAACACTGAATTTCAGAAGGAGGAATTGAACTTTGATTTCTTGGTGCTAGTTCTACAAATATTAATTGTCCTTTTGTGCCTTTAGATGTAATTAATTTACCGCTTTTTAAAAAGGAAAATATTATTCAAATTTTTGCTTCATGTGTCCATTTCTTAAAAGCTTAGTTTGACAAATGCAGAAAGCTTCTGTTTCATAAACAGCATTTGTCTGCATATGCTGCATCAAGTGCAGTCTTTCAGAGTAGAATGTGTAGATCTACCACTGAACATGTCTTGCTATTATTGGTATTAATTACTGTAAACAAATTTGTCACTATTTAGACATGGTAAATAAGGCTACTCTAGCTGCAAGTAATTTTATTTTGTAGAAGTCACAACCTTGTAAAAGCCTAATGAGCAATTAGTGCCCAATGGCCTTACTATTAATGATCAAAAGACCAAATTTTAGAAACCGAAGCCCTGAAATCTTTAAGCTGTAAGAATAAAAATTAAATCTGTGCACTTACTGTGGAAGTTTATAATTTTAATGTGTACCTTGCATTTAATTGCTAAATACTATACAGGGAACACCTGCAAGTTACTGGCTGCCAAAAAGTAAGGCATGAATTTGTATGAATTGCACAGAACACCATAATTCAGCACTTCGCAAAAGACCTCTAGTACATGCTTCTCCTCTCAGCTGCTCTCATAATTCTGTGCATAGAAATCAAACTCAGGACAAGTTTGGGCATAACCTTATTACATTAGTAAAAAGCATGGAAGTGACAGGAACCAGATGAAAAGGGATAACAGGAAAGAAAAAATATGCAGTGCCTCAGAATCTCCTAGTGGGTTTTTTCTGTAATGCTCTAAGACCACACTTTGTCTGTGGGCTGTCTTAATAATGATTGTGCATGATGGAAGCCTTAAAAAAATTAACAAGATTATTGTTCTTTGTGCTCAGAGCAGGTATATCAAATTGCATATTGGTTTACATAACGTCCCTGAAAGTAATGCCTTATAACTACTTATAACTACAAATACCTAAATAGTTTGGGAAAACATACAGTCACACCAATATTAATCTAGTTCTCAAGCATTTAATTCAGTTGTCAGCCAAAGGTACAAAGGCTTGTTGGAAATTTAATGTTTAACTGAACATTTGAGTAAAAATACTGGAAATCTCATTATATTGAGATTCCCCTAACTAGAACTTAGTTAAATTTTCAAGGCTAGAAATCAACATTACTTCTTTCTGAAACTGCAGTTGTTGTCTATTCTACTCAAAACCAGAAATGCTAAGGCAATATGCCTGTTACAAGCATCTTGGAGAAGCTTACAACCTTCTCTGTGTAGCGATGTATTTGATGAGTATCTGGGCAAAAATAAATGGATAGTGCATTTATTCTCAACAAACATTTTTATTTTCTAATGACATTTTATTTGATTGGAAAAAATGAACATATTTATATGCTAATTCTGTGAGTATAATTGTGCTTAAAAACTCTGATGATCTTATTTAATCGTGCATTAGTGTTTTCCCTGAAGATTAGCCAGTTTTGATTGTGTTAATGTGGACAGCTAGTCTAATCAGCACGGCGTGTGAGCTACTGGGGTGAATTGCATTACATTTTTTTAAAGATTTTACATTTCTTTTAAATTAAAAGTGGTCTTTGTCTTTAGGCAACTACACAAGGCCCTTTGCTTTTCTGTTTTCCAGGGTTTAGAAAGGAAATGCAGGCAAAAAATACATGTACTCACAAAATTATTTTCATTTTAATAAACTTACTTTGTTTTAATAGGACAAAATTCTGTTAGGGAAAGATTTTGAACAATTTTTATTTGTCATTATGATAGTACAGATGACATTTCTGTTCACCAAGTTTTTCATTTTCTTGAAGTACAGACTTCAGACTATGCTGCATATTTGTGTTGGATAAGGTAAATAAGTTGTTAAATGTTTTATAACATAATCGTAACTATATATTAAAATCATCAAATTGCACACATTACAGCACAGTTGGGTTTCTGTAAACAAAAGTCAAATAATTCGATTTTTTTGTTGTTTTGAATGTTTTGAACCCTATAGTGCAAGGAAAACTGAACAAGATTATCATATCCTGTACTGATGACAACATCTAACTGTAAAGCAAAGAATTTTAATTAGAAACACTTTGAGGTCTGGAAAATGTTACTTTTTTTTTTTTTTTTTTTTTTTAAATACAACCATAATATAAAATGCTTATAACGTATGTTCCTCTTTAGCTTTGTTATGGTAATACAAGTATGTTATCTAAAAATGTCCAACACAGTTTCCATATAAACTGAGTGATTACTAGGAGACTTCTTAAGCATAAACCAAAGCAATTGATGCATGACCATTGTGGAAAAAATGTCCAGATACACAGAAATTACAAGTGTAAGTACATTTCTGTGGGATGTTTTCAGCTGTTAGGATCTGCAGCCTTTAACAGTTGTAACGCATGCTTTGGTTAACTTGCTAATCTGTAAACTGGCCTACCCTGTACTTACACAAAGGCCAGTGGTAGATAGATTTTTCAGCATACAGATGTAACATGTATCCATATACAGTCGATTGGTTTGGGGTAACTATGTTTATAATATACTGAGCAGTCTTGGAGGGTTGAGATGAGCAAGGTGTTGAGGAAAAAAAATCTCCACTAGCTGGAAAACTTGGATACTAAAATGTCCCCTATTGATGTGGTAATTTGAGAAACAAAGACTGCCTGATGCTTCCTTCCTGAGTCTAGAACTCTTCCCTGACTCACAGCTATGGGTTTCCTTAATGATGCTGATGTCTCAGTCCAGAAGCAAACTGAATAATTTCATGGTGTACTTGTGGATGAAGACTCTCACATCTGTTACCCATAAATACAAGAAAAATGGTGAGAAACGCTTCCTTCACTTTTTAATTTCTATCATGTAGTTTGCAACTTGAGATAGGAGAGTTTCCAGTATTTCAAAATATACAAAGTTAGATGCATACAAACAATTTCCATATATATATATCCTCCTTTTACCAGGTGGATTGAAGTGTCATCTGCTTTAGGTGTCCAGATGAATGTATCCAAGTGTAAAATTAAAAAAAAAACTGGAAAAAAAAAGTGTGACCTAATGTTTCATCATGTAGTATCATCAGCTGTTAAGGTGACCAGGTATTAACTCATTCTGATTTTTTGCCTTATTAGCATATTAGCAATATATAGCAATTAGCAATATAATGTTCTACCCTGAGACTATATATAAATAGTGTTCAACAGAAACTATTTAATTCCTATTTACTTTTAAAAATGTTTTTATTCATTTATTAATTTATTATATCTTTGGAGGTCCTTTTTTTCTGCAGAGTGTTCACCTTCCCTGGAAATCAATAATTTGTTCATTTGGTGAACAATGAGTGAGATCTCTTTCTGTTTAATGACATGTTAATAAATAATATGTAAGGTTATTCCCTATTTGGTGTTAAGAACATACTGCTCTTAAAATGATGACTTAATCCAAGGATCCACTCTCCTACAGAGCCTTGGATTATTGTTCCTTATATTTATATAGCTATTTATGTTACTCATTCTTAAAGTAATTAGATTGGGACACAGGTTTCCTTTGCAGCAGAGATGTTTAGGTCCATTTCTGACTAATAACAACCATGGAAACTGTGCTCTGTGTTCAAATTAATACTGGCAGGGTAAATGCTTTCCTCTGCATTTCCCCCCTTAACTGTTTAAACTGAAAGCTGCTGTTGACACAAAAGCATACTTACTAAAATTGTTCATAAGCAGAATTGAAATTTAGGTGATGTACTTAACTATTGTAAAGGAAAAGTTGCAGAGCATTTTTCCATTTTAAGAGCTTGCAAAGATGCTGATTTTTTTGTTTATTTGTTTTCCAGCAGAACTGAATGTTTTGCTGTCTGGTTTAATGACACAGGAAATCCCTTTCAACTTTGAATTTTAGTTTTTTTATTCTGTCTGATCCATACTACTTTGCAATACTTCCTGTCATCTTGCTCCAGAATGTTTTACTACACCAAATTATCAGTACCTAGACAATTTACTTCAGTTGTCTTAGCCAGATTACTGGAGGTCAGTGTCTTAGTTGTGGTTCATGTACCATTTAAGACAAATATACCAGACACAGCATATGCAAACTGCAGCTTTTTAGGAGCCTAATAGTGTAGAGAACCAGGTAGAAACGTGAGTGTCTCTCCATACCTGCTGCTTGGTTTATCTGAGAACACCAGACCACTCTGATAAAAAGGTCTGCTTCCATGTGCCACTGATTAATTTACAGCGTTGTCAATGTATTACATTGGAGAGTAAGATGCAGTTGGCTGCAATCATCTCTCAGCATGTTCCTCCCCTGCTTTTCCTTCCACCAGTAACAAAAATTCAAGATAAAATTCTTGCCATACCTGTAGAAGGATAAAGAAGGAAATGACAGCATATTACTTAGTGGTCCCTGATCACATGCAACAGTCCACCATGATCTTCTCTCATGTCTCGTGAGCCATTTTACAACTAATACTCCACTGTTTGACTGCTCAGTCATTGTACCACCTACATGTCTTCAGTTATCAAAGAGAAATACCTGAATTCTTACCCCTTTTGAACTAGAAGTGCTGGCATGAAATAGTCATTTGTGACTGATGTTTTGTGTCCTTTTTTAACTCAAAAGGAATCCTTAAAATAATAAGTATCCTTAATTGCACTTTTTTAAAACAATACACAGCCTCTGTGTTTCTGGTAGGTTGGCCACACTTATTACAGTGTTCATTCAACAGTCCTGAGGTTGTTTTGAAACATCTACAGAATCAGACACGGTAGTAATTCTTCAAGAGCAAGATGGATTTTGGCAATATCTTTTCAGTGACTTTTTAAAACGGGTAATTGAGGAACATCTTGTACTTGAGGTTCTAATGTAGTAAAGATGGCCATAATTTCCTTAGAAGTCCCCCAGCAAAATGCAATTCCATCTCAGAATCTGCCCTGATCTCTGTGGTGTTGAGCAGAGAAGGTCATCTGTAAGCAGAGTTTTGAGGAAAACCATTTCAGATTTCCTTGCTTATGTTTGACTGTCCTTTTTTCATACTTCTCTGCCATGCAAAAGGTATATTTGTGCTAGTTTGTTTGAGTATTTGTTTCTCTCTCCGTAACTTCTTTGACCAGGTAGGAGTAAAATTGTCCTTTTGTGTTTGGGAGTGTACTTCTGCTATGGCATTTGCTATATGTGGACCCAGAGATGACAAACAAGGAGACAGTTCATCTTCCATGTCATTAAGATAGATTCTGTTCATGGGTCTAACACTGTATATGGTTACAGTGGTGTAATCCTGAAATACTACTCAAAATAATTTTGAATTATTTGAAGAGTCTATGGTTCTCTAATTTTAGAGAGGACTTTTTGATAGATTTTTGCATGGCCCAGTACTCTCCCTTTATTTTGGTACTCAAGGGAAAATTTGAAAAAATTATCATCAATGTAAACCAAAACCACCTCAGGCAACTAAATGCTTGCCTTGTGTTATTTTGTTATTCATTAACTACTCTGTTATTCCTTTCCCCTCCTCTCCAAGAGTACCTTCCCCCACCGGCCCCCAAAAACCACTAAGGAAACAAGCACACCATGATAAAATGCTAATAATGGGAATAATTCCAAATAGACCATAAAAGACAGCATTTATAATCTCAATAGAAATGCCAGTCAGCTATCTGTGATGTAAAGCATCTGTCTCCAGAAGGAAATGAAGGCAGGCCTGTTTCTCCTTTCAAGTCTCTGAAGTAGTAGGTGGTGTCATTTGTTATACAGTGCTACAAGTCCCATGTTATTGCAGTGGTAGCTGCTGACTGCCTTTGTTAACGTACTGAAAAGTTTTATCAGCTGTCTTTAATAAAAGACAATCTATGTGAAGGAAAACTACCACAAATGTCTCCTGCTCTCTTATCCTCTGACCATCCTTTATAGATGGCAGAGAACAGTGGCACTGATGTAGAATCTTGCAGATGTGCAAAATTCTTGTGTCTGTTACAAAGAAACATAGATATTGGGTGACTGATATCCTAGGAAGTTAGGGAGCAGTCTTTCAAAAATTCCATGCACTTCCTTATTAAAATGTAAAGGAGTTGGAATGAACTTTCAGTACTACCTGAAATGATTTATCAGTTCACATTTTCTATGGATACCTTTGTGTAGAACATTAATGGCTTAGAATTTGTTAGACCTCCAGGAAATCAGAAATTATATGCAGAAGTTGGCAAATTTCAATTAAAGGGCATGCAGTTTGTTCATTTTATTTGTTTTTGTTTCTTGCTTTTGTGAAATGATATATCAAATAGAGACATGATGGTAGAAGCGTTTCTTAGCTAGGCACATAGTCTTACATATATGATGTTCCTGATTAGTCCCATACATACACCATATTTCCAGGAGGGTATGAAGGAAATGGAGAGGAATTCTGGAAGCCATATGAGACAACTGAGTTATTTCCTGCACAGTAAGTTTTGTGAATGCTGTAGAATTAGCCCTGAGCACATCTAAACATGAGTCTTATTTATATGAGTTTTTCTAGGTTTAAGATTTTTTTTTAGTCCTTACCCATTGTAAGCTTTGTCTTGGTGCAAGCACGCACAGTTATAATTCAAATGAGAGGACAGCTCTCAGTCAATAACTTAAAGAAAGCTCTTTCATTCATGAACTCTTATTAAACAAATAGCATGACTAAAGGGAATGGACATTCCTACTAATGATTTGAGAAAATTCTCTCAAACAATCTGAAGTCTCAAAATAAATTAGATATGGGGCTATTTAGACAGTCATCAATGTACATTGGAACCGATTTTCCTATTATTCACTTTAATAACCTCAGTTAGTGCCCAGAACATCTGCAATTAAGGAGTATATTATTTCATTACAAAACAGTATGCAAGACTGGCACTTCAAAGGTGGAGCTATGAAAATATGGCTGCCAATATGAGTTACTCATAACATAGATTACATTTCAGGGGCTTACTTTCCCTTCTTTTGACGAATATTTAACTGATAAAATGACATAAAACCCAGCTGGTATTTTCTGTTTGTTTGATTCACAGTAGAATGAAGTAACTGACTTGTGGAAGGTGTGAAAAAAATCTGTCAGGGTAAGGCAAGAAAAAGTAAATCTAAAAATTACATCTTCAGATTTCTCTTCATTAGCATTGTGATGTTACAATAAAGAGTGCTGAACTAGTTTTGTTTAGCTTAATTTTGAAACTCTCTAAGCCATTTATTCTGAAAATCTGATGCATTGCAATTCTTTATGACTTTTTGTGATGCATATGTTAATAGGTTAAAAGAAACAAGAAGAAAGCTGAAAAAGTGTGAATATATAGTATGAGGATATAGATCATTGGAATTATCTAACAACATTTACACCACAGAATTTAGGTTTAGGACATAAGAATTGTAGGGATTTTGTTGAAGCTTGATTAAAGAGGATAATGATTGATTAAAAAGAGCAATGAGTTTAACTTTGTAGTGGAGAGGTTTGGAACAAAGGTAAGTCTTCTTTATCATAATGATTTCCTATTGCTACGTCAGTCTGGACGACCAACTGTAGTACTTATTTTACTGGCCTTCTACCTAATGTATTTTCATACAGTCACCAAATGGTTTGGGTTGGAAGAGACCTTGAAGATCATCAATTCCAACCTTCCTGGCACGAGCAGGGACACCTAAAACAGGCTGCTCAGAACCCCATCAGACCTGGCCTTGAACACTTCCACAGCTTCTCTGGGCAACCTGTTCCAGTGTCTAAGCATCTTCCTTAATTTATTGTCACTGGAGAGCTCCTAAAGCATGCCAGCACACCCTCACAGTAGTCTGAACTTGAAATGCCATGTGGCTTCACATTTTGAATACTATTTTGTGCAAAACACTGATGAGTGGTGGCTTAAACACTTATCCTCTGAGGCAAAACTATGTGCCTTGGAAAGTGAGTTTTCTTAAAGCACATTGAAACTTAGACTGACCTGAGGATGACAACCATAGTGAACTTTGTGTGGTATTTTTTTCCCATTTTTCTTTAAAATGCAAAGTGCTGGTTTGACAAATGCCTTTACTGTGCTCTCACTAGGATGTGAATACCTATAGTGCTTGCCAGAACATTTAGAAAGCTGAAGGTTAGACTCTTCAGCTTTCTAAATGTTAGCTGAATGTTATAAAAATTTTAGTAACATAAGCTTTTTAATTGATTTGTTACAAAAGTTTAACGTTTTTGTTATTAAAATAGCATTTTTCCACCATTGTTTATTTTATTCAATCATTCATTAACAAATAATTGCCACAGCCCTGAATCTAGATGGATATCCTAGAATCCCTGAACATCCTTAGAATCTGAGAGCAGGCTGTATTTTCTACCAGTTACAGTTAAGAGAATTGTAAGAGAAGAAAGGGCTAAATTCCAATGTGTTAACTATTCTCAATGATTATAAACTCTTTATTAACAATGCATTTGATTAAAAATAAGTTCTTGTTGCTAATTCACTCTTGGATTACTTTAATTTTCTCTTGGAACTTGTGTTGTGCCAACATTACCACATTTAAAGCTTTTTGAGTTCTATGTTTTCTCGTTAAAGAGAGAAGTCTTATGTCTATAGGCACCAGAGCTTGATCTGCTTAAAGCACAAACTACACAGCAGCTGTTCAGAAACTTTTTCTTGTTATCTGTATTTGCTTAAATTACTAAATTGCTTCCATGAAAAATTGGCAAACATAAGGGAGTAATTTAAGTGGAAGAAGATTGTCTAAAAAGAAAAATTGAAAATATTTGTAATATTCCTCCTTCCTTTTTATTATTGGTTCCAGTATCCAGCTGCCTTAATGAATCTTGGAGCCATTCTCCATCTGAACGGCAAACTGAAAGAGGCTGAAGAAAACTACCTCCTTGCTCTTCAACTTAAACCTGATGATGTCATCACCCAGTCCAATCTTCGCAAACTGTGGAATATCATGGAGAAACAAGGTTTGAAAACATCCAAAACATGATGATGAAAACTCTGAACTTCTTTTTCTTAAAGTGATTAAAACCCAAGAACTAGAACTTCCACACAGTTGTCAGGTCAGAGAACTTGCTGGACTTGACTGCAAGGATCAGATGTCCTAATTGCTGCTAGGAGAAGCTGTTCTGCTAGAGAAATAAAAAAAGGGAGACTTTGAGGGATTCATGAAGAACTTGTTATGCAACAAAAATATTTGGAACGATGACACGTGAAATGAGTTGTTTCGGTATATTTGATAAATAATTGCAAATCCCATATTGCTTACTTTTGGGTGGGTACTTGAAATGTATACTGTCATAGAAATATGAAGGGAAAATCACACAGTGTACACTAAGCCATATGGGAGTTAAAGTGGTAATAGTAGGTTTAAGTATTTTGCTGATACTGTAACTCATTAAAATGTGTACTAAATCCAATGTGTTTGCAGTTTGTCTTAATGCTGCTGTATCTCACTTTTGAACCACTTGCTAGCCAATTTCACAACTTATATGGCCCATTTTTTTCAAACCTGTCACATTATTAGATGACAGCATTGCAAGCTGTTTACTGAGAATATGCCTGTTATTTCAGCTTGTTAACTTATAGTGCAGTTTTCTGGAGATACACAGTCAAATTTCTGTGAGGTAGACAGAATGACCAAGGAGCTGTCTGTATTTTACATCAGTTGTAGTGTGTAGGCTAGTAAAAAGAAGACCAGAGGTGTGATTTAGTAATAAAGGCAAGAGGGATGTTTGCCCTGATACCAAATTAGTGTGGTCAGACTGTCATCTTAGAAAAAAGTAATTGGTATTATAGAATAATGTGTTTGACTCTCTTTATTTTGCTATCAGTCCAACTTTAAATTGGACTATGCATATGATATTTTTACAATTACTAATTAAAATGAGATTTGAAAATGTTAGTGCTTGGGTAGGCTAAAATGAGACTTCATGAGCAACTCAGAGAAAAGGGAATGTTACGCACTGATGAGGCTAGCAAATAACTGAAGGGGCTCAGTTTGATCATAAATAGTGTAGATTAAGAGGAATCAGTAATGGTGGTTGCCAGTTACTTTTCATATTGTTGGTGTTTTAAACAAACCTATTCAGAATCTAACCAAATATTAGCATTCTGTTTGTATTCTGACACAGGCTAGCAGCAGAGCTGTCAAATATCTAAATATGCTTTTGGTGAGGTTCAATTTATTTCTGTTTCAGAAGAATTTAGCCTTATTACTGTTCCAGTCTTCAGATTTTAAATGTAAAAATAATTTATTTTAAATTGAAGCATATGAAGCTTTAGTAATTTTTTTCCAGGCCATTTGTTAACTGCTTTCTTTCTTTGGAATAAGTATTATTGCTTGTAAGAAAATCTACTATTTCATTTAATGGCCCTTTGATATCTGCTTTAGTATTCCTTTCATAATGATAGATGAAATGTTAAATTGGTAGAGCACCTTGAACTGAAGCTTCTTCAGGATCTTTTGTTAAAAACTCTTTATTACTGAAAAGGGATTTGGGGTTTTTAGTTTATCTATTCCTTTTTAACTGTTGAGCACCATTCCAACAAAAATGTAAAGAACACTTTGCTGTATTTATTTATTTATTACTTGACTGCAGCAATGTTACCTGCCATTAACACAAAAGTCTCTTAGTGTTGCTATTTCTTTTATTTGGCTTTACTTGCTTTTTTTTTTGTGGTTAGTGTGTGTACCAAATGGGAAAGGAAACACTTGAGTTACACTCTACCTTCTTGGTCATTCTACCCTTACACTTGGATTTTAAACCTGTATTAAAATAGATTGGGGAATAGCTGTTTCAAAGTCAATATAGTAGAAAAGCTGTATGTGCTTCCGTTTCTTTCCTCTTGCTCACTAAAATACTGTAAGTTGCTAAGTTTACAACTGGCCCACCAGAAGGGCCAGAGGGGCAAGATTTGGTTTTGTCGTGTGTGTCAAGTTTTCCTCAAATAATGTTCTTACTGGAAAAGCAAAATTGAAGGATCAAAATTCGAATTTCTACTTGATTGTAGAAACCAGTGTTAGACTAAAATGGTAACTTGAACTTATTCTCCTGCTTTATTGACTTTCTGGGAAAAGATATAGAAATAGATAGTTACTGTAACTGAGCTTGGTATAGAACTGTGGTATCCTGCAGCTTTATTTGCTCAACAGCCATCAGACTTTGATGGCTTCTTGGTCTTAACCATTCACCATGTTATTTGTCTCCTTCAACTTGTACTTATTCTTGTTTGCTAATTTTTATTCATTGCACAAAAGGGGGAAGAGGGGAGCACTCCTGTGATATTGTGTCATACTTGCGTTGTTATCTGGTTTTGTTTTTCTTAAAAAAACAAAAAACAAAAGAAATGTAAAAGAAAAAAGGACTACCATAAATTTACCAAGAATGTCCCTGAACACATTGTTTTATATAGGTCTGGGCTTGATAACTTTCTTATTTTGGGATCAATTTAAAACATGTTTAAAATATGTCTCTCTGCTCAGGGATTTGTGGTGGATTATAGCAGACAGTGCTAAAAAAAAAAAAAAAAGAGCACAAGACAAGTTTACTAAATTAAAATTTTATTTTTTGAAAAACTGTTATTTGTATAAATTATCAGATTTGTAGGCTTTCCTTTTTGTAGAAATAATTGTTTATGTGCCAGATAAAAGAATTTCAATTTTGTTCAATAATAAAGCATTGATAACTAATATCCTGTGTATTCCTTTGTGTTACTGTAACAGCACTTAGGGTTTTTTAATTGTTCTAATTTAATGAGTAATCTTGTTTATTTTATGTGAGGGAGAACTGTATAGCTTAAGTAAAATACAGCCTATCACATTTGGCTTTCTTCTATACTCTATTGCAATTAGACTTCAGTGGATATTTTCAAAAAGGTTTCCTGAAAGCATTTTTAATATTGATACTCACTAAATCTAGCCAAAAGGATGTGATAACTGTTATATTTGATTATTGTATCTAAACTCTATAGGAATAAAACCTGATTAATTTATTTACAGAATATTTTTGTATTACCATACAAACATGATATCAGTTAAAACGTTGCTAAAATATGATTGGTAACAAAAGCTGAAGAGAAGGTTCTGCTGACATACAAGGTCTTTTGCATGTCTGAGGTCATTTTTTCCTCATGCTGCGATGTCATATGATGGTTTCAAATCTGCCTTCCTGTGCAGAGATGTTATGAAAGGACATGGTTCCTTTGCCTTTTGGCTTTCTCTTACTCTTCCATGGACAGAGCCTGCTTAGCTCCATGCAGTACTAATATTCTTACACCTTCCTAGTTCTGTTGCAGTCTGTTGCATTGATAGGTTGCTCTACAATTGGAAAACATAGATGGGCATGAGCAGAGCAGTCTTTCAGTCACTGACTTGCAAATTCACCTGTCACACCTTATTTATTGTATTAATTGCTTGCCTGAGCAGGTGCTGATGAATGACAGATGATGAATGCAGAGTATGAAAGGAATCATCTGAACTGTGTCACTTGTTTCTTGTGGAAGTAGAGTCTAAGCGTGAGCTTGAGCTCCTGCTCTGGCACCTTAGCCCTGAACCCTTCTGTGTGAGATCCTGTTCTGTCTGCCTTGTGCTGTTCTTCCAAGAATCACACTTCCAAACAACAGATACTGCTCCATCTCCATTTCTGATGAAGGCACGTGACAGCTCTCTGGTGATTTTTTAGTCCTGCTTGCACAGACCCATCTGAACTTGCTCTCAGTAGCTGGTATGGATGGCTGTATCACTTCTGGATTTCAGATAGGGTAAAGGTAAGGCACTCAATGGTTCTGTGTGAGTATACCAGCTCATCTGGATCTGGCTTTGGCACTCGGTTGTAGGCATTCCCATAGCAGTTCTGCCTGACAGAGGTGAATGCAGGCAGAATGGCAGAGACACTGCTTCCAGTTCCCATCTGATAACAGGCACCAGCAGCTGAGTTATGATCAGATAGGCTCCCCTAGGTAGACTGATCCTGCAATTTGAAAAGTCCCTGCCTTGCTTCACACAGATACTGAACATTTAATCTCCCTGAGATTCAGTAGTGTGACATTGAAAGAATGTGGTTAGAGGAATAGAATACATCTGATGTTGGGAGGGGATATTATGAGGGAGGTTGGGAGCAGAGGCAGACATTTTGGGGGAAATTAGCAAACCTTTAGAGTGACAGACTTTATTCCAAGAGCCAGTTATTCTAGGATAAACTATGGAAAAGCATATGCATCAGTATTTTCTTAAAAATGCCACAAAACAAAACCTCAAAGCTATACAGACTTGTAAAAGGTTGTAAGATCTGTTAAAATAATAAATTGAAACCAAACATTGCCAACAGGAAAAGCTGGCCTTGGAACATAGTATTATAAAGTTCAGGACATAAAAATATATTCCCCATTGTACTGGTTTTGGCTGGGATAGAGTTAATTTTCTTCACAGTAGCTAGAATGGGGATGTGTTTCAGATTCACATTCCAGATTGTGCTGGAAACAGCATTGATGTCACAGGGATGTTTTAGCCATTGCTGAGCAGTGCTCACACAGCATCAAGGCCTTTCCTGCCCCTCACACCACCCCACCAGCGAAGGGGCTGGGGGTGCACAAGGGGCTAGGAGTGGACACAGCCAGGACAGCTGACCATGGGGGTATTCCAGACCATATGGTTTTGTGCTCAGCAATAAAACTGGAGTGGAGTTTGGCAGGGGGCAACTGTTGCTTGGGAACCATCTGGGTACTGATTGTTAGTGTGCAGTTGTTTTTCACTTGTGCCACTTGTGTTTCTTGGGCTTTATTTTTCTCACGTTTTTGTAATATTCCATTATTATTATCAATAATAATAATAATAATATTTAATTTATTTATATTATAAATATTAAAATATTGAATTTATTTAAATTAAATTACATATTGAATTTATTTAAATTATAAATATTAAAATCTGCCTAAATCAGCCTATGATCTTTCTTACTTTTACCTTTCCTCCATCCCACCAGGAAAGAGTGAGTGGTTCTATTATGCTTAGTTGCCAGCAGGNCTATACAGACTTGTAAAAGGTTGTAAGATCTGTTAAAATAATAAATTGAAACCAAACATTGCCAACAGGAAAAGCTGGCCTTGGAACATAGTATTATAAAGTTCAGGACATAAAAATATATTCCCCATTGTACTGGTTTTGGCTGGGATAGAGTTAATTTTCTTCACAGTAGCTAGAATGGGGATGTGTTTCAGATTCACATTCCAGATTGTGCTGGAAACAGCATTGATGTCACAGGGATGTTTTAGCCATTGCTGAGCAGTGCTCACACAGCATCAAGGCCTTTCCTGCCCCTCACACCACCCCACCAGCGAAGGGGCTGGGGGTGCACAAGGGGCTAGGAGTGGACACAGCCAGGACAGCTGACCATGGGGGTATTCCAGACCATATGGTTTTGTGCTCAGCAATAAAACTGGAGTGGAGTTTGGCAGGGGGCAACTGTTGCTTGGGAACCATCTGGGTACTGATTGTTAGTGTGCAGTTGTTTTTCACTTGTGCCACTTGTGTTTCTTGGGCTTTATTTTTCTCACGTTTTTGTAATATTCCATTATTATTATCAATAATAATAATAATAATATTTAATTTATTTATATTATAAATATTAAAATATTGAATTTATTTAAATTAAATTACATATTGAATTTATTTAAATTATAAATATTAAAATCTGCCTAAATCAGCCTATGATCTTTCTTACTTTTACCTTTCCTCCATCCCACCAGGAAAGAGTGAGTGGTTCTATTATGCTTAGTTGCCAGCAGGAGTTAAACCATGACACCCACAAAAGACTGAATGTGTGATTCAAGTTAAGCCACTTGATTGGAAAACCTTTGAAGTTGTATTTTTATTCACATTTCAAGTCAATAAGATAAATTCTTTATCTTTCTTACCCTGTTGTTGTGCACTCTCTTTAGTGGTACCACAGTTCTAGAGCTGGACAGCTTTAAGGATTATATATGAGGAAGCTTTTCAGAAGGGCAGAAACACCATGGTGGACCTTCTAGAAAAGTTAAGATAAAAAAAAATAAATAATTCACTCTTGCAGTATATTCATATTATTTTGAATATAGTTTCAGTAGCAAAGCCTAGTTTTACTTACAAAAGTTACTGAGCTGACAGATATTTATGTGTTAGGCTGGAGACTAAATTGTTTATACATACAAATTTCTATCTGTGTGCATTTAACCACAGATTTTATATTTTTAATTGAGATTTACTTTTGAAGAAATGGGTGTGGAAGCCATGTTGGGGTTTTCTTCAGTTGATAGAACTGTGTGTCTTTCCTTGCATCACTGGTCCTTTACCTGATGGCATCTAATTTCTATGATATTTTTTTTTTCTCTCTTGCAGAATTTCCATAGTTTAAGTTACAGGTTCTGTTTAGAGCTAGATTGAAATGGAGCTTTGATGGCTAAACTTGGGCTCAGTTTTGAACTATTTATTTATTTATGAGTAATTATTTAACCTAGGTGAACAGATTTTTCAACCAAATAATACAGTGGTTTGCTGCAACAGGTAATCCTGGAAAGGAGAGATTGTCTGAGGGTCCTTATTGGTTTTTCTAGGGTTTTTTCTCTTGTCAGCAAAGCATTTTTTATCTTCTTCTGGAGAAGTATTTTCTTTTGTCTCTCATTTTCTTGAAAGCAAATGTTCCTGCCTGCCCATTATTTTTCTTTATTACAATGAGAAATTAGCTTTTCATAGAATTGATTTCTTTATTATTTGGTCAGGTTTGTTGCAACCGCAACCATAAGTTTCTCTACAGTACATGAGTGTATAATTCAGTCTACTGTTCCTTATATTAAATCAATTCCCTCTTTTGCTTTATACTAATATGCAAAGTAAATCATTGCCAAAGTGTCTCGTTTCTGCACACCCACAGTTTCTGGAATACAGTGTTGCTTTTCCTATTGTGATAGAAAATGTTTTGATATGACAACATGAAGATGTAAGATGGTAGAATAGGATTTTTTTTTCAACCACCATCATTTCATAGCCTGTTTTGGCCTTTTCCTTAATGAAAGATTTTACCAATGAATTTTTTTTTTAATAAACATACTATTAATAGCAATAGAGCTCAATGAATGGCCCTTATGCCTTAAAATTCAAGCATAGAGCATAGTGGCTCTGCCATTAAAATCTCTTATTTTAATTACTATTCCTTCCTCCAAAATGCCATTTCTCTATGAAATTTTAGTGGCAATAATCTTTTATCTAAATTCGTGTTTCTTGATTTTTTTTAATAGAACATGTCTCCTGATATTTCTCATTAATTAAAAGAGTCTTTAGATATTCTTGCATAGAAAATTGTTTCCCCCATCTCCTCTCTTAGTTTTATGAATTATTTAGAGACCAGAAAAGGAACAACTTTCTTTTAGCCAAAGCCAAAAAGAAATAAATTTTGGGTTGTTTCAGTTTGGTTTGATTACTTACAATTGGCTTCAGAATTCTAAGAATAAGTTGATATCCAGTTGATGGGTTTTGCACTTCATTGTGCTAAAGACATGCTTTGCATCCCTGTGAACCTTTGTGTCCCACTGGCACCATCACAGTCTGATAATCTTCCTGTCGGTTCTGCAGATATTTATTCTGAATGTTATATTTTGACTGATACGAAAATTTCCTCTCTGACATAGGAAGAAGAAAAAAAAGCCTTGTGAAATCAGATGGGTATCGTTCAGGATTTTTGTGGACTCTCAGTAGTGATATATAAATGTCAATTAGAGGTGACCATATAAAAGTAGATTTTTGTTTAACTCAATGAAGATCATGATTTTGGAAAGATAAGGAATTCTCTGCAAATAGGATTATTAATACTTACATCTGTGAAAAGATTAGTTACTTTTTATACTGAGCAGAGTAGTAATATTTACTGGAGTTCTGTTGTGCTTTGCTGTTTACCTACCTTGGTTTTGTCATCATCATTTCAGTTATGGTGCACTTTTTAATATCCATTTTACAATTTAAGGTATAATATTTTCAAACTTTTGAGAAGTTACTAATTAAAGATGTCATCAAACAATCGTGTTTTCAATGTTTCTTGTCTTCTGAGAGAAGTTTAGGAACAAGAATAAGGAAGGAGAAGTCTTGTGGTTGTATTTGGTTCCTTTTTTAGCTTTGCTTCCATATAAATAAATAAATATCTGTACAGAACCCTCAGAGTTCCACAGAAAACTGATGCACACACCTGGGCCCAGGTACTCCAAGTGAAGATAAGGAAACATCTCACCTCTCCCTGGAAGAGGCACTAAATTATGAAGCAGGATCTTCACTCTACGATCATACCAGCTATAGCTTGTTAGGACATTTACCATAATTTTGATAATCCTGAAATCAGGTGAGCCCATCTGAGTCTGAAGATCAAGTCTTTTTCTGAAAGAAATGCATAAACTAAATTATGGTCATCCCTGGAACACCTAGAATATAATACACTAAGTCTTAAAAATGGCTGCTGGCAAGAATTACAGCAGAAAATCTTCATGCATATTTTGAACTGTTACAGCCTTCTGGCACCCAAAGCAGGAAGATGTGGTGCTTGTGGGGTGCTTGGGTCTGTGACTGCCTAAGCTGACAGCTTGTTGCATGTTAGTGAAGATTTGATCTCTCAGCAGGGTATGCTTAGAAAGATTACACAGGGACTGCAAATGACTGACATAACTTCTACTGTAAATACCTCTAGAAAGTTAACAAGTGTGCACTGACCATAGGGGGAGGCTGAGCTAGGAGAAACAGGCTGGACCTTGATAGTTCCCCAAAGAATGGCCAGTGAGACAGGAGAGAGAAGCTGGCAATCATGCATGGTTTCATTCATCTTATTAAAAAGTACAATATGAAAAGGACCACCTATAATGATTATATAGTTTTTTTCTTTGGAGAGGTGCAATCCCAGCAACCTGATTAGGCTTGAGGTATACAAAATACAAAACTAGCAAAACTGGACCAAACCCTCCAGAAAGCATTTATAATCAGTGTATAAATTCAAAAGTATTCTTCTTTTTTTTTTTTTTTTTTTTTTTTTTTTTTTTTTTTTTTTGTGTGTGTGTGTGTGTGTGTGTGTATTATTACTTTGTAAAGTTATGCTGTATCTCAGACACCTTGCTGAACCTACTGACCTCATTTGCTAGAGGATTCAAAAACATGTTTTCTGTTGGTTTGGGGTTATATTATAAAATTATAAAGTAGCCATAACAACTCATTAACATCTAAAGAAAAAGCACGGAGGAAATCCCCATTTTAGTCCTTATTGTAGAAATACCAACTGATATTTGGGCTCTTAGAAATTTGGGTTGAATGGGACTACATGACTACATTTTTTGACACATCCCAAGCTGACATACTCATCTGACTGTTCCCTACTTGGAATCTCAGGAAGTGACAAGATGAAGAGATCATCTCTCAAACTTCCCCAACCCTAATCTTCCCATAACCCCACTCCTACCGTTGGCTCTTGTCCCTACTTGCCCTGCTGTGTCCATTGCAGACAGTACTGTCTTGAGAGCAGTGATTTGTTCCTTCCAGCTGGCTGTAAAGTGCTCTCATGGGACTGTATAAATAAAAATAATTAGTTTTTCTGCTTCATTCAAGGGACTATAAGTAAGAATAACAGGGTACACAAATCTAACTTTTATATAAATTACTTCATTGCAGGGTTAATAGTTTTTTAATATGCACCTCTATTCTTACCTGTTAAATGACAAGAAGAGACAGTAATACTTTAAATATAAAATTACCTCAAACATTTCAGATCAGAGAGACTCAGCTGTAGAAATGATAGATTAACTTATTCTGAATAAGCAGCATCACTTGGTGTTGGATTTCTACTTTTAATTCAGCACTGGAAATGGTATAACCATGCTCTGTACCTCATAAGAGGAATCGTGCGGATTCCAACCATCTGTTAAATTAAACATTGATGATTACTCTGAGCATGTGGAACAGACCTGGTACAAGGGGGATGATAACTCTGCAAAAACCTGAGCCCTTGGAGCCTGCTTGATTCACAAGGTTGGACCCAATTAGAAGGACTGAAGGGTGGGGTTTTAAGTGGAGTGTCACGCACTGCAAAGTTCAATGGTAACGGGTTGTGGTTTGCTCCAATCCTTCTGTATTAGATACATTATATCCTGTGTCTGAAATACTGAAATGCTGGAAAAGGTCCAGGTACTTATGTCTTTTAAATAAATACTTCAATATGTTGGCACTTTTCTGGCAGTAATTTCCCCTGCCAGACATTTCTGTCCTGGTGGTACTTTGAAAACTGGGAGAGGACAATAAATCTCTTGAAGAGAGAAGTTTTGATTACTAACAAAATCCTAAGAGAGTGAGACATAGCAGTATATGTGACAGCCCTGGAAAAAATAAATAAACATACTATTTCAAACAGGAAACTTCTCAAGGGTCCTTCCGCTTGTGGGCCTGGTCCAAATAACAGAAATTGTTGCTGTAGTTTCTGCTGCTTTTCAGACAATGTGCTGCTGTTTTTCACTTACTTGGCTTGTAAGGAAGGAATTCTGTCCCAGTTGAAGATGATAATGGTTTTGTCACTGACTTTAGTGGCTAAACTTTCACTGTAGAAAACTGTTTGCGATAAGGACTTACCAACATTTTTGTGCTGGTTCTGCAGATTAATTTTGTGATCTCGTAGCATGGTAAAAATGACTCTTACACATATTTTGTTCAGGAACAGAGACATGAAGTGGTTTTACACGAGAAACCACACAGGTACACTGTGTTTTTCTGATGGAGCTTATGGCCTTTCTCAGAAAATGTAAAGCTGTGTTTATTTAAGAGCATCGAGACAAAAGCTATTTAAAGCATCAGTGCTGGAGCAGAGAAAGACTAGACGCAGTAATTGAGATTTTGTTTTATTGTGCAAGATCACATTATCAAATCACAACAAGGGTACTTTGCAAAAGTAATTTTTTTCCTTGTATGTTTTGGAAAATAAAATTTATTGAAAGAGATATTTGCTCCAAATGCTGGGGGAACTTCTGTTGTTAAGGCAACTGGAGTAATCAACTAAGAACTAATTTATGTTCAGTTTGTCAAGTGAACGTTTCTAATTATTTCTGTGCTTTACTGAATTAGTGGTAAAGCCTGATAAGAAGATGATCTGTCATTCCTATGTATAGCCCCTTCTCCTCCCATTCTGCAAAACCCATCAGTTTTTAGTTGCTTTCATTATAACTTCTCTTATGATGGGCTTCAAATGCACTTCACAACCCACTGCACAATGTTTGAAAATTGATTAAAAACTAATTATTGTACCAGGAACATAATTATCATGATTGATAGGATGAAACCAAGTAATCAAGAGGAAGAGGAGGATTCTCAGACTGAAACTTACTTCTGCTCTAGCAAAATGTAATTGAAACAAAAAGCTGTATTTTCTGAAAGTTAGATGAGTTCTTTAACTGGTTTTTTTTACACATAAAAAGAGAAATCACAAATACAACCATCACTTCTAATAAATACCAAGCCTCTTGAAATTCTGTGGATTTCTGCAACTTCAAGTTAATATAAAAAGAGTAGGTTGTAGTTGGTATAAAGCAAAGAATCAAGTTCTAAATATGCTATCTCATGAGGATGAGGGTAAAATGTATCTTTAATGCCTGTTACACATTTCTTTTGTAAAGTCCAGTTATAATAACTCTTGTATTTTAATAATTAGTTTTCTTTTATCACAGACCTCATGAACAACCTTTTCCTCTTAAATGCTTTTATGTTCTTAACTTTTTAATGAAAAAATGTGTTTCTCACTTTACTTACAAAAAAAATCCAAAAATAACTTCACTAATGGATGTCTTTATCTGTTCTAATTTCATTTTTTGTTTCAGTGATTGGGTTCTCGTGTTTAGTTCTCTTTTATCTTCATTGTCACAGCTCTGATTTATTGCCTGATCACATCATTTTTCTAAAAGTGTCATTCCCTCCCTGAATTTTCTAATAGCCTCACCTCCCACCTCTTGAATAGGTTCAGGTTTGTTCATTTTCTGCCACCATGCTGGTCATTCAGCTGGCAGATTCCAGTTTTACAGTGTAAGGCAAAGCAAATAATTTTTCACTTCAACTGAAAGATTCAGCTGAAGAATGACTGAAGCAGTAAACTTGCTTTTTAAAAATTCATGAATCATGTGGCTTATTGGGGGGCAGGCCAGTCTCTTTTGAATCTAAAATTCAGTATTTTGATCTTCCCTGATCTTCAGTTTTAATATTGGTTACGTAGTGGTGAACTCTACCTTTTCAGAGAACTGTTGGAAGGGTTAATTGTTGTTGTGCATGTGGATTACCTCTCAGCTTCTCAGGGGCTTGCTCAACTTCTCCCTGCAGTGCAGGTCTGTGCAGTGGCAGGAGCAGGCTTCTGTGAGCTTAAGGATCAGGGCTTAATGTTCTTGTGGAGATACAGGTTCAACTTACATACCTGAAATGTGAAAGCTTCCCACTCCAAATCTCAAACCCATTAGTGATGACTGCACTTTCATTACAAACTTCCTTGTTAGATTAACAAAGGATGTTTGGGTGCTTGAAGCCCATAGAACATCTTATCATTCAGAGCAAATTTACAGAGAACTCAATTACTATAATTTGTTTTTTTAGATTTTCCTTAAAAAAAATACTAAACAAACACAAAGCCAATGAACCTGTACAAAATTTACAGTTGATTGTAGGGTCCAGATTTGCCTGTAAACTGTTGTGGCTACTACAGGATATTTTCCAGCTGGATTTCAGTCAACATCAACAGTCACTGCAAGCATGGGCTAATTTAATTTAATTAAGCAAAAATGCAAGAAGCTTAATTTAAGGCTAGTCACCTCACACTTGATGCGTCTAAACATTTTTTTAATGGATGTTTACTCTATGTCAGCTGATCTACAATAACTTATGTAATATTATCCATGCTGAAAGCAAAAATCTACTTTTTGGTGATGTACAAGTTAACACGACTGGAAGTGATACAGCTGGATCCTAGGCTGACCTAGAATTTTATTTAAGAGTGTTAACAAAGCAAATTGACAAGTTCATTTTGTTGAAGCTGCTTCTGTAATTGTATGAGTTGATGTCTTTCATGCCTACTGCACATGAATGAGGACAATTATTCCATCTGAGAAGCCAAAATGATTGGAACTATTGATAGGCCTTTCCTTAATGTAATCTATCCCAGTACTCACTCTGGAATGGGTAATCTCTAATCTTTTAAAAAACGTAATTCTTAGGAGCAAAACAATAAAAAGAAAAGTATTTTCTGCATAAAAAAGAGGACTAGGAAAACCAAACTGTGATATGATCATTCATTTTAGGTGAGCTCAATGAGATCCAAATAGGACAAGCAGTAATCTGTCTGGAGAGCCATGAGCATAGCAGAACACTGACTGAAATACACATATCATTTGAAACTGGTCAAAGAAAAGCTACTGGGGCCTTATGCAATCCATCAATAGCAGGAGGAATAGGATACTTCAAGGACAGAGGATGTCACATGAGAATGTATTACAGGAACACAATGAAAATGGCCTTTGTATCATATCTGGTTTTCAGTCCAGTGCTGTAATAAGGATTAGAAGTGTAAGATTTTTGAAAGCAAACTGTCTATAACATGATAAATTAATCCACACTCGTTGCATTCTATAGCCATGCCTACACATTACAGTTCCATATCTAGAAAAACCATAGGGTCCCACTACAGGCTAAGGCACAGAACTGAACCCAAAGATCTCAGGTTTTTCTTGTTATTTATTGTGTCATTTATTCTTCATAACAGGTAATAGGTATGAAGAGCAATAACTTTTTTTTTTGGTACTGCAAGCTTAAAAAGGAAAGCATGCTAAAGAATGAATATTATTAAAAAGGACATGGATTTATTTTCAAGTAAGCCCTTAAAAAACCCCCACACCAATTTAACAGCATCTTTTATTCTCTACAGATGAATCAGTGTTGGAAACACATGCCAAACTATTTGAATAGCTACCAGCTCTGTGTTTGATTCTGTACTTGCTAATCCTTGTTTCACAATGCCTGCAAAGAGACAAAAAAGCAAATTACTAGTTCTAATTACCTTCAAACAATGAGTTAGAGACACGAATATTATTAGTCACTGCATCTTGCAGCACTTTTAGGTTTCAAACGAGATTTCCTATTTTTCTTATGTTTGGACTCAAGATAGTTCTGACTGAAGTTGGCCATTCAAAGAGCTGGAGTGCTCACTAATTATTTTTGATACTAGATGAATAAATTCTGCAGATGGAGCTTTACAACAAAGATGAGTCTGACAACATTAACTTTAAGGGGAAATGTTTGTTTCATGGTGAGAGCAGGTCTGATTTCACCCACAGATCTACTCCTCTTTTGTGATTTAAAGATTCCTAATTTCACACAACTACACATAATTCAGAAGAGTAATATTTGATTTCATTATATTTTAAACTGTTTTGTGCTTAGGACTTTCCAAATAATCGACTCAGTTTAAGGGTGATTTATGAATGTTAATTCTGACCTGGGATGATTTTTTTTTTCATACTTACATGGTTGTATCTCAGTGATAACTCTTGCTCTGATGTTTAACAGCCTCATTTCTGTCTGCAGTTTGGAGAACACCAAGCAGTTCATTTTGAATATCAAGAGAGCTGAGATGGTTCACTGCTGTCCCCCTAACAAAGCGTGCAACATCTCAGTGTTTTCGATTACACATAGGACTTTCTTTCTAAAGAGTAAAATAGTCTATATTTTTCCTAATTCCAGGTGTCTGAGCATGTCTAGTTGGGTTTTGGCACATATGAGATACTGATGCTTCATTTTTTAATATTTAATTTAGCCTTTAATATTCCAGAGAAATTTTGTCATGCTTTCTGTTTAGTGTATTTTTAAACTGTTCTTGCTCCCTTGATTTTTTTACAAGTGCTCTTGACTTTGACAGAATTATTCAGTTGGCTGAGAGGCAATCCATTTCTAAGATGTTATGTTT
Source organism: Cisticola juncidis (assembly GCA_013400215.1). NCBI lineage: Eukaryota > Metazoa > Chordata > Aves > Passeriformes > Cisticolidae > Cisticola > Cisticola juncidis. The sequence continues at coordinate 66,539 of VXBR01009359.1, read as the reverse complement.
TGAAAATATTCTCAATTTGAAATTGCTCAATAAATATATTTGTTTAAGAAGTTTATGATCTATTACTTTAAAATATCAAGATTACAAGTCATTATGCTGTTCCGTTTCATTATAGTTAATTAATTTCAAACATTTAATAAACTGATTTACTTGTACTTCTACTTCAGAAGCCTCTAACAGAAGAGTTTAAACCATTATTTTGACAGAATAGATTTTATTTTTTCTTTGTGATTAACCTGTTTTTGAGCTTCCTTAAAAGTTTGATGACATCTTTCATTGTTGCTGCCTTGTTTTTAAAGTGATGAAGGAATTGCATTTCTCCAGAACAAGTGAACTTACCTAAGAAAGACTATCAAATGCTGACAGGAATATAAAGCAAGGGTAAGAGAGAGAAGGAAAAAATACCTGATGCACAAGCATTTTAAAGAAACCAGAAAAACCCTCCATAAACTGAAGTTAACAAAGTGTTTTACCCAACATCGGGTAGAAAAACCCCTTTGTTGACTGGCATGTGTGCAGTTTAGCTTTCTTGTCTCATTAGTAGTTTTGCATAAGCAAACACGTTGACCTCTTGAAGTGGCTGTTTCCTTGCACATTCTTGGATCCTGACAGCTGTGATCAGCATGATGAAGAATGGCTTTCTAAACAGTGGTTAAGGAAGACCAGCATCAAGTAGAAGAACTTTGTGAAGATTTGGCTGGAAACAGAAGGATATGGATGAAGTTTGATAGCGAGAGGAGGTGAGATGTCTATCCATCCTGCTCTTAGCACCTTGTGATCTTTCTTGGCCACATTCTATCAAGAGTGACCTACATGAAGCTGCACTGTTATTAGCCAGAAAATAGGCAGCTGCATACTGGAAAAAAAGATTCTGTTATTGTGCTTTCCCCCATCCTCCCCCTCCCTCAGTCTGTTTGGGAGAGAAATATTGAAAGCAAATCCAGACTGGAGAGTGAGAACTTCAGTGCTGGAAAACAAGAGGTTGCACTTTTTTGGACGTGTCCGTTAGGCACAACCAAAGGAAACCAGGCCCCATTAGTTCTGCATTTCACAGGCCTGTTGTTCTAATGGACAGAGGTTCAGTTGTGCTAGCAGGTTTTTCTTCTGAGACTTGAAATCTGGATCCATAGTTTTGGGGTATATGCTGTAAGGTGTTTTGGACCCGATTTCCAACACTGAAGGAAAATTTCACATAGTATAATTCTTATGTATTTGATATTTTTAAAACTTCCATTCCTTGTATGATAAGCTGAGAAATACTGGCAGCCTCTTCATGCACTGTGTGTTCTGTGGATTTCAATGTCACATAAGGAGCTTTGATTTAAAGGAAGGTTTAAAACACCACTCACTATTTTATTAATACTGGTGTATTCCTTAATACCTTTTTCCGAGGCTATCAGAATATTTTAAAGTCCCATCATTCCTGCAGCATGCAGAAGGGTCATAAAGTGATAGTTTTCACATGGCAGAAATGCCTTTGAAGCAAAACAAAGCAATATTTAACACTTCAGAACAACTGAAGCTCAAAGGCGTTTGGCTTTGTCAATGAGAAACAGTACTAAACCCAATTGCATCTGCTAGAGGAATGTAGGCCAGCAAGATGCAATTATGTGTCTAGAAATTTTGAAAGATAATGAGGTTAGCCCCCTATTCTTGTACCAAAGATTCACAAGGTTTTTAGAAACCACAGCTGAGATGACACTCTGTCTTAATTCTTCTTGGAAAGAGAGAATCCCTGTGAAGTTTAATGCTTTATAGTGTTATGTTCAAGGTTCTGTGCAGTAGTTGCTTGCTCAGTTACCCACTTCCTGCTGCAATATGGGATTCCTGGAGATCAAGGGAGGTCATGAGATCAGTGTAAAATACTATAACAAAAATCTTCCAATAAATGAAACCATATTTTGAAACTGACATCAAGGAACAAACCATCAAAAGCAGTGAACTAGAAACTGGCCACCCAGAAATAGAGTATCTTGACATTGTGTCTTTCATCTTACTGTATCCAAAATAATTTAGAATCATAACAAATGGGGATCTCCTTATTTTATGCAGCTGCTTGGGAGGTGCAAAATTACAGATTCAATGGGAGCACGGACCATTGGAATTTAATATTATGTTTATTACATATAGCTTTAAGCACTGGAAATACTACTGTGTTATCTGTGTTTTGATTTTGGTTTTTTGTGGGTTTTTTTGATTTTTTTACGACTTTGTTTACAGTAGTATCTGAATATCTTGTGGAAGTTCATAAACTGACCTGAAAAGCTGACCTGTAGCTTGTTTTTATTTTCTTCCTGGGGAACAAGAGAGTATAAATGTATGTGAATGACTTAAATTTGTAATTACAATCTACTTTGTAGTTACTGTTCTAATAGATGGAGGTTTTTAATATCATTAATGTAGCTGTTCTATTCTGTGCTTCCACTGAACATATTTGGCACAAAAAGATGTAAAATAGCATCTTAGAGTAGAAGCCAGGGTGGGCTTTGGACCTTTACTATATGAAAATCTATAAAAGAATTTAAGTCCAGGCTGCATAAAAATGGTTATCTAATGGTTGGGCAAGATTTATCCTTGCTTTGAAGTACTCTGTTGTGCCAGAAAAGCAAAACTGTATGCCGTGATTTTTGTCTGGGGATTCATGTAAACATTTTACATGCTAGACATAGATATCTGAAAACTTACGAATATTGGCTAGTCTGACATGAAACTTGACTCTTTCCACTGAAGCAAGCCAAGGATAACTTGTGCTGGTCTCTATGGTTCTCAGATGAGGAAGCATGTTTAGCATTAGTAAACACTTCCACAAGAGATGGTGACTCCACCACAGGACAAAGGAACATTCTGTTGCTGCTCAGACATGGTGTGATAGCAGCATGTGGTGATGAACTTTCTTGATAAAATAAAGATCATTGCCTTTTTCTGCAGTTTGGGAACTGGCAAAAATATGCTGCTTTTATTAGGAAGCCTGTCTCATCATGGGGCTGATTTGTTTTACTCTCAGTTCTCACTACTGCTTCCAGATCAAACCTGAGCTGTGATGATCTGTGTATACAGTACGTCAAAAAGTGTAGTTAATTCCATTTCTAAGTGAAATTCAGCAAGATGGCACATCCTTTAGTAAAGCTAATATTGAGCCTTTATCAGTTCCTGGTAATTTCTTGCTTGTGTGTGCTGTGTAATCGAATGAGCATTCAGTGTATGGTCTGCTTACTTAGCAGAGCCTTTTCCACAAGAAAAGAGATGGAAGACCTGCTGACCACCAGCACTTAGCTTTTAGGGCCTTAGGAGAGCACACATAAATACTTTTAATGGCTTTAGTGTGTTTTCTTTGGGGAGCATCAAAACCAGCCTAAGCAGGATGAGCCAGAGAAAGCAGCCGAGGCTTTGTCTGCGCAGACGGTGCAGACAGTCACGCGTTTGATCTGCTTGCACACTGAGCTGTCTGAATGGAAGCCAGCTCCGGCCTGCAAGCCAGAAAGACATGTTAATGCATTGCCATGCTGGAGCTCATAAGCCTTACCAGTGCTGGGGCTACCTTTGTTTCAATAACCTCTCTACAACTGTTTTTTTAATGAAGTTGCTCCCATGGTTTGTTCCAACTACTATATAAAATACTCTATTTTAACAGGACTGCAAATCACATTTTCAAAGAGAGAAAGCATGAAATGTTTTAAATGCTGCTGGACCTGCAAACTTATCAGTAGTTATTATTTGAAAAATTTTATTTGTTTCTGACTCTACTTGTGGAAAAAGCCATAAAAATTAATACAGGACCCAGGTTTGACAGGAGCATACAAAAGTGAGATAAACCTAGCAACCATGACAGTTGTTCTAGTAAACAGCTAGTGATCATAGATAGTTTTCTGTTCTAATTATCTGGGGATACTTCCAGTTTGAAGTATGTATGATATAGCTTCAGCCTCTAATTTTGTGGTCTGGATTAATAGCAGGCATAACTAGGAACAGCCACCACTTGTCCAAAAATTCTGTACCCTGCCACAGTAACTCCTCAGTGTGACCATGTGGCAAAAGTAGGGATGGCAGAGTACGAAGATATTGAGCATAGACTCTTGAGGTTTCTTTATAAGGAGGCAATGTTAAGTTAAAAAAAAAAAAAAAACACACATAAAAAGGCAGAGAGAATGACAGATTGAGTGTGATAAAAAACAGCGAGGAAAAAAGATCTGAGCTAAAATAATAAAATGATATTGTCGTAACACCCACAGGCCTCCCTTCTGGAAAGGACAAGGAGTAATTGTCAGAAGCTAAACTCAGTGTGCTGCAAATTCAGTCTCAAACTATCATTAATAATCTTGAGAAATGAGTCTGGAGGATAAAACTGAAAGTGGTGGTATTTCAGAGGCAGAGCCGGCATCAGCTGTCATCCCATTGCGAGACATTCCCTGTGAGGGCCTGTTAATGTTGCACTCCTGTCAGAGTGACATATAACATTACATGTTAAACAAGTGGCAGACAAGACAGTATGTAGGCAAATTGTTCAGCAGATGGCACAGAATACTTTACTTACCATCTGAAGTCAGAAAATAAAGCTAGTGCCATTTTTTGCATTCACGCTCTCATTCTTCTCAAATTCTTTTCAAATGGTAGTCTGGGTACTGCTCAGCAACTCCCTTTGTTGTGGCTGTTGAGACAAGAGGAACTTCACAGTATGATTATAATATGAGATACGTCAAGTAGAGCATTAAACAAGTGCTATACATGTACACATATGTTGAGCTGAAATTGCAGCAGTTTCTGAGCCTCACTGAATGAATGCTTTGAGAGTATTACGTCTCCAGATATCTGCTTTGAGCTGTGGATCTCCTGTGGCTCATCATTGTGTCTCCTTTTTTCTCAAAGCTTCACAATTTCTAGACACGCTAGACTTACACTATCCTCCCATTCTTAATCCTTGAGGGAGAAACATTTTCTTTGGGAGCAGAAAAAAAGCAGTTAAGCAGCATGATAACTCTATTCTCTCTCTGAATTCAATTTCCATCCTTTTAGAGTAAATTATTTATGGTGTTCTCATTGACTTTGGTAGTGTTGGACTGTGGTTTTATACTCCCATGAACTGGCCTCCTAGGAGAAAAGAGAGTCATAAGCCACCAATTTGAGAAAATCTGAACTGAGTAACAATTTCCTATTGACCACCTTCTAAATACTCCTGGTTCAGTTTTCTGATTCAATTGGCTTTCTTCCTCTAGGCCAAGGAAGGGGCAGTAAAAGACAGGCCATGCTATGCAATGTGACAGAAGGGGAAATGCCAGCATTTCACACCGTAGCAAGAGTTTGTTATTCTTCACACACACAAAATACAACCTCTTGTCTCAGGAGTTTGTGGACTAATTAGAAGAGATGGGAGTGTTCAGATGCCTCTTTGTCATTCAGAAGAAATCCCAGTAAATGGTTTGAGAAGACTTACAAAGGAAAAGTGGAACCAGTAGCAAATTCTAGTCCTGTAAAGTAGGAAAAAAAGGAAAACCTCACTTTCATAGGTAGAGTTCAATGTTTTTAGGTTTATGCATACCAAAATCACTATCAAACAAACACAGGCAGTGTTTGATGTTCTGTAATAAGTGTTTCATTGAAGGACCATGTAATACTGACTTTTACATTATTTCTTGCCAGACATGAAAATGTAACTATTCAGAGTTAACCATAATGTCCTCTCTTCTTTTATGTTCAAGATACAGGAGTTCAGGAATGTGGTAAGTGTGCCATTAAAATCATAGGTTGATTTCAGTGGTGGCATAACACTTCCAATGCACAAAAATCTACAATACTGTTATGTGTTTCAGTTATTCTCAGCAGTCCACAAACTCTTCAGGTGTTTCATGTGAAGAAATTCAGTATGAAACATGATGATTTCTCCATTTTATTCCCTGGTGCTTATCATCAGAAATGTACCTAAATGCAGATTTATTTAACAGATTTTTACTGGGCCACATATTGCTCTCATCTTAACAAAATATTTAATAAGGACATTTATGTTAAAGTCAAGGAATCCCTTAAAGATGAGAGCTTTCAAGGTGTATTACAAATTCTTTATCAATGCAAACAAAAATTCCAATTCCTTTCACCAGCAAGAAAATTCATGCACCATTTTTACAAGTCTGTTTTAATGAAAAGTTGTAATGCAAATACTTTCTACCCATGACTGCTGATAGAGCAGTAATTTCCATGTACCCTCCGTAATAATCTTGACCTTGGTTTGTTAGAACTCAGTTCATTCCAGCTCATTATAAAATTTTATCTGTCCCTGCAACTTATCTGTTAGTAATCAACTGCAGCTTCAGTGTTAATATGTTTCTGGATAACATGAAATATATGAAAAGAAAGACAAATGGTAGTTGTAATTATTTTATAGTTTACAGGAAACAGCCTGAAATTGTTATAGCTATTTTTTACATGGGAAAATTTTGGAGAAGAATATTCACAGAGGGTGATATAAAACTCCCTACACTCTTGCTACAATTTAATTGGGAAAGATAGACCTGACGTAGCTCTTCTAAAGGGTCCTCCACCTTTTTTGAATTGAATATACAGGGAAAGATTTGCCTTGTTAGGATAATGTTGGCCCCTATGAGCAACCCTCATAGAGATTAATAGGGATGAAAGAGAAATAAAGCACTAATACATGTGTAAGCCTCTCCAGAAAAGGTTTAAATAAATCCTGTTTTCCAGTCTATTAGAAAACCTTTACATCCAGTAAGGCCAATTCTATGGCAGACTTTCAGTTTGCCAAAATGAGCTAATACAGAATGTAAAAGGGATGATATTGATCTCCAAAGGTTTAAAGTCATTCTGTGTGGTTTTCCATTAATTAAGTAGGTCAATTAAAATAATCATGTGAAGTAAAATTTTGCTTCAGCTCCAATTTCCTTAACATGTTCTGTCCTTTCCAAAATCTACCAGTACTTTTTGACTGATTGACAGCAGCTATTTGGATATTATGACACTGAATACAGAGACTAATGAGCCTATATAGCAGACATTTGAAACTGCAAGATCAAAATATGACTGTTCTCAGGAACCAACCAAGGCGTTTAGCACAAGAAAAACTCCATGTGGCTAGTGTGGAAATCCTTGATGAATGACAGAAACATCTTGAAAAGCTGTTCCCAATACATTGGAAATATGAGAATACACCCATAAATAAAACTAAGTTCAAATGCTCAGACAGACAATGATGAAGGCAAATAAAGTTAATACCTGCTTTCAAAAAACGGATCAAGGAAAGTAATCAAAAGGAAAGATTAATTGTTTTATCCCCAGATTATCTGGAGGCAGTTGTTGATAGAATCACAAAGGGTGTTTCAAAGCTCTATCTTAATTAAGAGATAATCCAGAATTATCACGTTTAATTATTTTGTAAAGGTCATTATGGCTTCTGTTTTTTTCAGCAATTTAAACAGAGTGATCTGTTAGAATAGAAGAGAAAGAACATCTTACTTCAGTAACAACACTGTGCAATGAATGCTGATATATGTGAGCAGCTGATGTTCTTCATTTTTTACGAATGAATTGTCACATTCTTGAAGAGACAAAAGTACAAGTAATTAAATTGGATGATTCTGGATTATTTTATGTAATCTAGTGTCTAAGAATGGTCATTATTGCAAAATCAGACTGATCTTCAATAATGTCTAGACTAGGTAATTAGTCCTCTTACCTCACGTGTGTGATAAAGGGCTACTTTTATGCAGGGCTCATTTTCATTACTACTTCTTTCCCTTCTTTCCATTTTTGGGAGTTAATTTAAAGATCTTGAAATAAAGTAGCCAGAATATCTTGTAAACCAATTATGATGAGATTTCTGCTTTTGTTTTTCTACACAAATATTGGCTTTCAACATCTCTTGCAAAAGTCCCGAGACAGTTCTAATATTTATTTGCCTGTTCTTTTCTTCATGTCCCTCAATATCACAACATATTTTTCTACTGAATATTAAAAAGCAATATTAATTATCCAGTGGTAAGGAGAAGAGATTTAGCTGGTCTAAACAGGCTCCATTGACTTTAATAGAGCTATGATAATTTATAACAAAAGAATATCATGCAGTAAATAGCCTATTAAAACTAAATGAAATGTATCCTTAATAGCATGTGGCATATCATTTATAGCATGGTTTATTGTAGGCATTTCTTTACATGATACCATTACTATCTGGCAAAAGATCTGAAATTTCCTGTTGGAAATTTGGCTTCAAGTTAACCATAGCTGGTGGATGTCTAAATAGAGTAAGTGGGAGCAGCAAATCTGTTACTTTTGCTACCTAATCTGTGTTAAATTTAAAAGATTGGTTGAATTGCTTTTATTTTAATGCTAGATAATAATGAAGTACAATTAATGAAAATTGCTTTTAAATTTCTCCTTGATTTAAATTTAGTTGAAAGAGCTTCACCTTGATGACCCACTTCAGTATTGGAAGCCGGATTCTTCAGAAAGCCAAGGTCAGTAATAAACAGAAACAGCAATTCTTTTCACTCTGATTTGTGAAAGTAGTGCTGTGACATATTCTGATTATTTGCCTAGTTTGTTATTTTAACTGGATGACAATTTTGATTTTTCATCAGAATTGTAATCTTAGACACATAAAATCGGGACAGAAACATTTAGCTTTCTAAAAGCAAGCGTCGGGTACTAAAATCTAAAAGACAATAATGGGAAGAAAATTGCTATTTGCAAAGCACGAAACAACAGCCAGATTGTTTCTTGTTCACTTACTGTGCACAGTGTGTGTTGGCACCACAATGCAGTAGCTCAGAAATCTCAAACTGTCAGGAAAAACAAACCATACCCCACACAAAGAATAGAAGGCTGAAGAAAAGGCACAAAAAGGAAACCAGAAATTCATCTCCATTTATCAACAGAATGCTGTATTTGACAACAGTCCGGTGGAATCTACTTCTCATTCATGAGTCATGCACTCCCAGTTACTCCTTTTTAGTCTGCTCTTGTCTATTCCATCAGTTTACAGTACTACGCGTGATTTAATGGGCAGTGAAACATACAGGAGGCACATCATCCATATTGATGCTTCTTAATTGCATTTTAGTCTGTTTTAAAGATTCCCTTTCATATTAGGAACTGAGAATAACTGATTGTTATTAAACAATGCAGAATTGTTTCTTATTTGCATGTCTTTTCTGCTTATTTTAGGACAGTTTGGTTTTACAGAATTTTGGTTTTGCACAAATGAGTTACTATTTCTTCATTAGACTACTTTTCTCTTTTTATTAAACTTCCAGTGAAATTAATTAATATTATCCGGAATATTAACAATTTGGAGATCTGAAGCATGTAACGCAGTAATTTACATGTTTGTACCTCAGCATTATTTGATCACCTTATAAAGTCAGGGCAATTTTCACTGATGTGGTTTTTTATTTGTGACCTTTTTGCTCTGGATAAACTTGCCTTTCCCCCCCATCCCCCCTCCCCCCCCCTTTTNCATAGGTCTAGCACAGGCCAAACTGTCTAGAGGAAAGAAATGACTGATCAACACAATAGATAAGTTCTTCAGCGTGTAGTCATCCAAAGCACTCACCATGCCCACTGGAAGGCTGCCAGATGCTTGAAATGTGGTATGAGGGAAAGCACAGAGCAACCTCCACCTGGTGCTTTGTGTATGAGCATCCACTCCATGCTGCTATGGGGAAATCCTTTCCTGTTCTCATTCTTCAGCCACAGACTGAATTTTGGTCTTGGGCTCTTTCTTTCAAGGAATTGGTTGGTGCTCATACTCTTTGGGTAAAGGAAGATGAGAACACAATGGTGGTACTTTTTTTTTTTTTTTTTTTTTGGTAAGTGTAACTACAAATATTTAGCAAATATGCAATTATCTGTCGTAAATGCAATTAAACCACAAAATAATAAAAGCACAGATAAAAGTCAAATGTATTTTTAGTATTATACTCTGATTTCTTAGATAATAAATGTGCATTTTAATGAAAGTAAAATGAGGGAAACAGCTAGTCTAATTGCTGGATTAGACAACCTTTTCCAGAGAATCTTTGGCCTGAAACTTTAAAATAATAAAATCACATTTAAATCAAGTCTACTGGGTGCCTAATATAATTATGGTTTATATTTAGGAATTTTTTATCACTTTGTATCAGGTGTAACTAAGGACTCTCTATAAGTGTATGCATAAACTTGTTGTTTCAGCTCTGCTTCCACCAGAAATGTTACCTAATACTGATTAGGGAATGTTGAAAATGGCATTGTGAGATTGGATGGCTGAGGTGTGCAGAGAATGGAGGTACACAGAACAGAGATACAGCTTCTGAAGAGATGTTCACTGAACAAGCAATTATTCAGTGAACAAGCATTTTAAGGAGCAAGGCCAGTTGAGATTAATCCCAAATGGGCCCTTTTTACTTAGTTCCACATCTGTAACTCAAATGCAGGGCAAAAAACCTGTTGCATAAGTTCAGTTATTGTTTGAGGTATAGAATGTGATGAAACAATTCAGACACTTAGGAAGCGTTAATTCTTGCAGTCTAAAAGGAGGGCAAATTTCCCCCTTGTGCTTGTTAGAATGAGAGGTTCTAGCTGGGAATAAGGCATTTCAAAAATGCTTTGGTGTCAGTTGCTGAAGTGAGCGTGAGACAGTGATTACGGCGTGATCTGTGATTATGGCTTTGCCTCCACAACCTAATTGTTAGGGCAAATGTCAGCATTTGTAAGTGTAACTGAGCACTGAAAATGTGAAAATTTAATTGGTACGTACAATTATTGCAGGTGTAGGATTGTGCCCATAAAACTAGAGTTCTTCAAAAACACCTACTTCGGCAAAAAATTGCTTACATGAAAGAAAATAAAAACCTCCCAGCACATTTCAGAGGTTATCACAGAAGACACTTCAGGGTTCCTGGGAGGTGGTTTAGTGGAATAATGCCTGGCTGTCAATGTCAGGTCCTGCACAGAACAGTGGAAAATGAGCTAAATTCAAGGAAATTTAAAAGCTACAGTCTTGCAACATTCGAGATGTTTTTTTTTTCAACAGGAAAAAGAAATAGCCACATATTTTCTTTCAAATCACTAGACTCTTTTCATATCATCAACAGTCTTGCATAATACTTTTTGACAATAAAATACAACAGCTATTGTATTTACCTATGTGCAGGTACTCTGCTAGATTTGTGACTAAGTAGATACCAGTGAAAGGAAAAACCTTGAGAATTTATTCTTAATCTGATGAACAATATTCATAAAAAAGACAAGGAAAAGAACCTTAGAAAAAAATCATAAAGAACAGTGTTTCATTTTGTCAATTTAAAAATTAATTGTTTTGGTGTTTGCTTCAGAATCAATTGCTGCTTCAAAATTGTATGTCAAGAGTTAATGACCCTATATTTGATTAAAAACAAATAGTGAGAAGGAAAAGCAAGCAAGCCTCCAGACTCAAATGAGTTTCTTCTTGGGTAAAAGAAAGACTTTTGCTAAATCCAAACCAATATGTTTGTTTACATCCCTGAGGTTTCCCCACAGGTGAGGTGTTCTCTGGGGCTGCTCCCAGTGGAGGGTTCTGAGCCCATCAGTGGCCACTGGTCCCACAGGACAGCTTGAGGCAGCACCCGGGACTGAGAACAGTCGGATGTTGAATGATGTCACCTTTCTGAGAAGAAATGGGCAGGAATCTTTGAGTGAGACTCCCGGGGGTCTGAGCCTGGATGATCAGACCCTTTGAGGTTCCTCAGGGCTCTGCCCGATGGCATCTGGATAGAGAGAGGCAGCCTTGATCTGGTTGTGCAGGAAGGGAATTTTAATAATGAAAATTACAAATAAGGCATACACCGTATTGGAGTGAACTGCAAAAAGGCAGCATCAAGGGGAAAAGGCAAAAGGCAAAAGGCAAAAGGCGGGGCCCAGGGCCAGACAGGGGTATTTATACACCCCAGTGTAGGGTGGAGTTAAGGTGGGGTCTGAGGAGAGGGGAGAACAATTAGAAATATTAAAATTCCTGCACCAAAAATCAAAAAATAGTAACACAAAAAGTGAGAAACCTTCTAGCAATGATTTGCATGCTTGAACTGAGGGAATATGTGAGTAGCCTTTTGCTTACTGTATTTAGAAGGAGGTTTACAAGGGCATCAAGCATGGGTTTTCTTCTTCTTCCCTGTGGAAACCACTCTGCATTTGAGCAACTGTTTTCTCTAAAAAAATTGATAAGTTGTCAAAATTAATATTTTTACTGTATTTGTATGTTTGAAGAAAGAAAAAAAATCTGTCTGTAATTTCTTTTCAAGGAAAAGTCCTGAAAAGCTCAGTGATTAGGCAGGATGTGGGAGACCTAGATTAAAATCCTCCTTGAGTCTTATTCTTTGCAGTCCAAAGAAGATTTAATTATTTATGGAAAGTGGGACAGTTCAAACAAATTAATTTGGATGACTGAACCAATCACCAGAGCCTGGATTTCATACAAGACAGTCTACTATTTACAGATTTAGTGCAGATCAGGAATTTCTGAAATCTTTCCTTGCTCTTATAAGAAGCAAATCCAGTTCAGGTTTTCATCTGTCTGAAGTCCAGGTCTAAATGGAACTATGCTGGACTAAACATCTAAATGAGAGCTTTTAGTGTATTGCTAGAATAAAATATTTTAAAAGTGTCAAAAGAATAGGATATAGTAGGGCAGAAAGAAAAACATTTTCAGGAAAGAGACAATAATTAGTCATTTATTTCAAAATTGCTTTGCTTCATAAGTCACAAAACATTGTGGATGACAGAGTTAGATATACGTATATAAGCTTTCAGCTGTTGAAAGAGTACACTTATTAGTGCAGCCACATTGTACTCTTTTTTTTTTTTCCAATACTTTTGTAACTTATTTCAACTTAAATCAATACTTATCTGGGAAAATAAATTATCTATTTCTACTATGAAAAGTTTATTTGAGCAGAATAAAAAACAGTGTTTGTTTGTGCTTTGAATGCCCATGTGGAGATTCTAGAGATATAATTTATATATTGCATTTATTATACCTTCTTCTACATGAAGAGATACTAAGGACAGGGGGCATGGTGGAGGTGTGGTGTTAGTAATGAAGGGAGCCAGGGAGATAGAAGGAGAGCAAAAAACCAAGAGCTTAATATATTGAAATAAATGGAAAAATGCTGAAAAGCACATTAAAAATATCAGCAATCACCACAATTTCAGGTTAGTCTCTGAAGACATAACAATAGCAGAAGGAGAGAAGCTAAATGACCCAGGAATATCAGGGGAGAGAAAACTTTGGATACAGTAGCTGTTGCTATAAAAGTCCATTAAATAAGACCTTCTTTTATGGCCCTAGGATAGTAGAGGTGAAGTTTAAAATAAATGAAAAATAATTTTTGGTTTATATTTGTAAGAAATAACTTGCATGACAAGAATTAAATGAGGATTAAATGTACATAGAAAAGATGGCAGTACAGAACTTGTTAGGCAAGCCTAAAGAGAGCAGGAGCAGTCGAAACACCCCATGTGTGTATATTAGTTCAGCAGAAGAGAAGGAAGTACATTCTTCCATGCCACTAAGCTGACAGTGAATGTGTTCAGCTGCACACTGATCATCTTTCCTGGTTGATCATACAGGCTTACCACGAAAATGCTGGGTAAATAACTGCAACTTTAGATTGTCACTCATCTTAGAAAGCAGGCAGGCGTTTGATTGGAATTCTTCAGTCAGTCTTCTCTGCTGTGAAAAATGAGATATGAGTAAAGTCAAAGCACTGAAACACATCATTGTTCATGAGAATTTACCAGTCAAGAAGAAAATTTTGATGCAATGGAAAGTAACCTAGCATGAAACAGCGTGTGTAGGCAACACAGCCATAAACTGTCCTGCTTTGACTTGGTAGTCTTGGCCAAGGAGAAAATTTGACACACTTAGAGATAACATTTTATCTTACTTCTTTTTACACTGTGCCCACAAGGTACACTGTGTGTTGATAATTTCTTGTTGGCTGGTTATTTCATCGCTATGCTTTGGCCTGATGAATTCTATTCAGAACCCCAGTTGCTTTAATTTGTTTAATATGCCCTGCTGTATTCGTATTGCAAGAACTGGTGTTAACATAACCAATATCATGACACCAGAAGTGACATCAGCACTCTTCAATTCCCTTTAGAATAAGGCTTCTACATCAGATCAGATCACATCTATATACCTAATTTTAACCTAATCACCTTAATTTTATTGCTTTTATCATGCAACTCTTAAAAAACACATGTAGACCAGTACACTCTGGTCACTCATACCTTGTCTCCTTCTGGCTTTCTGTTAACATTTTTCTTACCCTTTACCTGAATTTAACTAATGTACTCTGGAAAATAATGGATTTTAATTGCAAGGAGAAGATGTTAATTCTGTTGTTCACATTCAGAGTCCACATTACAGAAAGAGTCTGAGTAACCAAAATTTGTGTGTTTGTGTGCCAAAAAAGTATTTAAAGCTTCATAATAAGTGTGAATATTTCTAGACAGTCTCATGAGAAGTCAAATTCTGCTATTCTGATGTTCACTAGTTATTTCCTTTGGTTTTAAAACCAAACCAGGTGCAGGAGGTGCACTATATGCTCATCTGCACAAAACCCTGCATTTCTGTCAGTCAAAGCAATGATGGGGTAAACATCTACTTTGGTCTGCCAAACCTGACAATTAGAAAGTTCTTACATCAGCATCTGGATTTTTTATTATTGCTCACGTGAAATGTAGCAATTATATCGGTCTGCCACAATTTGTCATATGGAAACTGCTTTCTGTAAGTATGTTTAGGTGTTAAAGGCACTTTTTTGAAGGTAAGCAATATAAGGAGCTTTAGGGCTTTTTTCTCTTCAGGAAGGCAAATTGCCGTGAAGACATCATCATCTAAACACTTTTCCTACAATGAAATGGGGAATTTTGGTGCTATTAATGCTGGTGGTAAGACAAAGAAGTCACTCTCCACAGGGTTTTTGGAAGAGTAAGAAGTCTGATACAGGTCCTGCTATTTCTCCATTACTCAAAATAGTGGGATGATTGCCTTCTATTTACCATATAGGGATCTCAGTTTACTCTCTTTGGTATATGGTATGTGCTTCAAGTGAGTTAAGTTTATTTTGGAGAACAGGCAAATGAAGGAAATTCTTTTGTGAGCAAATCCAAGACCATTAAGGAACTAGTCTGCTGTTTCAGGGAAGTACTCTGCTTTTCAGTTCTTCTATCAGTTATCAGAATTTCACTGTTGTGGCCCTTGTACAGAGTACAAGATAATGTTCATTTTTTATCACTCCTTCTGTTTCTGTGCTGGAAAGGGTTGATTCCTGGTCCAGAAAAATACAAAGGGATGCTTTAAATAGGCAGAAGAACCATATTTTTTTGCTGTGCCAGCTGCTGGGTGTGGTTGCTGCCATCCTCCCTTAGAATGGAGAACGTAAACTACCTCCATCCAAATCATTATCATTTTGAAATTAAGTGGCTCCCAGGCAAAGGTATGGGGATAGAAATAGCAGTTCTTTACTAATATGTACAACAAGGCAAACAAACAACAACTGCAGCATTAACAACAAAACAGAACCAGGAATCTTGTGACAGCCTTCCCAGCTGAAACTGGAGAGGATGGAGGAGAGGCTTTGCTTCACAAAACTCTGGGGCAGTCTGACCCTGATGTCCCTGCAGGACTCTGAGGAGCACCAAGCTGGAATGGAAGGAATGAGCAGGAATTCCTGGCTGGTGGATGAGATGCACCAGAAGCTCTGTGGTGGTAGCTGGGATGGCAGGAATGAGCAAGAACATCGGGATGGTGGATGAGATGCACCAGAAGTTCTGTGGTGGTAGCTGGGATGGCAGGAATGAGCAGGAACATTGGGATGGTGGACGAGATGCACCAGAAGCTCTGTGGTGGTAGCTGGAGCTGTGGGAAGTCCCGGCACGGCAGGGAGTGCAGGGCCACAGTGTCCCAAGAACAGTGATTGTGCTGGAGAAGTGGCAAGGGCAGGACAGTGGCGGCCCAGCTCCATCAAGGCAGGAGAAGGTGAGATCAGAATTCCTAGACACATGAGCAGGTTGTGGTAGATCTCTAGGTAGGACTGGACTTTGGTGGTGACAGTGAATTCTCCCTGCAGTAAACAACAGCTTGACCCTGCTCCTTCCAATGCAGAGAGTGAGAGAGAGTGCAGCTGCCCCCATCCCTGTCCTTTACCTGCCCCCAGGTAAAGTATCTTCTCTCTCTGAGAGAAAACTCCCAGAGACCTAAGAGGTGTAACCAGATGCTACATTCCTCTTCTCTGGCCACTTTGTTTTGCTTAAGTACCCATAAGTACCCATTAGTTAGTTTCATAGCAACTTATGGGAAAAAAATTCTATAAGTAAAAAGAAACAAATCTAACCCCCAACACAAGTAATTTGAACCACATTGGAAAACAGATTTTGCTGGGAACTTTGTTTATGCTTCTCTGAATTTCATTGAGCAACCAGCATTCCTTTGATTTTTTTTGTTTTGTTTGTTTGTTTGTTTTGATGTTGTTTGCTTGTTAAACTTGTTTGAAACCTCTAACGATGCCTCATTTTACACATTTTACACAACTCCATTTAAATAATTTTCTAAGCAGAGGTGTTTTGGGTGTTTTATGTGAAATAGAAAACATAATTTGCCTTTCTTCCTTTTTGTTTAGATTTACCAGGGTTATCAAAAGTATGATAAAGCAAATTGCTTTATAAAGTAAACAATAAAGTAAATGTGCCTCAGTCTACATTTCTTGTAAATGGATATTTATTTTCTGTCTAGAAAACAGTCAGATGTGATCTTCACAATCTGTAGTGTTTTCTCAGGAAATCATAGTTAATGCAATCATGCCAGATCTTCTCTTTTTCACCATTCTCATGTGTCTGAGTGAATGACAAAAACATTTCTTCCAGAGTCTTGAAAGGGAGTAGTTTTCAAGTGGAAGTAATGCATAAAGCTGGAAATTTTCTGTGAAAAATGGGAAATGATTAATTCATGTTCTTATAGATAATTATGAAATGGAAACTATAATATATTGTATATGTGTGTATGGGGTTAAAGTGTAGAATGTAATTCGTGTTATAACTTACTGTATATGTGTATGTGGGACAGGGATACAGGAGTCTCAGCACGTAGTGGTAGCAGTTGGTTGAAACAAAAGGCAGGAACCCATCCCAAAATAGACAAAGAATGAATAGGGATTGCTGGAGAAGAGACATCAAGATAAGGAGGAAGAGTCATCAATGCAGGTGGCCTACACCCTCCTCGGCCATCAGAGCATTGTTATCCATATCGAGGGACATTAATCAACCAAGAGGTCTGCTGAAACCCGAAGTTAACACCTAGCTGGACAGAAATAAACTCCTTTCAGCATAACTGGAGACTCCCCTGAATTTGAATAGCTAGCCGGGATTCAATAGAAAATATGGGGAAAGACTGCCGAGGGCAGAATAAAGGGTATAAGAACTGGGCCCCGAAATGGGCAAATTCGTGAACTCAGGGGGAGACAGCAGACGCCAGGCTCTGTGTCTCAGAGTTCACCCTTGGCCTTTTCCTGGGTAAAACCATCAAGTAGGTTTCGCTGTTGGTGGCGTCTTTACCGAAATTCTGTAATTCAATCTATTTGATACCGAAATTCTATGATTCTATCTTTTAATGTTGAAATTCTATGATTCGATTTTTTGATACCTAAATTCTGTGATTTGATTTTGTATTAATAAACCAAGTTATTTTAATTGGAAAATTGTACTTGGCATTTATAACATTTTCTTTATTGTTTTGTTCCATACAGGCGATGTACAGCATAGGTAGGACCAATAATCATATGAAAAATCTTTTTCAAGGAGAAACATCTGGGTATGTAAAGGGTTGGTATTGAAAAGATGCCCTAGTAGGACATTATGAGTTTCCCTAACTGGCATTAAAAAAATCCCAAACAAACTAGAATGAATGAGTTGATGAGCAACACAGCTAATCGAGCCTATTCTGCTGAATTTGGCTGAAAATTACATGGCATTTTTCACCTGAGGATAAAAAGCTGAGTAGAGAGACCCAGTTTGTTTTTAGAAGTCTTGCTTTGAAAGGAACTAATCTCAAAACCACCACAAAAGCTGTTTTACATAACAAAAGAAGGAGGCTGGTACTTTCATTGGCATCTACAATTTTCAGGATTACTTAGTGTTATAAATGCCAAATTCAATATTCCAATTAAAATAATTTGGTTTATTAAAACAAACGATCAAATCACAGAATTTCCCTAAACCCACCAACAGCGGAGATGACTTGACGATTTTGCCCGGGAAAATGCCAAGGGTGAACCGTGAGACACAGACCTGGCCGTCTGCTGCCTCCCCTATGGTTCACGAATTTGCCCGTTTCGGGGCTTGGTTTAAATACACTGTATTCCCCCTCTGGCAATATTTCCCCATATTCTCCCTTTGTGTCCATGTTAGCTATTCAAGTCCATGGGTGTCTCCGACAGCGCTGAAAAGAGTTCTTTTTCTCTAGCCAGAGTGTTACTGTTCGCTTTCGGTCGGTCTCCGTGGCTGATGAATATATGGTTAATGACTTTCGCAGGAGCCGGGGGTGTCGGCCAGCAGCGTTGATTAGTCTATCGATGGCCCATCCTGCTGAGGCTCTTCTCCCAACGCCCTTCATTCATCCTTTTCCTATTCCCGGACAAGATGATCTCGGGCGGTGCCTGCCTTTTTGTTTCAGCATGATGATGGGAGACAGCCTGTAGCTCACGTCCACAATTTTCCCATACACATATACAGAAGTTTACAGTTTTCAATTCAATATTTATCATAAGAACATGAATTAATCATTTCACGTTTATAACACTTAGCATTTTTCAAATAATACTCAACTTTGGACTTCCAGATGTGTGTAGATTATTTTCATTACATCTCTAGCCAATGGTTTTGCTGTGAGTTTTTTTCTTTCATCCCATGGCTTTCCTTACTTCATCAGAAGCACGTGAGAGCACACAGTCTGCAGTGCCTGTGAGCAGGCAGGGATAACCCCTCCAGGGGAAGTGAACTCTTGTGAATCACCATGACCTGTCTGCTCAAACCAATGCATTGGGCAGAGTGCGGAGCGACGTGTCGTTGCACGTGAGCAAAATGGTTCCATTTAACTGTACAGGCACTTCAAAAGTGCTCCTTAGAAAAGGCTGCTGTTTTATTCATTTATGAGAAAAGTGAACATTTATAACTGAAGGTTTAAGGTGCAGTTGGTTTTCTACTTCTTGTAATTACCATTTGAATACCGAAGTGCTATTAGTTTCTCTGACCTGTGCCATGCCAGAACAGGCTGTGGTCTGACAAATACAGCCTCTTAATGGTTTGATATTGAAATCAGGGGATTTACTCTCTGAAATTAGCAATTTATATTCTGTGTGGTTGCTACAGTAGTTGCTGCATTTAAATTATTTATGCAAAGAGTCTTTATTACAAATCACACTGACCTCATGCTCTGCAAGGGTGGAGTTTCCCTCTGAAATCCTGCACTGTTTCAGGAGTGTGTCTTTATCTCGCCAGTGGCTGTGTACTGTGATGAAGACAAATTGAGATCACACAGCACTGCACCTTTCCCTGACCCTAGAAACAGAATCAGCTTTGTGCAGAAACAGGAGAATCTACCGGCTGCAGAGAATTCCCCTAATGCCAGTCATTAGCACTTCTTGTAGACCATAGAACCAAATCCTTCAGGGGATGAAACTGAGTTCAGAGAGTGATGTGTGCCTGTCAATACAAATCTGCTTTGAAGAGGACGAGAAGAGAAATCCTTGTAGTTTCCCATAAAAAAAAAAAAAAGAAAACAACATTGACACTATTTAAGAACAATTTGAATAGAATTGATGTTTGTGGAAGTAAGCAAATAACAAACAGACTCTCCATTTTCCAGGATGGTTGATTTGGCATGCTAAATTCTTCAGGAAGAGAAAATTCACTGCCATCTGTAGATCAGTCACTCCAGCAGTCTCACTTACATTGTTCACATGGAAAGTCCCAAGCTATAGGGTCAGAAAATTCCTTCAGGGTTTGGTCCATGTCCTCCCATTCTCCACACCTGGATTTTCCACGCCTGTGTCTACTCCTAGGTCAGGGGTCTCATCAGCTCCTCTGGACATCTCAGCTCTCACTCTGGACACACTGCAGACCATGGAGAGGAGACTTACCAGATAAAATACCAGGAAGGTGGTCTCTTTAACATTCAGGGGAAACTGAACATTCTCCAAATGTGATGTATGGATTCATAGGAGAAGAGGGAAAGGAAAGGCCTAAAAGCCTCATCACCTGCTCCTCCTCTAAGAAAGTGAGTGCAATTACTAATAAATTAATAATTTATTAGTAATTTATTAGTAATTGGGACACAGGGTAAGACGAAGAAACCATAAACCATTCATATCTGGAACCAACTCCAGTACCTTTGTAAACTTCCTATAAATCATTATCACCAAGCCCAGAACAACAGCTACTCTAATCTGGGCCCCTCTACTGTAAAAGGTGCATGTTAGGGACAATACTGGAGCCATCTCTGGATAAGAAAATAAACCCAGGGACCAGGTATTAAAACCTCAGAAAAGCCTAGGGACCAGAGACATATGAAGGCCTCCACCCAGAGAGACATTATGAATTCAAGCAACAACATGGCTACTGACTGCTTTATCCCGATACAGAGTAAGCATGACCAAAATCAATCAGTACAGGTTTTTTCCACTTTCTTGAGCTACTTGCTGAGTGCCAAAATATGTATTTTTCCTGGTTTAGGGCAAATTCTGGGAGGAGACCTCCAAAAAGGGTCCCTCTAGAAAGCAAGTCTCTAGCGGTCTCTCCCCATACTGGTTCAGGAAAAGATTTCCTTCAAGAAAAACGGAAAAAAACCTGTTTATTTAACAAGGAAAGTAGTCACAAGCATAGAAAACTAATAATATTAAAGAGTTAAACCTCTTGCTGTTCTGACGAGATGGCAATTTCAGAAAGTCCTTGTCGTGGGGTGTAGCTTGGCTCATTCAGTCTCTTCTCAGTCCCTTCTGTGCTGGAAAATGCCATCCTGGGCCCTGGTGGGCCACAGGTGTGAGCTCCCCATGGTTTTCTGGGTTTTCAGTCCAGAGCAGAGCCGAACAGTTCTAAGAAGAAAAAACACAGACCAGGGAACTCCTCTGTTTTAGCTAGCTAAAAAACTACCTAAAAGCAAAGGAGAGCTCTCTGCTGCTGTCTGTCCATGCTGCAGACAAAACAGTCTGGGAGAGAGAAAAGTGCAAGGGAGCAAGTGCAGTTTCTGAAAACAAGCTCCATACTTCTTCTCTCCCTCTGCTTTGCTCTCAGAATCAGTCTTACAGGTGCAAAGCTTAATATGCGGCATAAACAGACCAAGCAACTGGGAACACAAGCATCATCAAGTGACCCCAAGACACATATCCACTTACAATTCTGCTTATTTCAAAATGCCTTAAATACAATTCTTCCTGGGTAAATTGCACCAGCCAAGTATAAATAAGAATTTCTCCCACAAACGTACAGCTTCTTTATATATTTTTTCATACCTTGTGTGCTGAGATTTTCAGTTAGTCATAATTTGCATTATTTTTAGCTTAATTTTTTCTAGATCAAATCTAAGCAATATATTGGCCTACATGATTGGTCTGATTTTTCATGCATGATCTGACATAAAATTAGATTTAATACATCACTAATTTGAAATCAGCCCTTAAATTTGCATGGATTGATGGCTGTCTGACACCTCTTTTGTCCTGTGTCTTTGAAAATGTTTTCTGCCTCTTTACTTAGAAAAATGTACCATCTTCTTAAAAAAGTGGGGACTTCTGTTACCCACTTTTAGCACATACAAACATATAGTGCTTGTGTAAACTATTTCTTGACATTTTAAGTGGCTGCTTTTTAAAACGGATAATTGCAGAGAATGGCACCAGAGGCTATCCTTGCTTAGTCTGAAGTAATTCACCAGAAAGCTCATTCAGCTCACAGCTATAACTAAACACCATGCTAAAGTTCAACACACCTACAGAACAGCAAGTGACACAAGCAGAAAACATGCTATAAAATGAGATTTCAGTAAAAAGAGGGGCCTAATAAAAAACAGCAAACCCCATGTGTATAAGTAAATCAAGTAAAGTCTTCAGAAGTTTGAGAAAATTTTGTAAAAGAAAATAACATCTGTTTATGGAAACAACTGCTGTGTTACTGGATGTAAGCCACTTACTGCTCACCCTTTGGTACAGAGGATTTGCCAGATCAGAAAGTAAAAGAGTCCAAAATTTTCTGGGCTCTTGAGTCAGGATTATGTCCCAAAGGGACTGTTCTGGCTGGTGTAAGAAAGATAGATCGAACTTAAAGGAAAAACAGGATCCTGAAATAGTCAAGAGGCAAGACAAAGTTTTGGGTTTTTTTCTTTGTTTCTTTTTTTGTATTCTCTTTGCCAGAATTTTGGAAAGCTGGCCAAGAAAAATTGAAGTGCTGCCAAGAAGTGTAAGAGCCAAAGAGGAAGCTAAAGTTTAGGCAGATCTCTTGTGACACTTTTATGTTCTTGTCCTTAGGGGAAAGCCTAGCTGGTGGAAGCCAAAAGGAGAGCTGTCATGGATTTCCTGAGAGCAAGGCTTTCATACCTTGTCCAGCTCTAAACAAGTTTTATAAATATACATGCCAAACTGTGTCCTTAGGCACAGGGACAAAACCTTCTCTTAGCATGACTTGAATTCATGTCTTCAGAATGGAAAGGTTAGACCACTAATATCTGGTGTCAAAGAGTACCTTCAACCCTTCAGTTGCCAGTGGAAACAAGGTATAATAATCAGTGACTCCAGTCACATTTTAAGCAATATTTACCATTTATGTAATAATACAATTTCAAGACAAGAATGAGCACCATTTCTATCTTCTCTGCAAAATGAACTGCAAGGAACTCCCTTTCAAGTATGAGCAAGCATCTTGCAGTTTGTACAGAAAGGGAAGTTACTCAGTGTGTATGTGCTACTGCTTCACAATTCAGAGATACTTCATTATACTTTCACATCCATTCTCTTTTCAGAAAGGAGAAATAAGCCTTAATGAGGCTGCTTTTCTCATGGCCAGATTTTTGACTCCTTATTCACCCATCAAATTCCATAATGATATGAGCAATCTCAATGAACACAAAAGAATTTATTATGCAAATTTGGTTTCTTATTCACTGCTTTAAAGAATTTCAGGTTTAGCAGCTGGAATTCTGCCTGGTGCCAATCACGCTGCCGGGATGTCCACTATGATGGAGTTGTTGATCTTGCTCAAGTACACCAAATAATTGTCATCTGAAGAAAGAGGATGCACACAGCTAAGTTAGTGGTACCTAAAAGCAGAACAACAATTTTAATGCCAGTGGGGTTTAAGCAACTTGTGGTAATTTACTGGATTTGATTAAGGATTTTTGCAGTTATGAGAAGAAAATGGATATTAAATTGTCAATCCTAGTGAGAAATTATTATGTAATAATGTTTTAATCTAATAACACTGTTTCAAGTAAATAGTTTATTCCTGTAGTCATTGACTTCAGTTAAGCTCTGACATGTGAGTGTGGTTTTATTTATTTAAATGCTACTGCAGCCTGCTTTGTGGAAAGTATTAGCAAAATATTTTTTAATCATTTATAAATACTCAGTGTATGTCAATAAGTTATCCAAAAGGAGACATGAACAATTGTTTCAAGGGAACAAGCACATGTGAAAAGTTTTGCAAACCCTGAAACATGATTATGTCATCATTACTTTTTTAAGCAATAAGAAGATATAAATACATATGTTAGCAGACATTATTGGTTTATTGTCTCAGAAATGTATATGTCTGGGATTGCTTGTCCAGATGGCAATCTCTATGCTTTGTCAACATTTGTTCTTAAAAGAAACGGCCATTTAAAAGAGAAAAAAAAACCCTTTTTGAGTTATGAGTCACCAATAAATAAATTTGGTATGATTTATTTTGGTTTAACAATATGACGATTTTCTACAGATAGAAAATATTTTTGTTTTAATCACACAATTTTGTTACTTGTTTCACCACCTGTGATAGGTTATAAACCTATAAAGGAGAGAAGTGGGATAGTTAATGCTAAGTGTGTGTATACAAGAGTGTCTGGAGGTCTTAATTCAAGTCCTGCCAACAGCTTTATTTTTCCTTTGAATTTGTTGTCTGTAGTATCACCATTGTCAAAGAAGATACATAGGAGATATGAAGCTCCATTAAAGCTTGGTAACATAAGAAATTATCCTGAAAAATTCCACATGAGAATCCATTTGCAAAATTAATTATGTCAAAAGGGAATTGCATTTCAAAGTGAAATAACTATTGTGTTTAGAAAAAGCCCTTTCTCAACACAAACAATTTTTTAGCTGGGCTAACATGGTCATTCATTAAGTGTGCAAAGTCAAATTAGGAGATTATAGTAACATGTTCTATTCTCATGTGTTCAAAATATCATGTATGAACTAATTTATATCCCACTGATCCTACAGGATCTTCTGAGAGTGTCTACAGGCATATTGTCTTAAGTAGTTGTACTGGTTTGAAAGCAAAACCAGTGAGACTCCAAGTCAAAAATACAACTTAATAGACAGAGAACAAACAACAAAAAAGATAAAAATAAAATAAGATAAATACAATAGAGCAAAGGACCACTGACAGAGTCAGAATGCAAACCTGACACCCTGTTGGTCAGGGTGTTGGAAGCAGTCTGAGATAAGTCCTCCCAGAGTGACTGTTGTGGGTCCATTGAAGTACAGATGATCCTCAAGAAAGGATCCAGCTGTCCTCTGGGAATCCAGTGGAAACAGGCTTCCTTGGTGTTTGGGATTGTTGGTTTTATCCCAGTGGAAAGGCTTTGCCTCCTCCCACTGGCTGGAGCATCTCCCAATGGAATGAGGTGATGTTATCAGTCATGTGAGAGGCCTTAAATGGTCCATTCACAGGGGATGTCCCTCGGAGGAGGGTGGGTGAAGGAAGAGATAAGAAGGCACTGCCTTATCTGGTGTTATCAGGTGTCCCATTAACAGAAGGCATCTGCCCTCTTCCCCACCTAGAGTTACAAGAAATAAAGAACAGTATCTCTCAACCGACATCAACAGATGAAAATAGAATACACATTTTTAGTTACATTTTTCAACCCAAGACAATAATAGAGTTCTGCTGAAGCAAGATGCATTTGGCAGGTGTTCAATTCAATTCAATTTCTCAGAAAGAGGCTTTATGCCACCTTTAAAAGAAATTTTGTCATATTAATGGATATTCCTGTGACATTATCTTAACCATTTTAAAACAATTCTCTAGTAGCACTGTGATGTGGGAAAACCACTTCTTGTCAATTCTGTGGAGATAAACTTGAGAAAAACGCAAATGTTATGAGTTGTTATGAAGCCAATGACATTATAAGGGTTTATTTGCATCACAATTCTGATAAAACTTAAAAAAACCAATGCTCTTTCCAAAGAGGCTGCTGAAATATCTGTTAATTCAAGGTGTGTTGGCATGTGTGTTGCCATGCATAGGATTGCACAAAAAGTTTGCATAACCTTTGGGCCAATAACATGTTGCAGAAAACTATTTATCAAATGAATGGGAGCTAAGTTTGTAGGTGAATAAAAAATATTTTCAATATCATCTATTTCCATTTAAAAATAAGTCTGACCTGATGATACTGAATACCAAATCACCACATGTACAACCTATCTGGACTCTTCAACAGACTTTTTTCCAGATTTCTATTGTTGCTGCAAGACAAAAAATATTTAAACAGTCCTTAGTGGGGTGTGGGGAGCTTCACCATGTGAAAGTTACTGTGGAATTGTCTGGTGTGGAATCGACTGGCATGGATTTAAAGTGTAAGGGCTATTCTGAAGAAGTTATTAAGAAAGACTTGAAATGAAAGCTTTTGTCCAGTTAATCTTACTGAGATATATATGGAAATGGAGTTTTAATCCATAGTAATTGTATGTAGGAATCTGAGGGAGACATTTTGGGTGAAAGACCAACAATCTTCTGATAGTTGTGGCTTTCCTGCAAGGCAATCACTATCAGTTTGATTCCTGAATTCCCCACTTCTCCTCACTGGCACAAAACATTGCTCCACACTGTTCCAGAGAAAATACCAACCCAATGCTACTTGGCAGACAGCAAGAAATTGAGCTAGAAATGGTCCTGGTACCTCCTGGAGCAGAGGCAGTGCTCTGTGACATGCACCTGGGATTGTGGTCCCTAGGCTGGGCTGCTGGGAAACGTGGCTGGAGTGGGCTGTGTCAGACTTCCAGTCCCACAATGGGGTCCCCTGCCACAGCAATCAGAGAATGTGTGGAAAAATGGTGGGTACTTATGGTTTTGCCTGAGGCAAACTGCTGGAAAGTGTTCTCAGATCTTGTAAATGTCCAGGGTTATTTGAGAGTCGATATTATTTTTGGTGTGAAATCTCTCAGTTTTGTGAACACCTACGAGCTTCCCTCTTTTCCAGCACTCAGTCTACCCTGAGTCAGACCTCTCCACGGTCACAGGCAGGAAGGCTGCAGGTGTCTGAGCTGGATTGCATGCTGAGCATGCCTGGCATATCCTGGAGCAGAGCTTCTCACGGCTGGCAGTGCCCTGGCCTCTCTCCCTGCTGGAGCCCACAGGTTGTGTGCAAGTAATTGGCCAGAGAAACAGCTGCCCAGTTGCTGAGCTGTGGTGAGTACAGCTAGCAGCCTGAGATGGAGACCAAATTAACAGATGAGACACCAAGGGAACTACTTCTTACAGCTGTCATTGCCTGGAGCCTGTTTCTTATGTTACTGAAAGAGAGGGAAAACCTGGAAGAGAAAGAAAACCACATCTTAAGCATATACAGCTTTCATCCTAGTATGCAATTTCTTCCTTAGAGACTTAAGCGTACTATACATGACCATTGTTTTTTTTGTGGTTTTTTTTTTTTTTTGGTTTTTTTTTTGTTTGTTTTTGTTTTTGTTTTTGTTTTTGTTTTTTTGTTTTTTGGTTTTTTTGTTTTTGTTTGTGGTGAGGGTTTTTCTTGTTTTGTTTTGTTTTGGGTGTTTTTTTTTGTTTTTGTTTCGTTTTGTTTTGTTTTGTTTTTTTTCCCCCCCCCCCCTCCTTCTCCCCCCAGGTATGTTCTTTACAATCCTTTCTCTTTCATAGGGTCCTACCCTATAGGATATTTATATCTGGATTTTTTAATTCCCTGGGGAAAAATAAGGCTGACAAATTTAGGTGAATGGCTGGTTCAGAATAGGGATTTAGTGAACAGTTACCTCTCTAAGGAGGATTCTGAAGGCTTTCGATGATTTTGAACCAAATGGGAGATTCAGTTGTTCACAGATGAGCCTGGCATTCACAGCAGCTATAAGCGGAGGATTCACAGGTGTGACAGACAAAATTTAAGGGAAACAGGTAAGAAGTAACATCTAGATGCTTGAGCATGATTTTGAAACAGAAGGGTCGAGATGGCCCTTTTTTTTGGGTTACTTATATAAGAAACTTCAAGAAGAAATGGGAAGGACACAAGGATCATTTGGTGAACTTCTGATAGAGAAAATGGGTTTGTTGTGACAAGGTGAGGCATTTTTCAACTCAGGAATTAGTGGCAGGTTGGGTGTTTGGAGGAATGAGGATATGATGATCTTTGTTATGACAGGAATCCAGTATTATACAACTTTGAAGACATGGCAAAGGAGATTTCTAATGTCATTCCAAACCACTCAGGGGGTGAGGAGACATCCACAGGGAGAAAAGAGACAGGGCCTTGGATCATTTATTAGAATTGGGAGTGGGCTCATAGGAAAAAATATTTGAGACAGAAGATAAAGGATAATCCCCATGTTTTTACACTAGGTTGTCTGAAAGACTGTCAGGTACCCTCTCTCCTACTCCACTGGTCTTCTGTTTAGACTACTGCTAGAAAGAATTAGCAAGAAGATCAAAACTTGGAATGAAATTTTAAGTTTAGGGAGATGGATAAAGTTCATGTTTAACAGCTCTTAAACCCAGGAGGATTCTGGGATTTTAAGGTCTGGTTTATCCTTCTCTGACCAGGAATCCATACAAAATTTAGTTTGTGTGGATAGAGAATTTGGGACTGTTTGCCCTTTCACATTCCTCTCTGTTTTCTGAAACACAGCATCCTCACACTGTGCTGCAGAAAACTTCTTCCCTTTGCAGACTGTAATTTGTAGCTTAAGAAGTAATAACTTGAAATACAACCAAACACCCTTTAACATCTGTCTGTTTCTCTAGGTCAATATTTAAACAAGAAGCCTTGAAACTTCACAGATCTACTTTATATGCCTTAGGCTTCATGTTTCTTGGGCTTTGAGAGCTCAGAATTTAGAGTGGACACACAGGACTTCCTGCTTCTGAATCTGTGCACTGAAGTTGCTGCCTCAGAGGAATTTACTGCATTTTCTGGTGCTGGTTTGATATTAGGTATCCAACAATTCAGCGAGTGCACTGTGCTATAAACGTGTTCAGCATCCTTTGTTGTGTGCTTTAGAGAAATGAGATGAGCATG
Source organism: Cisticola juncidis (assembly GCA_013400215.1). Lineage (NCBI taxonomy): Eukaryota > Metazoa > Chordata > Aves > Passeriformes > Cisticolidae > Cisticola > Cisticola juncidis. Next base: position 38,029 of record VXBR01009359.1, on the reverse strand, counting down.
AGGAAAGTGTGCAGCCCTTGCTTCTAATATTTTTATTGGAGTCTACCTTAACATTTGAAATACCAACACATTGACTACAGAAGTGATTCTCCTTCCCTTCAACCACCCACATGCACACAACTACCTCTCCTACTAAAATATTAGAATGGCAGAAACCCAAATCACCTGACTGTAAAATCAATTTGCACAAATTGAGCAATTGCTTGATAGCAGCAATAGAGTTGGTACTTGCAAAAACACATCATGAAAGGGAACTTGCAATCTTATCTCTTACCCTAGGAAGAAAAACTTTTAAAAAGGCAGTTATTGTTTTAGTGAAATGTTTGGACAATAAGCTTCCAGAAACTGGAAGCAAAGGTGCATTTTGTTTACACAGAAACCTGAGTAGTGTTCCTTACACACCACTTATCTGCTGGATCTTGTTGCAGAGCTGGTGACAGGATGTGTTCCTGTGATCCGGCAGGTCTAAAGTAACCTTTTTTTTCTTAGAAAGGTATAAATTGTTTTAGAAACTATTCTGCTTTGAATGATGTGAATCAACAAAAAAGGTAGTTTATTGCTCAAGGAAGTAACAGGATAGTGTTCCTATTTGGAATTGAAGGTTGTATATCAGATACTTTTTATTTTATGTGGACTTGTAAAATGCCTTTTTTTCTCCTTTAAATAAGAGGACATAAACCATAAATTATCCTTCAACAAAAGGCTTCTATTATCTGTAGGCATATAAAACAAAGGAGGACATTTCAGAATCTACTCCTTGAACATCAGTTGTACAAAATATACCTCAATAAAACAGGCTATTTTCAGAGTCTAAAACAAGCAATGGTGGCATTTTATAAGATTACATCTTTCCCTATTTGCCAATATTAATTAAATTAATGTTCCTGCATAATTTTCCATGATGTTGGAGCTGATTTTTTTTACGGAAGAGTTTAATCAAGGTATTAATTGCTTGTCATTAAAAATAGTCTCCTGATGATATTTTCAAGAGGAAGAGGGATAGCTCCATTGTTCTATCTAAATTCCAGCTCTGCTAATTGCACTGTGCTTATCTAAATTATACCAGCTGTAGATTCTCATGAATGTGTAGATTGCCTATTAGCAACTGATATGTTCCATCTTCCATATTTTCATATCTTGCCAAATTGATGTCTAAATGCTGAAGAATGTTCTTGGGCCCAGTCCACCTCATTCTGTTTTTCAGGAAATGGCACCCACCTTCACCCCGTGAGGGTATTTCTACAGTTAACGAGAGAGAGAATAAGGTATGAGTTATTCCTGTGCTGCACAAATTAAATCCAAGCAGTCACGCAAGGTAATGTACAGCAGCAAAAGAAAAGAAAACCAAGTCCATTCTCAACCTAGAAAATTAGTCTAAGGAAGAAAGCTGACAACCAATTTTGAAAACTATAAAATATAAAGGTTAATAAATATCCAAAGTAAAAGTATACCTGTAAACTAAATTCCTTCCTCAAAGCAAATGCTTTTAGTTATTTTATACATTAGGTGTGAAGAGTGAGAAGTAAAACATCGAGGAAGGTAAGGGGGTTTCCATCAAGTTTAAGGCCATTGGATACTGAGAAGGTTGTTCCCTTTTCCAGTGTTCAGAAATGGACATGCCCCAACAGAAGTGGTGCACATTTTCTCACCACATGACCTGTTTACATCCAAGTGGTCACATCTTTCTATCTAGGTGTGTTGGACAAGATTTCTTACTAATTTCCTTTCTTTATTTGTAGGTTGGGACATTTAAATCTCACTTCCTTAATTTTTAAAGCATATTTTTCTTACTTCAATATATACTTTTACTTTAACGTAAAATTTAATATTAGATATCTATAATTGTAGTAAAAAAACCCAACAATTTTCCAAAGGTAAGTAAAAAAGCAACCATGCTGACCAAAACTGTTATATCAGTTAGAGAGAAATATTATATGGATGGCTTCAATGACCTTGATATCACCTCTGTAACTCTCTTGCATAATGAGAAACTTTGAATATATAGCCTGCACCAGCTAGAATGCTTCTATGAAATAATTTCATTCAAAAATAATAGCAAAATTGTTTAAAGCTGCTGCCAGGACACCTTTGCAAAAAGTGTCAGTATTCAGGATATTCGACACAGACCCTTCCACATTTCTCTGTGGATCCTAGAGAAAATATCTAAGTAAAACTGCAGAAGCTTCAAATTCACAGTATCACCCAGGAGAAATATCTAGCTGTGTGCACATTTGAAAAAAAAAAATCACTTTCTACTGTTCATTCTCAGTGCATGAAGATGATATTCTGATAATTGAGAAATCAAACCCAAGAATTGTACTGGTATTGAGAAAATGTGAGTAGACTCTTAAGTCCCTAAAGATCTCTAGATCATTTTAGTCCCTAAATAATTATAAGCAGAAATTAAGCTGCTGTGGCATCCAGGGATTATTTCCTATAACAATTAACTAAAAAAAAAAACCCAAAAACAAAGCCAACTTTAGTTCCTGGAAAACATGTCCTTATTTTTACTAAGCACAAAATTAACATTGCCTAGACAACAGGATAAAAATGAAAAAAGATCAGGTGTAACACCCTGCAATATAATTTTATTTAACCAGTGAACTAACTTGCTTCTTAAAGAAAAATACGTTGTGCTGTTGCTAAATAGTTTTATCATTTTTTGTGTTCCTTTGTACTAAATCTTGTATTAACTCTGGGTGCCTTTTTCTAATCACTGAGCGTGCCAAACAATTTATGAAAATCCATACATGCACACACATACACACATTGTCAACACTATAATTGCCCAAGTCAAATTCAATTTTGTTGAATCATTTTAGCACCTGCCTATCAACTGTTTCCTTCTGAGAGCCCTGACATTTCCTTCTGTTATGTTCCATGAGGAAAAAACAAAGCTATAAAGCAGCTTCTTTCCATGCATCTCACTGCCTTATTTTTGTGAAGCTCTGGCAAACAAAAGAAATTCCACTTCAAGATTTCTAACATTTCCTCAGAGTCTTATCCAAAGCAGAAACCCTTTTATGAGTGATGATGTTGCAAAAATATAAGTAAGAGATTTGTACTTGTCTAAAAGAAAAAAATCCCTCCCAGCCTGAGAGATTGCGACATTTGTGGTTTTGCCCTTCTCCAAATTTTCACATATATTAACATTTTAAAATCTTACCAAAATTTTAAATGATTTGATAACCTATCTCTTTTCCAGAAGCTTGATATTTTAAAGTAACTAAAATTGAAACTTGGTGTGTGTGTCTTCTGGGCTTTTTGACTAAGAAAGTGGAAGGGCCTGAATAAAGAAATTGAAAAAAGGACCAAAAAAAGTCACAAACTAAGGCCATTTTCCCAGCAGTTCAGTCTTCTGTTGCTTCTGGACTAAGAATTAATCTGTTTCTTCTAACTGGTCAGCTACTGTTTATCAACAGTTCATTCCTAGAGCATTGGTTTAACACAGGGGACTAAATTAAAATTTGTATAAATAATAATCCTCTCTGGCCCCTTAACCCAGTGGTAGCCCACAAAGTTGGTAAAAACACTTATAGATTCTGGTTCCTATCTTCCAAAGTCCATTTTTTCCAGGTAATAAGTTACAGTAATTGGAAATGACAGAGTTTTACACAACTGGCTTCCAAGTAGAAATGCAAAATGCTTGCTTTTTAATGATTTATTCTTTTAAATTCTTATATTCATTATATGATCTGTATTTAAAAAATGTGCCATTAATTTGCAATGGGGAAAGAAACGTAAAACGAAATAAAGACTTAACTTTAGGATCTGAACAATGATAAATGGGCTGTTTGTTACCTGATCCCACATGAAAGAAAAATTTGAACTCATTTAGTTAAAGACATGTCCGTATAGACATAATTACCACTTCTGACATAGTTTTTAAAGCTCTGTTTTCCTAGCTAAAACAGCAGCAGATCAGGTTCTAAGACTTTTGGTCCTAATGAACCAAAACTGAAAAACAACCCAGGGCTTCCTGTTAAATCTAAGTAATGAAATTCACATTTCATCTATATTTCCATTTCAGTGAAACAACCTACTGTTTCCCTAGAATTATTCCTTTTATAAACAGTCACACCTACTTTCGTTTTTCTTCATGAACTTGACACTACCAAACCCACACCTCTATGTCTGGTAGTCTGCAGCAGAGACATATTTTAAAGGTAGGGACAGAGAGCTAAAGACAGGTAAATTAGAGCTGCTGAATAAGTGGAAGGGCTCCCTGACCACTATCACACTTTTAGCACTGCTCTGCACTGAGCTGATGCATTTTTATGTCCCAGCCAGGGGAGGTCAGGTGTCAGCTCAGCTGTCAGTATGCAAATGGTTGATCAGGGTAAGATGATAATATTTAGTCATGAGTCTAAACTCATCTTGAAAATCTGAAAGAAACATTGCCTTTACCAAAGGAAAATAAACACAGACTAATATTTTAAAAGTCTTAAATCCAAACCAGATTTTCCTGACATAAAGGTTAGTGAATGTCAGTGTGACAACCAGATATGTGTGGGCTTTCTGTATGCCATACCCTATCCATATTTACACCTTTTTTAAATCTAAGTGGAGAAGGGAAGGTGTGTGTACTTCTCAGCAGTATTGCCTATTTCACCTCAAGCTTCCACAAGTACCTGTATTTATTAAATAGCTGAGAATAGTAATAACCTTTGCCAGCATCTTTGAGGTTCTGTTGTGAAGATTGAGTTCTAGAAAATGAAACTTGGCAGTAAAACCACATTCTGATGTCTCTTTTTTGAGTCCGAACTTGTTATTCAGCAGGTTTATGTTGCTGCCAGTGATTTAAAGCCAGGTGCTGCAGCATATTAGAATATTGACGTTTTATGGAATAAATGCAAATCAAACTTGAAAGCATAGCTGGCACCTCTGAGTATAAAACATTATGTTGCTATTAAACTGGCTATAGATACTAGAACAAAACATGTCTGACAGTGAAAAAAGTCCTTAGGCAATGGAGCTGGCACCATGTCAAATGGAGAATAAAACCATCTTTCTGCTCCACATGGTTATTGATCACTGAGGCAAAATTTCTGTAAACAAAATGCACTGACTTTGTCAGCCTCTCCACTCTGTCTTTTCCAGCCAGGCCACTGACAGCTTTCAAAAGCACTAAGTTTGTCACTTGAAACCTACATAAGGCTTCAGAGCAAGTATTGCACTGGAGAAGAGACTTGGGAAGCAGTATCAGAAAAATCTGCTCCCCTGCCCCCAAAGTGTTCATTTCCAAGAGCAGTAAGATATATATACTGCACAGCTTTTCACTCAAGTTTGGATGACTGAGCTCTTTTGTTGCACTTTGAATTTAGATAGGATTATATGTAGGGTAGGTACCCGCGAACAAAGAAGTAACTTTTGACTTTTCATCTGGCTTTAGAGTATGGCTTTGCTGTCTCAAGAAGGTAGTGAACCTTATTGCTTACCTGGTGCCTTACTATAAAATATTCTCTAAAAAACCCATTTAAATATAATTTTATTAGATTTCTTGTTTTGGTAGGAGGTTTAGAGTCAGAACTGGTTATTAATATGTACTCAGTTCGCACGTGAACATGGTGCACAAGGAGTGAATTAATACAGATTAGGAGAGGGAATAGCTGGAGAAGGAGAAATGCAGGGAGGGGGTTCTGGTGGGCAGAGAGGCTGAGTGAGAGAGAGACAGAAATCACTTTCAGGGACCAGAACCAGCAGGGTTCCAGGTCCAGAGAACTTACTGGGACCAGAGATTGGTCTTCTCTACCGAAATAGATAAAATAAAAGGAAACAAAGTCCCTGGGAAGCAAATTCAATCCCCAAACTTAGGATGTGGCTTTAAGATGTTTATTTTAAAATGTTCAAATGTTAACAGGCCTCTGAAAGCTACACAAATGTAAACCATGTTACATCATCTGACATACCACTGGAATTTTTGTGGTTAATTAACAGGTGGTATTACCAGGGGGGAAGTTTTAGAGGTATTTTTTTACCCTAAAAGAGAAATGTTGACATAAGGTATCTTTTATTTTTTATCAGATACTTTAAAAAATGCTGTTGGTATATGTTATTAAAAATAATTTTAAGTACATTCATATTTTATTTTCTTTAAACAAACAAAGAAGCATAAAATAGTTCTAAAGATGAATTACAAAGTAGATGTTAAATGCCCTCTATTTCCTAGTTTAAATGTATTTACATTTACTGAAGAAAAAATTCAATTTCCTATAGCTCACTAGCTACTGTTCCATCCATACTTTTCAAACTATAAACCAGTCTGCTTTCCACATCATTCTGAACGCTATCGTAAAAAAGCTTACAGGTTAAATTAGTCGTTAAGGAAAGAAGGAAGTCTAAGTAAACTGTTAAATAACAGTTGCCAAATACTCATCTGAAATATTTTTTCAGCAATTTAAATTATACATATTAGTCATTTGGCCATATTCACCAAAATGTCTAACATTATGTGACTTAAAAATTTTCAGGGAACACTCCTTTCCTCATCTCTTATTTCTTCCTCTTCTTTTATATTAGGCAAAGTCTATGGAAAGCTTCTGGCTAATTTTCTCCTATTTTTTTCCTTTGGCAAATTTTATACCAAAATCAAAGTGAGGTTTTCTCAGGGAAAGAATTCACTTTAAGGCTGAGCACACAGTTTAAATAGGCTTAGCCTTCAGTTTGCTTTTTCAATTGCTTCAAAGTATTGTTTCACAAAAAATGAGTGTGACTGGCTTAAAAAACACCTTGCTTTTTAAAAAAAACAAACAGTTCATTTGATTTGACAATTACATGATATGTTTGTTCTTGCAGAGGAAGCTTTTCCCATTGTGAGGCTTTAGCACAATGAGAAATCCCTGCTGTTGATGCATGTTTACTAATACTGACCCAGTATTACTAAATACTTGCTCTGTACCAACATACAAATGGTCATGACCAGCACCAAGAAACATTTTTGTTAATCAGCTCTTGGGGACTTCAGTGAGCAGGAAAAAAACACTAAAATTAAATAACACTATCTTCTTTTTATTACTTTTTTTTTCCTTTTGGATAAAGCTGAGGGCAAAGGCATGGTAGCAGTGGATGAAACATGTACGATTTCCTGCACTATTTTTTGGGAATAGATCCAGATTTAGAGGTCAGGGTGGGCAGTATGACATATTTGGGAAGTGTTGGAACTGAACATGTATGTAACAGGTTCCATTAGATTAACAGGCTGTCTTTTTCTTTCATTTCAACAGCAGTATTTGTATCTTCATTAGCATTGATTTTTTGTTGGTTGGAAGGAAGAAGTCATTCAGAAGACTAGATGAATGTAACTTAGTTTAAATAAATTATTCTCAGATAATATTAAGACAATAAATCATGGCACTTGAGGATATGGAAAGATGGTTCACCAAAGGCTGATTATATTTGAAATGACTAGTATATTTTTGGGTAATTCATTTTGTAAGCAAAGGAATTGTTGTGTGTTTTCTAGTAATCATTTGAAGTAGTAATCACTTGAAGACCTTTTACTTAAACTGGACTTCAGAAGAAATGTATAGAAGAGGATGAACAAGGCAAGGGGGGGAAGGCATTGAGAAACAAGAAGCCTGTGTGCATGCACTACTTTGGAAAGCTTTGCAAAGGTGAGTCTTGGCACTGACTAGATTCAAAATTTCACAAAAAGTAGAGAAATGACAATAAAAATAAAAGGTATAATCATGCAATTCCATAAAGAAGAACTGGATAACCTAATTAATGATAATTTAAGCAATATAACATTCCATAAAATACCATGCATAATCATGCATGTGAAGCATATGTATGTTTTAATTTATGGAAGGTTTCCTGTGAGCTATCAGCATGATTCAGCTGTCAAAGCAGAGACAGCAAATAACACAAGGAGAGGCAATTCCACTAGAGAAAGTAGTGCAAGGTACTGGGTTCAGTTCAGAGGAGAATGGATTCCATCCTGCTTCCCCATGGTCTTGAAGAAGTTCATATTCTCGTGAGCATAGGAAAAGGTATTGGCTGATTGCAGTTTGGAGAGTTAACCTTACAAGAGGAGGCTAGAATGGATTGTCTTAATTATGGTAGTGAAATGAAAGGTTGGAAAATATTTTTTCACTCTAAAAAGCCCATAAAGTTGAACACTAGGGAATAAAACTACTATTTTAGCTGAAAACTAGTGCTTGGCATGTGAACATAGGTCAGCAAAGTAGTCATATGTAAGTATAGGGTGGAAATTAGTATAAAGATTTTTAACCATTAGGTGACTGAGGTTTGGACCAATCTGCTACTTCGCAATACTGGGAGCCAAAAATGCCTGAAGGATTTTAAGGGGAAGCTTAAAAGCTGTTGTATGATTTCCTTCAAGAAGAAGAATCTATATTTGATATAATGGGTGGCTCCTTCAGGTTCTTGCCATCAACAAATTGAAACAATCAATCAAATAAAATAAAAAATGAAAAAAAAAAGAACAACATATTAGGAACAGTAATATTTAGTTTATACCTTGCAATCATTTACATTACAGGAACAGATACGTAAAAATTATAATCTAACTTCACTAAAACAAGCACTGAGTAAAAAAGAATGTATTCTAAGTTCATGGTCAACACTAATGCTATCAGTCCTCTAATCAGATTACAGCTACTGTGGACCCCATATATTATAGAATTACCTTCCCAGGACTGATGATCTTCAAAATCTATTTGTTAAAAACATGTTGTGGTATCATAAACACACTTCTTTGGTTTTATTATATGTATGCTAGATTGGGTACAAGGTGTAGGATATTTATTGTCTTGGAAGAATGTGATTAGAGGGACAGGATGTGAAAACAAAATGCATTTGCCTGTTTGTGCTAAAACTAGAGGCGTATTGAATTCACTAAATTTCAGTAGGTGACACATAAATCAGAATTTTCTGACAAAACAATATAGGGTGAGTCTTCTAATAATGATTTTGTGGTCTCGGTGAGTCATAAAACTCCCTCTGCAAAAGTGTGGTATTAATTAGACACTCAGCAATAATTCATTATTGTATTGTCAGAAGGCTATAAACAGGGCAAAAGTCAAGTCCAATGTCACCTAACAAAATAGCAAGAATGAAAAAAAATCTGATGTATACTAAGTTACAAGCAGTATGCATCTCTATATGCTGACTTGTTTCTACTGATGAAAGAGCTCAGAAACAACTAGAAAGATATTATGTTGTTAGTGTTTAAATTTGCCTAAAATACTATGCATTACAGAACAAGGTTTGAACAAGGATGCCATCTGATCACACAAAATAGCTCATCTTCTCTGAATGGAAGTGTATACTGAAGGTGTAGTCAGGGAATGTTCTGTATCATCAGGGAAAGAGCCTTGACAGAAAATCTCAGTAAATAGTTTGGTTTTAATTTATTATGAATAATTGGAGCTCACTGGCTTTTTGAATAGTCTTAACTATGCTGAAATTAACTGTTTCATATAGGGGGTTACTGGAACACAAATAATTTGGAGAGTTGCCTCAGAATTGTTTGGAAAAAACTCATTTTTGTTTTCAGCTGTGATGTTTTATTTTCATTGTAAGATTTTTGTTCTCCAACTTAGCCTTTCTTAAAAAAAAAAAAAAAAATCTATGTGTTTGCAATGCCAGTTGAATTACTTAAGCAAGCAAGTCTGAGCCCAGATGTAAAAACTTAGGGAAAGAAATTGATAGTCCCCAACAGAAAATAGGAATTATGGCTGTTTTCTTTTCTGTGAGACACTTTCTCTTAGGTCTCAGTTTGGCAGAAAACTGGGACCTAAGAGAACCTGTTATTTGAAGGAAAGAAATAGTTCTAGTTTATTTCAATGGGTCCACTTCTGTACTAAGGAATCACATGGGTTTAAATATCTTACTGGATCAGCCTTTTAGGTTTTGGAATTTTCACTGGCTGGATGGGGACTTACTATTGGGTCATTGTTTTTACTACGATGGCAATAAAATCTGAAACCTCTCCGAATAGACTGAGATGGGGAGTTTCAGACTAAAAATGGAAATGTGTGAGATTCAGTTATTGTTCATGCATTTTCCTCACACTCAAAGCTTAAATCTAGCAAGTAGTTATGCAGGCATTTTCCCTAGGCACACTTTTAACTGTGTATGAGCATCTGTATGGATGGCTCCAAGTTATCATGATTTTAGTGATGATTTAGTTCTATAAACCAAGAATGAACACTTTCTACTGAAAAAAAAAATCACCTGGAAATTTTGGACTCATGTTGATGATATGGAATACTTTGCATGGGGTAGTGACTTTCTTAGCACAGATTCACATTAGATACTCCTTCCAATGGCAGTGGGTGCTGGATTTCCTTTGTCTCTTTGTTATGGCTCAGACATAAACTAAAACTGCACGTGAACACACTACTGATAAGCTGAGCATTTGTTGCAAACTCTGCACGTACTCCAGCTTGAACTATAATGTGTTAGCTGAAACCTCTTTCCCTGAGCCTGTCGTGTTTAGTTGAGGCAGAGTAAATCTGGAAGCTGTAATATTACAATCATGTGCAAGGACTCTTTTAAATAGAAATTGGGTACTCTTCTTTAAACAAATGTATGGGTTTGGAAGATCAAGCAGGATATGTAAGGATAACAGTGCTTTGTTTTTTTTATCAGAATGTAATAGAGTTGGGCACAAAACATCTTATCTGAAAAACATCTTTTAATGGTGTCTTTTAGCAAGAATTTTAATGCCAGGGTACCCTTCTGGTTTTTTGGTTGTCTTATTCAAAGAAGCATGTTGAAGTTCCCCAGTGTAGCTGGTATTAGAAGACATTCAATACTGGCTCTGTTTTGAGCAGAGTGGTTGAACTGAGCAGTCTCCAGAGGTCCCTTCCAACCTCAGAAGTTCTCTGAGTCCATGAGTCAAAACTGAAATTTCAGTCAACTTGAAGATGGGGCTATCAATCATTTTCAGGCATTGATTTTTTCTTTACAGAAGATGAAACGCTGCCTTTCCTGTATGATGGGGGCTTACAGGAGTGTTGTGCACTGTGTATTTCTCTTACTGGTTTTTAGTGCAGCGTGAGTTCACTGATGCACAGCCAGAAAGACACTGACAACCCAACCCTGCCAGTAGCAGAACAAAGCCATATGCTAACAATCTCAACATCCAGGTCAACATACAGCAGTCCCAAATAGTAACTGAATAATACATAATCCATCACATTCAGGCTAAAGAGCCAGATTTATTAGCATAGTTAGATTTTATAAGCACTTGAAATAGCACTTGGATAGTAAAACCCAATAAAACAGAGCTTTTACAGTAATACAATATATACGTATATGTTGCACAGCTAATCATGTCTGAATTTGTTTTTAACAACCGGTTAGTATTTACTGATTGTAGTGTCCAATAGCAGTCTGGTTAAATTCATAACTAGAAAACTTCATTTGAGCTGTCATTGTAAGTTTCTCATTCAAAGTGTCTCTTACTCAACAGCCTAGAATAAGCAACAAAAACAAAGAAATAAAAAGTCCAATATATACAAGAGGGATATTGTAAAAAAATATCAAAGTCACTGAAACACATATATTAAATAAGATTGTTTGGTTTTATTCTAGTGATTATTCTCAGTGAGACAAACACAAAATATTTCTTACCATTTGAGCAGGAGCCAATTCAGAGCCTGACTGTTCATTGAATTTGTTTCTGTATCAATGGAAAAAAGAGAAATGGCATTGCAGAGAATGACTGGGTAATGTACTCCAACCAAACATCAGAAGTACAGTATCCCTTTCTACCAGATTACTTTCCCAAAAACTTTATGATATCTGAATACAGTGTACAGTATTGGGGAGGGAAAGCAGACATGAAATTTCCACATAAAGCTTTCTCTAATGGGCTGTCAGCAACATGAAGCTCAAATGTGTATGTCTGCAATTGTTGCAAGAGTGCAGTGTTGTCTTGCAGTACTCACACCTTTGTTTTCAGTACTTTTCAATGGGAAAAATTACCAGCTAGTAATTGCTACTAAAACTGGTTAGCTGTGTGATGTCTAAAATCAGGATCCTTCTAAATCCTGTCCAAAATGAGGAGCCGAAGGCTCCTGGAGTCTCCCGAATGAAATTGAAACCTTCACGTCATTTAGGTGGTGAACACAGATTATAATATAGCCCAGTTTCCTTAAGTGGCTAATAGTAATCATGTTTGGCTTTATCATGGACACAGAATCCAAACACTTAATGAAGTACTTAAAATATGGTGGGCCTGGACTCTAATTTAGGTTGCACTTTTGGCTGCAAGGTAAATGTAGCAGTTTAGATACCATTCAGGAATGTTTCAGTTGCAGTAAGTTTGGCGAGCTGAGACATAAGTGATCTTGACGGGCTATTTATCTTGTTCCTTCACAGCGTATGATGTTTCCAGAGTATAAAAATCTTTTCACTGTGAGACTATTGCTCAGTTATTAGAGCGGTAGTGCAGGGACACAGTCACTTTATGAATGAAAAGAAGCACACAACCTGACTGCCCAAGTACATGTCCAAATGTATATGCAGTCACCCAAATACAGAGCTTCTATATACCTATGTATATATAGCAAATGTGTTTTATGTCATGTTGTATTGAATCCAATAGTTCCATTAAAAATTTTGAACATAATATAGTTGTTAAAATAAGCTGTTTTCAATGGTTTTGCACATCATTTAAAATGCAATAGCTAATAGAATTTTCTCATTGCAAGGGGCATGATTAATATCCTGCAAGATTAGAAGAACCTGCCTGGTAAGATGACTTTCAGTTTTATTTTTTACACATCTCTCTAGGCTCAGCAGGCTTAAACTAGTTCAATTAAACATCTTTGTTTTCAATTTAAAATATATTTACTTATACTTTAATGCTCCATCTGGAAGCCCTATGTTTCTGGAAGAACAGGTTTTGAACATTTAAATATTCAAGAAGAAATAAACTGGCAGAAAATCCATGAAGTTAAACTGTATTTTGAAAACAAACTTCAGTTCTATAATCAGATTTGTCACTATGATGCATCTTCATCTGAACTAGCATAGATCCAGAGATCTCTTTTACAGAAGTTGTAGCAGTCTGTATGCTCATCAGACATTGAGTGCCCTAAATCCTTTCTCAAGTATTTTAGATCTTTTCTGTATACTAAGTTGTCCTAGCACATCATATGTGAAGATAACGTAAGGCAAAAAACCTACTTCACTGCTTAACAGCCTTAGGTAGAGCAATCCAGGACATGTTGTGATGGCTATCTGTTCCTATATGGATATATAAAAGCACCTATAATAAGATGCTGAGTCCTACNATATATGATATATGATATATGATACATAAAATATGCAGAAGAATTCAGACCACTGGATGTCCCTTTCAGGCTTACAGTTGACACCACTAAACTCTTGATACGTAGAAGAAATGCAGCAATTTCTCAGTTAAAAGACTCTCTATAACTATCTTTAAGCCGCTAATAAAGCTGTGTGAAACTTATCTCTCACTTGTTGTTTCAGAGAAACTGTGCATTTCTGTCATCAAACCAAGATGCTGCTGGCCATTTCTCTACTCTAGACTGGAAGTTAATTCTCCTGGAGCATTTGTGAACCAACTAAGTATCACAAATACTGTAGCTATAATATAAAATGCATGTCTGACTGCCAGTCTCAATACTGTTTTTGTTACTAACTGAAGTATGTAATTTATATTTTAGTCTACTTTTTGCAGAAATTACACTCAAGTAGTTCTCAAAAGATATTTCCCCATCAATAAATAATTTTCTGAGTGTTAATAATGTAAAAAATCCTGCAGAATACTACACAAGTTTTAAGAAAGGTTTAATAACCACTTTTAAGCCTAATCTTTAGTTAATTGCTTTAAGTATAGGCCTGCCAGTCAAGATACAAAAATGTGCATGGCTGCTAGTAAATCCACTGTAAGAATTTTAACTTGATTGCACAATTTGAAAGGAAATCTGTGTTGATACTGTGAAAGGTAGAGAAAATCATAGACAAATAATTTAAAGTTCCCTATTTGAAAAATGATTTTAAAGTCTATTTTCATGAGCTCAGAACAATGAGGAAAAGAAACACAGGAAAAATGCAAGCAGTTTGATTCAGTAGATGCTTCAGCTGCCATGCACCTTTTTGTGGCTGCCAGTGTGGGTGAATTGTTTGCCTAGCATAATTCTACCGAGGATGGTTGGGTTTTTTTCAGGAGTTGAACTTTGATGATACTTATGCGACCCTTCCAGCTCAGGATATTCTATGATTCTGTGACTCTATGATTTATTCACAGGGATTTTATTTAGTAGATCCTGTAATGTATTTATAATTGATTCATTCTTGACTCAATTTTTTTTCTTAAGAGGAGGCTTTGAGTGTCAGTAACATTTGCCTGAAATCTGGAAATCTTGGCTTTCAGACAACCCTGGAAAGTGAGTGGTAGAAACCATCTCTGTGGACATCTCTTAGAAGCAATTGTATTCTTCTAGGAGTTAAAGAAAATGTATATAAGAGAATATTTACCTTATAAATGTACCTATATTATACTAATATGAATTTTTAACAGCTGGAATTTTGCACCATTAAAACCATCAAAGGAAGAAGATGCAAACACTTGTATATAAATACAACACACTTTTTATACAAATAACTCAAAAGTATATTTTAAGGGATTTAATAAATAAGAATATTTTATTACTTTCCCAAAAATGAACATATAAGGAAATCCTTTGTTATTTATAAGCATTATTAAATAAAATGGCGTCCTCTACAATGGCATCATAAACTTCAACACTGAGAAGTGCTAAGTGATTTATTTGGTCAAGGAGTTGTGTTTTATCATTAGAGAATTAGATGACACGGAAGTCCTTACTGGATTAAGATAACACAAATTTCTCTGCCCATAGAGCTGTTATATTTTGATGTTAATTTCATTTATATGGTAGATCAGGCCTTGAAATTACATAATTTCAGATTACAGAATGATTACTGCTGCATGACAGTTTACCCTATTTCTTCATTCTTCCATGGAAGTGAGCTTTTAAACAGCCTAAAATTACAATTTTTACATAATTCATTTAATCTTAAAAAAACTTCAAGAAAAGGGACCAGATTTAGACACAGAATCCAAAAGTTGCTACATGTCCTTTATTACTCAAGAAAAATGCACTCCTAATTTGAAAATACTGACATGTCTCCTTTTTTAATACAGTGATAGCACATATGGGTTTTTTATTATTTTCTTTCTTAAAGATAAGCTAAATTTCCAATTTAGGGATCTATAAATAATTTCTGGAATTTAATTAGAATTAAGTCTAATACAGACATTTTCAGTCTAAAGAAATCCTCAGTCATTTTCGTAGACCATGAGATTTGTAAGAAATATAAATTATGTACACTGTTCAGAAACCAGGTTTAATGTGTTGAGCTTTCACAGAACGCACACGTGGAGTTTAGTATAGAGCTGAGTTTATTGCATATTTGGCATTATCATGAGTGAGTTGTTGGCAGCTCACAAATGATCTGCAGTAATTCTTTTCATTCTTCATTAACTTTCACTGTTCCTGATACCACTTCCAATGATAAACTTCCACAAGCTCCTCACTGGATCTCTTTATAAAATGTGATAATTTTCTTCTAGAATTTCACCAAAAAGAACATTTTAGTGTGATTCAGCAAATCATTTCTTCAGCTGCCTAAAAGAAAATAGTTGCACTGACTGTTCTCTTTTTTATCTGAACACATTAGATGTTAATGGGTTTTTATTTGTTTATAACCATTTGGAACAATTACAAGTCTATACCATAGTTAAACAGTTTGATGTTATTTATATCAGATATTCTTCATAAATCATTATGTGTCTAAGATAAGCACATTAACAAAAATTATTGTATTTTAGAATGCTCAGACTGATCCATTTATCAAAACTATGTCAGACCATGCTGTTTAATTTAAATTATGCATAGATTTTTGTCTCCACTGTTCAGCTCCCTGAAGTTTATCAGATTTTTTTTCCAGCTCATTTCTACCCTCCATCTTTAACACAATCCTTTTGTTTTCAACTGTGCTGTTTAACAGTATGTGAATACTTATGTCAGAAAATACACAACAAATTTAGTGCACATACAAACATTTCCTTAAAAAAACCCAATTTTTTCACTTGTTGTTAGTCATATTATCTCAAATAGTTTTTGAGGATAATGATTTTTACACAAGCATTTTCCCTGAAGTTAGCTGATTTTAGTATTTGAGCATCATTAATTTTTCTCTTGTAAAAAAACTCTAATTACCGTATTTTCAAGATAATAAGAGTTTTAAAATTATTCTTGAAAATGGCATGTCCTTATTACCTTGTTTTGCACTAACCAACAAAGCACTACAGAGGATTTTGGTGTGTATGTTTTATCACCTTATTTGCCACAATAACTTGAGTATTAGAACAATAAAGTAGTAACACTTCTGACAATCCTTTGAGGTTTTAAATTGTTAGTGCTGTAGAACCAGTGCTATGAGCTGATGCCAACATATGTTCCTGGAAACATTTATAATAATAATACAGCTTCAGCAGAGATGGTAATGGTATAAACAGGGCAAAGGAAATACCAGAAATGAAGCAGATGCAATTGATTATATGCCTTGGAGAATGTTCCACTAATGTATTTTAGGTCCTGTCAATGTAAATCAAAAGAAGGTGATGTTGTCAGTAAGATATATCACAGTCAAAATAATATGCAGTGACAGCACTCTCCCCATGCTGATGGAACAGATCATGACTTTTGAAATGAAGAAGACATCCGTAGCACAGCTGAGGTATTATAAACCAGGGGAAAATAATCTGATTAAACATCTGAATCATTGTGAGCTGTGATCAAATTTATGCTGAAAGTTCATATGACTGATAGGGCCATATCAACTTTATTTTAAACTGATAGGGCTGCTTCATGTTGAGTTGACTAGTGTGTTTGAACTTGATCTATGTTTTATCCCTGCCCTAAATGTTTGCAGTTTTCATTATTTCTCAGGCTTGTAAATCTGGAAGCTGAGCAGTTTTTGAGAAACTGGAATACCCATCAAAATCAAGTATACAAGTCTTGATTTAGGAGACAGCACGCAGAGTTCCTGTGATGGTTAAGTACGGCATGGGCCTGAGGAAAACCTTTTCTTGTTTTCATGAATTCAGCTCTGCAAAGAGCTATTTCACCAAATTTTGAATGAGTATTTTAAATACACAAGAAAAATATTACATGCTTTAAAAATCTTTCTCATTCTTCATTATAAATAACTTTGAATACTATATTCTAAAGAATTCTGTGATAAGAATTGGAGCTAGGTTTGCCTTTTGTAGATGGAAATTCTTTCAGTGTCTCCTGAAATTCCCTTAAGGACAGAAGATTGACCTTACAAGTTTGTATAATGATGAGAGTAATAGAAATTTGTTAAGCTGTTCTATAATTAAAGCATATTTAATGTACATTGGTATCATAATTTCTTTGAAATTACATATAGACATTTATATCAAAAGATATTTTCTTTGAATAAACAGCAAAAGAAAATGCTGACATAGAATCTGCTGGCAGATAGATTTGTTTTTAACCTTATTAATTAATAAATACAGGATAATTAGACAATGAAAAGACTGAGTTCCAATTTATTATTTTAAATATTTTTTTATTAACCAACTGTGTCTTAAAAACAGTAGCAAAGGATAGACCGTATTCTAACACTGCGTTGTTAAATCAAAACTTTTCTTCTTGTTACCTAATCCTGAAGACTTGGAGATTAGTGAGAAAATCCACTTGTGGCCACATATCACTAGAGATGGATGGGCAATTCTCTTTTCCATCTGGTGGAAGATACCATAGCTCCCTAGGTTTTAAGTGGGCTGTGCAGTTTTGAATGACATGACAGTAATGTATGGATCAGTAATTAACAGACAGTTTTAATAACTAATCTACAGTGACTGATTGAGTGACTCCTTTAGGTAATCTCAATGCTTTTGAAAGATTGTGCTGAATGGTAAAAACAGAAAATGCCAAAAATATTTTTAAAAATCATAAGAGGAATGTGCACTTTCTGATTCAGAAGGAAATCTTTCATGGAAAAAGAAGCAAAAAACAGGTGTCAGGTTGTGGATAGCTTTCCCATCTGAGCTTGCATATTTTGTGAATTTGGCCAGATTCTGATATCAATTATGCTACAGTAATCTACTATCTAACAAGCAGCCTATCACTTAATTTATTTTCCCCTTAACAGAGTGTAGAATACCTGCAGCACTTATTGCAGCACACATTAAACTTTGCGTTTTTACCAATTTTTCAGGATTTCATCTCTTGGTTTTTTTTCATAAAATTGCTTATACTGTGTGCAGAGTCCTGATGGACAATCCCTAGAATATCATAGATTTGGTACTAGGAATAGAATTAATGAAGATTCACATAATTTACACAGAGAAATTTTTAATAGGTTCTCTGATTTAATTTCAATATGAAAACTATCCTTGCTTTAAAAAAACCCTTGATTTTATTATTGAATCATGAGTTTGAGCTCCCAAGATTTTCAAGTCTCTCAGATTACTTGTGTACAAATGATCCTTCATACCTTTATTTTATTCCCCCTGTACACCTTGGAATGCAATTCCCAGGTATATTCTCATCATGGAATAATTCATCAGGTTTCATGGCAAAGTCATAAGAGCAGGTGTTAGTTTACATGGAGTCTCTTCAGCCTTTGCAAGGTACCCATATGCAGCAATTTCACACGGTGTAACAAATTCGGCACGGTGGCGGTTTTCCCTGTCGGTACTTGATGTGGCCTCAGTTAGGCAGCAAGCAGAGTTCCCTCTGACACTGCATGTTTTTTCATTAAAGGACAGCTGACACATATTAATTTCTTGCTTAACTGTGACACTGACCATAAAGGGCTGCAGCAATTGATTTATCCATTCCGCTGAACTCAGATAATAAGATACTCAGGTCTTTCTGCTGCTGCCAGTCATTTCTGTCTGGTAACTTTCTGGACACATTGCTCTCTCCACAAAGATGTCTTTGTTGCTCATGTTTTAGATTTAAATCTAATTTTTTTCTGATGTCCTTGAAATTCCAGGTTATGAAAGCAGTGTTTTATAATAAAGGAATTTTTATTTCAGATGAATCAGGCCTTAGAGATAACAAAACTCAAAACCAAAGTAGCCATGCTCTCCCTAAATATTAGAATTATGCTTTTTTTTTCCAAAGATGGAAACTCTCATAGTTGTCATTGACTTACCATGGGCTCATTTATTTTTCCACTCTATCATTGTTAAACCCTACCATGCTACCTAAGGATGTATCTAATTTTATGATCTACAGTAGTTGAGGACTGGGTTTTAGGTGTGAAATCTGTCTATTGTTCTCACACATCTTCCAAGGAAACCAGAGCACATGGACTGGGTTTTCTTTTGATGACATCACACTGGAAGATACGTTCCAGATGTGCACTATTTCTGCAGCTAATTTTCTTCACGTGTAGGACCAGCCTCAGTCCCACAAAATAAAATCCCAGAATATTTACAAACCTTAGTATTGAATATTTCAATGTACAGGTCTCTTCCTAGTAAGCTGTTTCTTTTAATATTCTTATTAATTATTATTTCTGATTTCCTTATCCTTCAGGGGATGATGGGATGGATGGATGGATGGATGGAACTCTGCTTTTAGAAATAAAATATCAGCTTGAGTCTTGAAGAAAATGACTCACTAGTCATACACTATTATTTATTAATAATTAACATAGGTTTGGGAACTAATACTCCTATAAAATCAATGGGAGTTCATTTTCCTTACACAATAATAAAATTTGCCATTTTTCCATCTCTAAATTTGGGCTTGTCTTTTTCAGTCTTATAAATCTCATAATTTGGGAATTGATCACAGGATTTTAATGTGCCTTGGTAAAGACTTTGGTTCAAGTCTCTGTTTTTTGAAGTGTGTGGCACTGTAGTTTATTAATTCCATTTGAATTCATAACATTCAAAGGCAGCTGTGAGCCTTTTGGACAGTTTCTTATCCTGAAATCACTATTTAGTGATCTGGTGGGATGCACATCCCTTCTTCATTGCATTGAGTGAAAATGTATGAGCTGGTATTGTGTGCAGCCATGCTGCATTGCATGTTTGTACAACTGGCTTAGTCAGCTTGATGGCTACTAGCTGTGTGTTGATGCAGCAGTGAGATACTGCCTACTGAAAAACATTAGTATCCTTTCATTCTTAAAAGCAAGGATCTTTGATAAGAGATAAGATTAAAAGATGATAGCTCATGTTATTACTGTTTATGAATGAGGATGAGTAATTACATGAGATGTAGTCCAGATTCTTATACATAATTGATCTAACCACATGGATATCTTTTTGAATTATGACATGAAATTAAAATTATGTGTAATCCTACTAATCTATCAGAATTACAGCAGAATAAAAAAGTATGTTCATCAGGTATGAAAATCATCTATGTAAGCTGTCAAAAATGCTTCATTATGATTCATTATTGATCATTATGAGTGGTATACAATATATAATATAATTCATTATGAGTGGTATACAACACCATTTATAATTATTCATTATGAATAGTAGTGCAACTATTTTTCATTAACTAAAAAGTGTGCAGAGAAACAACTGCATATTACATATGAATCTTTATAAACTGAAAATTCTGGAAGAGAACATAGATCTGTAAATATCTATAAAAAGTACATATTTGAATGCACCAAGTCTGCATAATATCTGCTGGTTGTAACACTTCCCTCTTTTTGGCTCTGTGTTTTCCACTGTGCAAATCAGAGGTGAATTTGGTCATCTGAATTACAGTAAATTTTATCATTTTCTTCTTAGAAACCAAACAAAATTTTAGGACAAAGGCAATTAACTTAGATTTTTAAATACCTTCAAATTAATGTTCTTTGAAGACCTTTTAAAATTTGTAGTGTATTTCTTCTTCATATAACAAATAAAGCTTTCTTTGCTTACTTAAGTTTAAATTATATAAATGACAAAATATTACAGATGTGAAATAAATAACCAAATGCTGTAAGATTATTTACACTGCAAAAATTAATATAAAAGAGTTATTTTTGGTACACTGATTGATAATATTATTGATATTAAATGTCCCTAATTATTGGTGAAGGCATGAAGTACATTCCCAGTGTTGAGAGCCAAAAATTATCATGGTTCCTTGGATCACTGCGATACCATCATCTATCCAACCAAATACTTCTAAAAGATTTAAGACTGACAGAAACAAAGTGTTTTCTACACACAAAGCAAAGTGCTCCTCATGTGTCCCACATGGAAAACATTTAATCTTTTTCTGACATGAAAATATCCTGTACAGGATGTTGAAAGATTGGTATTTACTGTAGTTCTCCTTCATGAGAGTTCTTTGAGTGGTTGGAGTTGCAAGAGACACTGTGCAACAAGCCACTGAAAATCAACCCAGATAACACTGTTTGGTTTGGGTGTTCTAAAAGTGAAATGTACTCACAGATTCTTGTGCCTGTGAATTTGTTCTCATCCAAATGCTAGACCTAACAAAGCTGAAGGATTATCGTGTTATAGTGTTATCCAAGCCAAGCAAATTAGAATGTTTTTCAACAGTTGAATCTACCAGCTTCAAATTATACAACGAAGACTGTCATTCCATAAGGAATATATGAGCTGCTGGCTCTGATAAGATTCAATAAATAATAGCTCTGAAAGGCTGAACTCTTTAAATTATAAGTGCTTCTGGAAAGGATGATTCCTGGCATACTATGAGTCACTAAGAGAATTAAAATTCCATATAAGAGCCTTATGAAGGAAATTAAAATATTTTATTATGTGCTGAAATTTTGAATTGCATATTGTGAGGTACTATCTTTTGCTGAAAAGTTAAAGAGCAATCTGTTAGTCTCTGAGAACAAATCTTCACTCATACCATCACTCTTTATAATGTTTGTAAGAGACCTGGGTTAAGAATTTCTGATTCACTATTAAAGGGCCAAGGAAAAGCTTTGCTGTAAAACATTTTAAGCAGACATCTAAATCTATGGCATCATCAAATGCAACTTTATGTGCATTAAAACATTCAGTTGTGTTATTTATTTTTCCATCTTCTCATAGTCATTAACAGAAGTAATGACATCAGAGTTAGGCATGTCCTGGAACGTATGGCAGAATGAGAAACTCATGTCTTCTACATGACTGCTAACTGTTGGAAATGCCTTTTTTCCCTGCCATTACTGTTTCATGTCCAAGTTAATAAGGGACCATAAGTTATTGTGAAATTGGATTTCCTACTCTTAACATGCAAAGATATAGAACTGCAATTACCAGAAATTTTGAAAAAATACAAGTATGATAATATTAATAGCTATAACTGCAGGTAGCAAAGTTTGTTTCAGTCCTGATCCTTCTGATGGATCCTTCTGATTCTGATGCTCTGGTGGGACTTACCATTCCCTAAGAAAAAAAAAAAAATGGATTGATTGGAAAAGCATTCCAGTCTTGGGAAGAAACAAAGCAGATGTGTTGACAATACTACAAATTCATGAGTGCTGTCTGATGTAAAGCAATAAGGAATCTATTTGTCTAGAGAAATACAAGACAAAAATGTGAGATCTGTGGGACTCAGAATATTTACGAAATTCTTAAGAATAAGTTTGTTTGATGAAAGTTTATTTTGTATATTTGACCAAGAGAGAATTCATAATATGAAAAATAAACTGTTAATCATTCCTATGCTTATTTTCAAGCACAATTGTAAAACGAATTCTTGGAGAAATTTTGAGTCATTGCATGATGGCTTGGGAAAGTAAAAATTCACACAAGTAAGGATTGGATGTTATTTCTAAAGTGCTGGACGTGATTTCTGAAGTGTTACCTGTAACATGAAGGTAAATATGCTATGGATGTATTGTCTGCAATAGAAGCATTTATGAAACAGACTAAACAAATGAATTCCTTTAAAATTCCTTTAAAATATGTGGATTTACCACTGGCTTACATTTTATTGCACTCTTTCTGGAAATGTGAATGGAACTCCAAATGCACTTTTGTTCCATTTCTTTAATACATCTGCTACTTGAATTTGTCATCCTTATAATTAGAAAGCATGTACCTATAGAAAATAAAAGCACCAAAATGAATTATTCAATTTACTTGTTGGCTGATGCATTCTGGCTGAGTTGCTCTAGAACCAAATTGCTGCCTGTCCCTGTTTTATACTTTGTGTAAAGCTGATGGAAGCTTTTAAGTGAGATATTCAAAACTTTCTTTTCCTAGATCTGATTCTGAGTTTCTTTTCACTTTGCTCTGCTTAACTAGTCATAAAGAAATTTCTTATTCTCTTGGCCTGCTAAGGTTGAATTTTTGCAAAAAAAAAAAAATTGAGTGTGAGCTAGTACTTTTAGTTCAGGTTAAGTGGAAAGAAAAAAAAAGAACAAAACTCAGCATCAGATGCAGTGTCATTGTAATGAGCAGTCAACTGTCAAGTTTTTTTCTTGGACCATGAAGGCCAAGGAACATTACAATTCAGTGCATTTGCAGGAGTCCTATCACTGGATACCAGGGAGAAGAGACCAACACCTTGTTCCCCTGTTTAGGAAGCTGGAGAGAGCTGTAAGGTCATCCTTCCCATTCTCCAAACTAGACAAATCTGAAGCCCTCATCTCCTCCTCATGGGATGCTTATTTCAGCCCCTTCATCAACTGCTCCTCATGCCTTTTTCTGGATGCACTGCAGGACCTCAACCTCTCAAACTGTGGCTCCCAGAACTACACACAGTGCTCAAGGTGTGGCTTCACCATCAAGTACAGAAGAAAAGGAAAGAAAAAGGAAAAGAAAAAGAAGAAAAAAAGAAAAAGTAAAAAATGAAAAAG
Source organism: Cisticola juncidis (assembly GCA_013400215.1). Taxonomy (NCBI): domain Eukaryota; kingdom Metazoa; phylum Chordata; class Aves; order Passeriformes; family Cisticolidae; genus Cisticola; species Cisticola juncidis. The sequence continues at coordinate 14,173 of VXBR01009359.1, read as the reverse complement.
AAAAATGTTGCGGTGTGTATTTAGGGGGGGACCCCAGGGAGGATTCCCCGGGAGCCCCCCCCCGGGGATCTTAGAAGCGTGGGTGTTCTTGTGCTGGCAGGCAAAGAGAATCAGACGCCAAGGAGTGAGGGTTTATTCGGAGTTCGGTTCCAGGAAGCCCCATGGTCGCCGAGGGGGAAGGGGAAGGGGAGAGAGGGGAGGGGG
>VXBR01009359.1:0-12778 GCA_013400215.1 Cisticola juncidis | reverse complement strand
AAGAAAAAGAAAAAGAAAAAGAAAAAGAAGAAAAAGAAAAAGAAAAAGAAAAAGAAAAAGAAAAAAAAAATGCAGCTGGAGTAGGACTGGAAAACAGCTGTCAAAAGATGTGAGAAATTTTGTTGTGAAAAGTTCTAAACTAAGGGGGAATAGAGGTCCTTGTGTAAGGCTCAGGCTTTATTTAGGAGTTAGGTTGAGGGAAAAAGCAAAGCCAGAACTGTGGATGGAGTGGGGCTGCAAAGGCTCTGTCAAAGGGAAGAATAAATGGAGAGAATTTTGCTGTCAGCAAAAGGCTGTGAGGTCTTCCATAAGGCTTGGCCTTCAATTATGGTTTGAATTAAATTCATAATTTCTCATATATATCTTATACTTTCCCTCTAAGGAAAAATCATTTAAATATGTGAATGCCTAAGGTTACTGTTGCTTCAATTAGATCAGTGATTAACATTCAAATGAAAACATGCCAGTCTTTCTTTTCAAAATTAAACAGAAATATGTCCAGAAAAATTTCCTATGTTTTAAAAAGGGTCCAAGACATAATGCTTTACCTAATATGGGTTTTTCATGTGAGTTTGTACTGTTTCCTGGAAGCTAATATGTCTTCAGGTGAAGTAAAAACCCCATGACTTGCTTACTTGGTAAGGAATTCTGAAGCGTCAAATGGAGTGTACTAGACTTGCAGTCAAAGTTTCATTAGCTGTTTTTGTTTTTTAGCATATTAGCTTGAAACTGTTATTGAAAATAGGTGTCAATAAATGCTAGTTTTTTAAACTAAATTCAGATATTGTAATCTGAATTGTATCTGAATAAAGGCTAAGGAAATTGTACAAAGATATGACTGTGATCAGAGAGACAGTGAAAACCAGGAGATTACCATGGGATGTTTAGGTGACAGGTTGAAGGCAGAGAAAATGATGACTCCAGCAAGCCCTATGCAACATTGGAAGGAATTATAACAGAATTCTGTGGCCACATACAAGCAGTTGGTTGTTCAGTAGCCGTATCTGTCTGAGTCTGTGGCTTCATTATCATCATATGTTCTGTACACTCACTAAATACTATTTTTGACTATCATGTGTGTGGGCTCAGCCTCTCCACTAACTGGTACTGGGGACAAGGAAAAGCAGGGCCGGGACATCCACAGGGCTGGGACAGAAGAAATCCTACATGTTCCACAGTCAACCAAATTCAACAACCTTAGGTAAGCTGAATTATATTGTGTTCTTCATGTCCAATCTGTCAGAAGTAAATAATGGAGTGGTCTTACTGTTTTTCAGTGTTGATCACCATTTATGTGGTGCTGCAAATTTTAATCTTAGTGTCTTCACTTGAATCTCTGAACTACAAGGGAAAAGCACTGAAGGCAGGGTTCTCACTGAAGGTATGAAGGTATACTTCATGATGGTTCTCAGGTAACTCACTGTTAATTCTAGCATGTGTACAGCAAATACTTCACTTGTGTTTTGATTTGTCTCTTCAAAGATGTGCCATTCAGCAATATTCCATGTCTCATGGTGGCAATATGCATATCTAGCTTAAAGCAGATTTTGGAGTATGACAGAATTGAAACAGAAACAGCTTATGACTCAGTTTCTGCACTAGAAGATTATTATTAAATAAATGTTGAGATTAAAAAAATAAAAATAAAATCTCAGACAGGAGCTAGTTTATATTTTAATGGAATTTGATATTGCTGCTTTCTTAACTACTACGATGTAAAAGAAACAGTAATTAGGCTAGGCTATTTCTAAAACTAAGAAAAATATACAAAATAAATGAGTTTAAATTTATATTTTCTGAATTCTCTCTTTGATTATAATTCCTGACTTTTTCACCTAGCCCCAGATGGAATTCCATAAGTATCTATATGGGAGCACTGGGACTGTAGAACAATATAAATCAATGGCTGATATTTGTGAGTCATCTGGAACTAGTTACACAGACCTCTTCTCTTTCACAACTGTGATACACAGCTATTTGTATAAAGCTATTCTTAAAATAAAAGTAATTTCTGTACAGAAGTAGGGGCTATATTTTCAGATGAAGTTTTGAAGGAGTGCACTAGGCACCCTCAAAATCTAGAATTTCATTTTCACTGCCTTTGTTCACTTGAATCTGGCCATGACTTGGCCATTTCCTCCAGGCAAATTTGATATTTTCTAATAAAGCATGTAAACATCTTGCCAGGTGTTATTTATTTGTTTCTTTGCGTTAATTATTCCTTATTAGAGTAACATGATAATCATTTGGCATGATTTCTTAACATGTTCTTTTTGCAGATGGGTATTTATATTAAGCCATCTTTCCCTCCCTCCTGGCTTTATTTCTTTCTCATCCACTGCAGGATTTAATACTACTGAGTTAAAACACTACAACTACCCAGAATATGTCTCTGCAAAGACATAACTAAGATGTTATGATTTAATCCCAAATATATCACAAACCTATATGAGAGCATAGACATCTGTCACAATTTTTGTGCCTCTCTTGAACTCCATGGAACCGTGCTTATTCACACCTGCTGCAGATTTGCCTTAAATAGTCAAGATGAAATCAGATTTACTCTTATGTCTATTCATTGCTGCATTCGTTTTTTTCTTTGAGTTTTCCTAAACATAATGGAATTAAGAATTACAGTTTGATAACATAAAAAAGCAAGTCCAAATTTCCTAGCTACAGACTCTTGCCAGTAATTAATTTAGCCTAGATCTGCACCAAAGCAGTCTGTCAGCATCCTTGCTGTGCTCTGCCAAGACTCTGTGCTTATTAGAAAAATGCTTGCCAAAGTAGTTAAATATTGATCAGGAATATGTTGAAGAGAAAGAATAAATTGGAATTCACTTTGTGGCACAGTGTGTATTTGTGTGTATATCTATCTATCTATCTATCTATCTATTTATCTATCTATCTATCTATATATGTACATGTTTTTCCATATTTTAATATATAACCCACTTCAAATTAAATCTGACAACAGAGTCTTATCAAGAATATTCAAAGTCTAAAATCAGGCTCAGAATAAGTGAGTCTTCTAAGAAGTGTCACTACATGGAAAAGTTACTAAGACTGGTAATATATAATAGATCTGTAATATTGATATCATAGAATTATACAATTTTTGGTTTGAAATACCCTCTAGGATCATCCAATCTGACTATTAATCTAACACTACCAGGTCCACAAATAAACCATGTCCCCAAGTGTCACATCTACACATTTCTGAACATTTCCAGGGATGGTGATTCCACTGCTTCCCTGGACAGTCAGTCCCACTGCTCAGACAACCCTTTTGGTTGAGAATTTTCCCCATATATCCAATCTAAACTTCCCTGAAACAATTTGAGGCTGTTCCTTCTTATCCAATTTCTTGTTACCTCACCTTGCTGCAGCCTCCTTTCAGGTAGTTGTAGAGGGTGATAAGGTCTCCCCTTAAACTCCTTTTCCCCAGGCTAAGCACCTCCAGCTCCCTCAGCTGCTCCTCATCAGACTTGTGCTCCAAACCCTTCACCAGTTACATTGCCCTTCTTTGATCATGTTATGCCACAGTACACCAAGAATCATAAGACACTTGATTATCCTGACAAAAAAAAAGGTCAAAATGACATTTTTAAAAATTAGTTTCTCCAGAACTGAAGAATGCTATTCCTACAGTGAACTGAAGGCTTCTCTCATATGCCCCTATTCAAAGCTCCAAGTATTTTTCAGTAGAATACATAGGTGTATAAATGGCCAGGGATTATATGAGTTCAGGGGTATTATATTTCAGAGTTTTGAAACACCTTGATTTGCCTTCACAGAATAGGTGTCTGCTAGCAGTAAATTCCAAATACAGTGTTCAGAATTTTAACAATTTTTGCCGATTTATACCAAAGCAATATGTAGTCTCACAAGTGTTTACTAGCTTCTGACATTCTCAAAGTGAAGAAGATTCCATTGAAGTTGTGGATAATAATTCATACAAAAGGAAAAGTTAGATAAAACTTAGAGAAGTCTCCTTCAGAACTCTTAAAAGATACATTTGTGTTTTCTTAGCTTTAAATTTTATTCCCACAGTGAATGCATCTTCCACCCAGGGATGAAGCAAGTTAAAGAAAAGGTACTTGATCTTTTCACTTACTCTGTACTCAGGATGTTGAGGCCTTCAATACAGGAAGAGATCCATACAGATTCAAACCATCTATCCTAAGCTCATGGTCAGTAGCTTGAAGCTCCCAGTAGGAGACCAGCAATTTCTGAGAGACTGTCTGTCTTTACAATAAAATTACACAATATGTAGTTTAGCCATCAACATTCAGTTTTCTTATCCTACTTTATTTCTGCTTGTTTCAAGAGTCCAGAGGAAAAACAGAAATGAGAGGTATATCAGGAAAAGTAGAAAACATAATATTACACTTGGCATAGTCTGAGGATAATGTTAAATAATAGAATAATTTAAGTGGCTCCACCACTTCCCTGGGCAGCCTGTTGCAATGCTTGACAACCCTTTTGATGAAGATGGGTTATTTTTGCTAATACCCCACTTTGCTAATACGCCTCCTGGTGCAGCTTGAGGCCACTGCTTCTTGTCTTTTCACTAGTTGCCTGGGAGAAGAGGCTGACCCCCATCTGATCAAAAGCTCATTTCAGGTAGCTGTAGAGAGGAATAAGGTCTCCTTTTCTCCAAGCTTGAAAACCACAGCTCCCTCAGCTGCTCCTCACAGGACTTGTGCTCAGACCCTTCCCCAGCTCTGTTGCCCCTCTATTGACATGCTCTCAATGTCTTTCTTGAAGAGAGGTGCATAGGACTCAAGGTGGGACCTCACCAAGACCTCACCAAGCAAATTAGGACAATCACTACCTTACCTACTACTACACACTGTGGTGTCCTAGACACTGTTTTTGTTGTCACCCAGAATGCTGTTTGCCCTCTTGGACACCTGGGCACACTGCTGGCATCCCCAGGTTCTTTCTCCCCATTCAGCTTTCTAGCTCCAATCCTGTAGTGCTGTACTGGGGTCATTGTGATCCAGCTGTGGGACCTGGGACTTACATGTAGCTGCAGTCTCTTCCCAAGAAAAATTTCCAGAGATGTTCTTCCTCATCACAGTCTCTACTCTATGCAGTAACATACATCTTTTCATCACTCCACTTTCCTCTGATCTGTGCAAATGCTGTAGGGCTGGATCACTGGCTCTGAAAGAAGTCTCTATTATCTGCTACCTATTATGCATTACACTTTATACCTGAGTCTGGTTAATAAAGGAAGAACATTTAGTGAAACAACATAAATCTATGCTAATTTTCTGTTTTATCTCACTTCCCCTGGACCTATAAGTTAGAATCAGCTAATAGCTTTCTTTTTAATGAGTGTTTAGTGGCAAAACAAGCTGTTTTATAACTCGACTTGGTGTTGTCATGGTTACACAGTTGGCAGATGTTATCTTTGTTTTATCTGTTTAGGGTTTTTTTCTTGAATGAATTATAGAAATTAAGAGATGTAACTCATTAGTTGACATGGTTTGTTAAAGAGAGATTAGGGAAAAAAGAGAAAACTTTTTCAAATCCTAAATATCACTTGAAGCTTGTTTTGCATCTTCTGTAATTGCCATTTAATATTATGTGTAATTAGGGCACAGTTCAGTAAAATCATATCATTTAAATTTATTTTCTCCAGAGCTGAAAGAGTGAGTTTATTCTCACAGTGGGCCGAGGGACTTGAGGAACACTTGGCAGCACCTGCTCCTAATAGTACTTGTGGGATGAGTGTAGTGAATGTAGAGGTCACGTACTCTTCAAAGAGTAACATCAAAATCATATTTGCTTTCCAACACAGTTTAATCTTGTAGAAGCAAGACAGTTGCTACTAACTTATGTAAGAAATATTCACAGTAGGGGCATTTCTAGAAAAACAACGGCACAGGCTTAAAATAATAGTTTTTACAAATGTAAACTTGAAATTGAATAATGATCATGTTGCCAGCCTTCTAACTTATTACATTGCTCAGGGAAAACACTGATTATATCTTTCTGTCTTATTTATTTGCTCTCTGAACTGCACAGCTATGCTGTCCATCGAACATAATTGCAGGCCTTCTTTTAAGAGTGGAGAACCTGTGACAATGATCAACCATATGAAGTTCAACAGGGGCAAGTGCCAGATTCTTCACCAGGGATGTGGTAACCCTGGATGTGTGGACAGACTGGGGAATGAGATGCTGGGAAGCAGAGCTGTGAAAAGGGACCTGGGGGGTCCTGGTCTATGGCAAGCTGAACACGAGTCAGCAGTGCCCTGGCAGTCAGGAGAGACAACCCTGTCCTGGGGGCCATCAGGCATCACAGCCAGGCAAGAGAGGGGATTGTCCCCTCTGCTCTGAGCTGGGGCAGCCTCACCTCGAGTGCTGGGGGCAGTTTTGGGTGCCACAATATAAAAGAGACGTTCAACTTCTGGAGAGTGTCCAAAGGAGTGCCATGAAGATGGTGATAAACTTAGCTCCTCCTCATATGGATTCCCCTCTGAGGTCACTTGGGCTATTCAGCCTGGAGGAGACTGAGGGGAGACCTCACTGCAGTCTACAAATTGCACATGAGGAGAAGAGGAGGCACTGATCTCTTCTCTGTGGTGACCAGTGACAGAGCCTGAGGAAATGGCCTGAAGTTGTGCCAAGAGAGGTTTAGTTTGGATATCAGGAAAAGGCTCTTCACCCAGCGGGTGGTTGGGCACTGGAACAGGCTCCCTTGGTCACAGCACAAAGCTGACAGAGTTTGGGAAGCATTTGGACAATTCTCTCAGGCACATGGTATGACTTTTGAGGGCCAGGAGTTAGACTCAATCATTTTGGGGGGGTCCCTTCTAACTCAGCATACTCTGTGACTATGTGTGTGTGCTATGAAACTTGAATGAGTCAGTGATCCTTATGAATCCTGGCTTCCTGATTCAGATTACTTGATTCTTGCTATTACCCAGGACAAAAGCAGGATATTAAAAATTCATCTACCATTAACCATGTTATGGCTGAGATACATACTTCAAGTGAAAAAAATGGAAGACAGCTTTTTTGTTCTTTCTTGAGTTTTCATGATAATTGTAAAAGCGTTTCCACACCAAGCTGAGGGTATAGTTTCACTTTCTTCTTGCTGGTATTGCTTTTGTTTTCAGATCTTTTAATCTGGGAAGCTGAGATTTGAGGCAAAGTGATGAATCTCAATGAATTTGTACTATGTATCTTGGCAAAGTAATGCAGGAACAGACTGGCATGGCCAGAATAAAAAATGTCTCTATATAATGTTCTAATATTGTAACAACTGAGAATCATCTAGACTGTCTTAAAGAACAGATGTAGTTATTGGTACCCTTCAGACTTTTCTCAAGCTAGTCTTATTTTCTACTATTTATAGAAAAGGCACAGTCTTAATCATAGTCTACATGTGTAAACATATTTGGTTGGGTGAGAATGCTGATCTTAATTTTATAGGGAAAAGCTATAATTTGTTCCTATGACAAAGTAGCACATGCTGGCTTAGCATGTTATGACAAGGGTGGTGAAAGCCCTGTTAACTTCCTTTAAGAACCCAGGCTTGGTTGTCTCTATAATTATAGTGTTGGATTTCTTGATCAAGTTTTAGAAGACATACTTCTGAGAGCTCTCACAGCTAAGTTGTATGTGCTCTCAATTTTTTTGTGTGCATAGCCATGAAAATTTCTGTATATTTTTGATGAATTGTTTTGGTTTGTTTTTTCCCTGTCTATTTCTACCCAGAAACTTTGGAAACTTTTGACCTCAGAATCTGTGGAATAATTATAAAAAAAATTGTTCAAATCCCCTGTCTAACAAGAGCAGAAGTTCTAAAGAGAAAGAAAACATACATAAATTATAAGAAAAATAAATTCACAATCAACGTTTTTGCCAGATTTACTTACAAAATTCCTTAAAGGTTCATTGCCATGGTAGAATACAGGAAAAATATTCCATGTAGATATGTGAATAACTTGACATGAGCCTTTTGTATTGTAACTAGAATGTTTTTATTGTTAAATATTCAAAAATGTCCAATATAATCTATTTTTAATAGATACATCAACCTTTTGTACGTGTATGTATTTATCAATCAAGGCCAAACGCTTGGAAAATTAAACACGTACATATATTTTGCAGATATTTATGTTAGTTATAAGTCAAGACTGAAATAACTTCTCCTCCTTCAATTGTCATGTGCTGTGTTTAGAATGTAAATTGAAACCAGCCAATTGTGTCTTTCCATTCAGTTCACCAGAAGGTTAGAAATGAAACCGTCTCTAAACAGACCTGGAGTAGGACTGTTAAACCAGATGGCTCTGTTAGTGACCGTGGAAAAAATCCATTACTGGCAAGACATTAATGTGCTTGCATTTGCAGTGCTGCAACAAAATTTTTCATTGCATTACTTCAGAGCAGATCTTTTCTGAATTAAATTTTACATGTATTGCTTAGTTGGAAAATGATAATAGATTGCCTGCATGTTTTGGAGACAGGAACTTTTCTTTTTTCTTAATTTTGCCCTGAAAGCCAACTGCATCCTGGGCATCATCAGATTAGTGACTAGCTGGTCAAGGGAGATGATTCTTCCCCCATGAACACAGACCTCACCTGGGGTACTGTTTCTAGGCTGGCGCTCCCCACACAAGAAAGACATTCTGCTGTTGGAAAGGGCAGAGAAGAGACTGCTAAGCTGATCACAGAGCTGGAACACCTCTCCTATGAGGACAGGTGGAAAGAATTGATGTTGTTCAGTCTGGGGAAGAGGAGGCTCTGGGGAGACAGTAGTGCATCTTCCAGTACCTAAAGGGGGCCTAACAGAGAGATGGAGAGGGACTTTTTAGAAAGGTATGTAGTGGCAGAACAAGGCAGAATGCATTTAAGTTGAAGGAGGGTAGATTTAGATTAGATGTTAGTAAGAAACTCTTTACTGTGAGGTGGTGAGGCACTGAAACAGGCTGACCAGAGAGGCTGTGGACTACTCACTGTGGGATGTGTTCAAGACCAGGCTGGATGGGGCTCTAAGGAACTAGGTCTATTGGAAGGTTTTTGTCCAGTGGCAGGGGGCTTGGAGCTGGATAACATGTAAGATCCTTTCCAGCCCTAACCATCCTATGACTATGAATGTGCAGATGCTCCCTCCATGTACTGGAGGGAAGAAAACCACTCTAATTCCATTAGGTTTGCCTGGTGGACAGCACGGTCTGCAACCTCCAGCAGCAGAAAACCCCCGCTCTTCCCTGCTTGTGGTGACATTGCAGCTGTAACTGTGTCCAGTACTGCCTCGGCTTTTGCCTCAGATTCAAGAAAATACTGATCACTTTTTGCCTGTTAGTGCTCAGATTAACAGGGCTTTGAAATAGCAGACACTGGTATTGGTCTTGATGCAACAGAGGAGGGAATCACAGGGATTTGTATTACCTCAAGTGTTCTATGGGAAAGTGGAAAAAATGAAAATCTAAAAAAATATCCATCTCTTTCCAGTACTTATTCTGTTATTCTAAAGAATTATTTATTTCTTTCTGTTAACTTAATTTATCTTTGCAAGTTTACAAGTATTACCAGAAAATGCTTTGGGAAAGAATACAAAGTCCTGAAGAAGAGAATTAATCTATACCTTGAATTCCTGGCATGAGTCAGGGTAGGGGCAGCAGTTCTTTGTCTTATTAGGTATTGGCAAACTTTCAGATAAAAAAAAGAATTATGCTTTCCAGGGCTTTGAGAGGCATGAAATTGGTATATGAAAGCTGCTTCCTCTTTTGAAGCCTATAATGATATTAAAATGCTTCAGAGGAACTTTTTTTGCTTAGTAACAGTGACATAATGTTTCCTTGTGAATGTCATAAACAAAATTAGGATTAATGGAGAAATGAACACATTGTTCCTATTAAGGTTAGAGTACAGTCCTCAGGAACTGCTTTTCTCTGCAGGGGTGGCAGACTGTCTTTGGAAGAAATGCTTAAAGTTCTCCCAGTGTACATATGTAATGGGAGAAACTACTAGGAAAGAATTTCCTTCATACATCCCTGTGTCTTTCTGTCTACATATCAGATATATCTCAAGTGTGTGGAGATTTATGTACCTATAGTTTTTATCTATAGTCAGTCTGTGCATACAGGATATACATATAAACTCACACAAGCAATTATATAGATCATTTACTGTATCCAGTGTCTCTAATTTGAAAATGCTTTTAATAATTGAATAACAGTTTTTATTTAAAATCCTTTAAAAAACATACCCAGATGATGGATCAACACTAAAAAACTGGAATTTAACTATCTGTGACTAAAGTATCATCTAGCAGTGTCAGAGAAATTAAATTAAAAACTTGCTACTATAGCAATTAATATATAATTTCAGATATCTGTTTTACCAGAGAATTAAGCCTAGATTGTCAGGTTGCTTAAGCAAATATTTCTTACTTGTGAAAATATAGGATCTATGAAGATTTCCTAAAACAGAGACTGAGATAAATTCTCTTAGCAATATGCACATATGTAAGAGAAAGTGCAAGGTAAAAACTATAAATATTAAATATTAAAATTGGGTTAGAAATGTTATATTACCTCACTATAACACTGTTTCAAATTCAAAATAGTGCTATTCTGGAAGTATTTGTGGATATCTTCACTTAAGTCATCAGATACTATACCAAAAAAAAACCCAAAAAACCAAACCAAAACAAAACAAAAACCTGCTTTTTTTTTTTTTTCTCATTTTCCTTTTCATTCTCCTTTACACAGGTAAGGTCTAAGCATTTTGAGTCTTCTACAGCCCTTTTCTCAACTTCTTACCCAAACAGAAGGAAAAGATAAAGAAAGCTCTCTATAAGGACTGTACAGTTATAAAAATAAGTAAAAAATAGGGACTGTTTAATGCTACATGTTAAGGTTAGTGTATCTCCATTAACAATGTATCTTGCAAAATTCAAAGAAAAAACTAAGTTTTTCATAGCTTCTCTTGAGTTGCCACATGTTAATTTCTGGTTTCTGGCCTGCAAGAAAGACTTGGACTACTAAATGTCTTATCCTACAATCAGGTCCACAAGAAGGAACTCCTGCACTTACACTTTAACAGTGGTGGGACATTGTATGGGCAAATTTGTTTTCATTTTTTTCACTTCCATCCATACTTAAATCTTTATTTATGAATACTGTTTTCATACTTGATAAGTGAGCACATTCTATACAGTGTAATGTGTATATAGTTCTTAAAGTCTGTCCTTCAGCTTAAAATGATAGGAACACAAACAACTGATTTTAAACCAGAGAATTGTCCTTATTCTTCCTCAAAATCACTGCTTCATTGCAAACTCCATTTGGAACCATTTTCTTTCTATGAGGCATGCTATGTGGTTTTAAAACGCTGTGGAAAAATTGGTTCTCTTCTAATTTCAGTACAGGACTCACCATCCTCAGAAAAGTTACTAGTGACTGTGTTTGCATCAAAACTACTGCATAAAAAGCTTAGAATGTGCAGTTGTTGGTGAACACATGAATCATATTTTAAAACTCATCTGTAAAAATCCACTTAAATCAAGCAATTTCTCAAATCTCATAGCAATTTTAAAAATTATATTTTTCCAATTTATGAAAAAAATAATATCATATCATCTAAAAATGTTATTTAGTATATATCAGAGAAAACTGACTCAAAAGGAGAAGAAAGAATAGGTGCAAGCCTGAAATGTTAACGCATCTGATCTTATAAATGACAAAATAAATAAAATATAGGCTTTAATGATGTTGAAGAATTCACCTATCATCATTAAAAAATAATAGAAAGTTTGAACTTTCCAGTTTCTTTATTGGTCCTGCATTACAAAACCAAATTGAGCAAACTTGACTCCAGAGTTAAGAGAGCTCTCTATTAGCAGATGCTTTTTCTTCTTAAATTAAATTATTTCAGCTTGATTGCTTTTGATCATTGCCATTGAGGGCCATTACATAGGGGACAGAGGTTGCAAATATAAGGCAAGTCCCAGGATATCAAATTCTGCTTTCTCTCTCTCTGCTCTTTTGAGGATTTACCATTTAGAAATACGAGATATCCGTAAGCAACTCTAGCAACCCAAGTTATGGACAGTTCCTTTTCTTGCTAAAAAATTACTCTCAAGAATTAATACGAAATTCATTAACTAGAAACCCCCTGTTCATTGTATTTAATTTGAAACTCCAGAGAAGTTCCTATGTTAGGGATTTGGTCCACCGTTATCATCAATGGTAAATGCAATGCTCTTCCAGAAGTCAAATTTGGTTCCAAATTAAAGAGGATTTTTGAAGAAACTTTTATTAAAGTAGACTTTTCTGGAAAGTTTCTAATATTTTCATCCTAAGAAATTCCATTTTCCTGCTTTTCTTATCTGTGTAGTTGTCCTTCTTATATCCAAATTCAGTCATGTTAAACCTTACACATTTTTTCAATTTTGGCCTGGGTATAACCATGTGATTAAGTCTGTAACACCTTCAGCAAAAGTATGATCATGATGTTCTTCAGGGTACTGCTGCATGAACCTCTACTGTGGATAATGATCCATGCAATACATGGTGCTGGTGCACTGAGAGTGATGAAATTGCATTAACCTGTGTGTGTGGACTGGGGAAGGCTGTGTCCTTCTACATCTGGTGTGTATTACATTAGTTACTGTGTGTTTGGGGAATTTTATCTGAGCTAGGTTTAAGAATGGGTCAATGTACTGTTAACATATACATCTCTCTGACATTTAAACAATTCCATAGTCTTTTAGGGAATTTTTCCTTGATATTTTAAATTATTATTATTAT
>VXBR01009332.1:0-15697 GCA_013400215.1 Cisticola juncidis | reverse complement strand
TTTGTTTCTTTTTGTTTCTTTTCTTTTTTTCTCCAGAAGGAGTGCAAACCCCTTAGCCAGTAAGACAGAAAGCCATTTGCCACATTTCAGGGAACTGGATATATCCAGCCATTGCAAAAAAATCATGACCTCAAACCAAGCTCAGCAAAAAATTAAACATGGTAGCATTTAAGACTGTGGACTTGCACAATAGGCAGAGAGACCTCATCATGTACCCTTCAAGATAATTAGATAATTTACTTTCAACTTACCTGAACTCTACATTTATACTCTGCTGATGGTAAATCAGAAATGGAAACTGCAGTGAAAAGGAAGCATTTATGTCACAACTGTTTGAAAACATACAGGCTATCTTCAGACAAATGAGAACTTGAACAAAATTCTAACAAATACTGCTAAATATCTGTGATTTGGAACAGCTTGCAAAAAGACATAACTGGAAATCTCTCCATTGATGTAATTATTATATAAGATTAGACATCCTTTTGAAGGCCAGCAACCAAAAAAATCCATAAACACATGATAAGTAAGTGTGCAGATACATGCCATGGTGCAGCAATCACTGGAGGAGGGACAAGACAAATTATGCACCTCTGAAATGGTTTTGGGCTCTAGGCAAAAGTTGAAAAATTCTGGAGGGAAAAATTAGATGGCTTTTAAAATTATATTTTAGATAAAGAGTAAGTGCTTGAATTGCATACTGGTAAATGTGTTTGAATGGTAAGTAATGATCCATACAGGAATGGAATCTTCACACAAGTACAGAAAAATTGTGACACAGATCTCCAGGCCATTAAGTCCAGCCTGGGGCTTCTGGTCCATAACAATGTAGCCCATGCTACCAAGTCAATCTTTTGTCAAGATCTCTCAGTGGCCTTAAATTCTATGAGTACTTGAAAAAGACTAAAACGTGCATCAAACATTATTTAAAACTCTAGCCCTTGTGATTGTGGCCACCAGTAGTTATTGTCAAGGAGAAATTGCAGCTTTTATTGTAGAAGAATGACATTCCTTACACAGAAGGCACCAGTGAACCTTGTGGACCAGCTCAAATATATGAAGGGTAGTAAGCAATGTGTATAATTTATTGAGCCTTATTCCCCAATCTAAAGTCTCCATTAGCAGAACAGCATTTATATGGTAAATTTTAGCTAAAAAGGAGTTGAAGAATAAATTTCACATAAATTCTGAACAGACTCCCAGCAAAAACAATAAAGACATGGTAAATCAAGTAAAAACTTCCTTCCCCCACCCCTTTTTTAAAACTTATAGGTGGTTTTTGTGTTTTGGATAAAATCACACCCTGAAAATTGATTATATCCATTTTCCAGTATCCAGGGCTTTATTTACTATATGAGAAGAACTGAAGGCCCAGCACAGAACTAAGGTAAAATTTAGGCCCAGCACAGAACTAAGGTAAAATTTAGGTGAAAATAAAAAGCTTTGTCATTGATTCATTACAGCTAGATTTTCACCCCAGAAGATGGAGAAAAGTGCTACAGTTTTACTGAAGGGAAGAAATAGAGACCTTATCTAGATCCAAATTTGCAGGGATCTAATTAAAACATACATCAGTTATATTTAAACCAATGCAAAGTCTCACTGTGAACACATTTAAACTGATTTAAAGCTGATTTATTATTAAACTCACATTAAAATCAATTCCTTAATAAATTAAGTTGAATCAATAAACTTCTGGATTAAATTAGTCTTAACAGGTCTTTCTAGAGGCAGTGCTTTCTCTCCTTCAATAGCATTAAGAAATCTGACTTTTATGACAGTGACTTTGTGTGTTAATACTCATACATGCATTCAGCATCTGGGGTAGAAAGACATTAATGTGATCATAAACTTCTGCACAAAAGGACTAATCATACCAATGCCTCATCCCTTTCTTAGCCTCCATTTTGTTTTATTCTGAGGGAAAACAGCTTTAAGTACAATACAATCATTTTTCTATTACTAAGTTGGAGATTTTTGTATATCATCTTCTGTAGTTTATCTGTTCCATATAATTGCTACTAGAAGTTTATTGTCATTTGTGCAACAGGAAACTTTTCTTTTTCTTTTACTTCCTATCCAAGGCACCAACTTCAGTCATGAATCACGTGAACTGCATACACACAGCATGCAGCATAAAATGTGGGGTTTTTGCTGGTGAGAAATTACTGGAGAGCACTAACAGAACAACTTCAAACCAATCTTCAGCAAAGCTGCTTTCACAGAGTCACACCAGACTTCAAACCAGCTCTGTACAAGTTTGGACAGGTGAGCTGCAAGGAAGGTAGCTATTTACATAATCCTTATTATAATAACAGATCAGGAAGTCTCACACAAGAGTACCCTGACACAACTCCTCAGGAAAAAGTCCAGGTTAGGAAAAGTAAGAAGGTTCCTACCCTGTGGTGTTGGTCTCATGCTGCAGCAGCCCGGCAGACTGCTTATCTATTTCTTGGAGAACCAGAAATAAAATAAATTCTCCAGCCTCATCACATGTGGCCACTTTGCCTCTCTGAAGCTATCTGAAGTAAATAACTTCAAAATCTTTTAGAGGAGGGGCTGCTCCTTACCAGGCATAGGAAGGATGCTTTACAAGCTAGATGATATCAAAAATTAAAAAAGGTTCAAATCTCCCTTTGGAACTATCTACATAGTTCCAAGCTTCATAAGAAATAGTGAACTATTTCTTACACAGTGCCAGCCTTTTCCTTCTTTAACTAGTGTTTAAAAAATGCAAAAGAAAAAAAAATGGGAACAAAGAAAAAGGAAAAAGGAAAAAAGAAAAAAAGGAGAAAAATGAAAAAGGAAAAGGCAAAAAAGAAAAAAGAAAAAGAAAAGAAGGAAAAAGAGAAGAAGGAAAAAGAGAAGAAGGAAAAAGAGAAAAAGGAAAAAGAGAAAAAGGAAAAAGAGAAAAAGGAAAAAGAGAAAAAGGAAAAAGAGAAAAAGGAAAAAGAGAAAAAGGAAAAAGAGAAAAAGGAAAAAGGAAAAAAGAAAAAGGAAAGAAAAAAGAGAAAATAGAAAAAGATAAAAAAGACAAAAAAGGAAAAAAAGAAGAAAAGAGAAAAAATACAACTCCCCAACCAACCAACTCCCAACAACAAAACAAAAAGTCCCACACAGACCAGTCTTTCATAAACCAAACAAAACCACATTATCCTAAAAGGATGGTATCATGTCAAATTACAATTTAGATTTTTTTCTGTAAATAGCACACAACAGGCAGAATGCATAACTTTCTCCCAGCTGTGCTGAACCCTAGGGGGTTGCCAGTCATCTCTTTTGTCCACATTTTCTAGAAGACATGAGAATGAAACTCATATTATACAAAAAATATAGATATTGATCCTCAAAGGGTTTCAAAAACCAGGGGTTTAGAAGGGAAACCTATGCAGTGCCAGCAGCAGGACTACCAGGTGTATAAAGTTTCCTATAAGACTCAGTTCTGCCAGGTGACAAGAAAACAGATGACAAGGCTGTTTCACAAGAAACCCAGTGACAGGTAGGATTCAGTCCTTGGTACTGTGCAAAAGCTGAGTCTGCTGTTTACCTAAAATAATGTATCCATAACTTTGTCTTTTTTACAGGTTTTTGTTTTAGTTTGGGGTTTTTTTGTATTTTTTTAAAACTTCTGACTATTCTCTCACAGATTGTTCCACTGGACATGAAATAACATGCACATCTCTGCTTAGAAATGCTCATTTATTGTCTTTCGTTATGAACTGGACAATGATCCGAAGTCCATTGAGCAGACCAGGATTGTCTCTTGGGTCTCACACACTCTTACATTTGAGCATCACAACAGCCAGAATATTCTCTTATTAATTACAATCTGGGATCCTGCTGACACTGGAGGGAAGACATACCCCTGGGGAGATGTAGCAACACATGGGCTTAAAACTCCTGTGACAAATGACAAAGAAGTGATATAGCAAACCGCTTCCTGATGGACTGGAACCTGGTCCCAGACATGTCCAAATGTCCATTTCAGTATTTCCTTCTGCAAAATTTGTTCCACACTGCTACGTACATAATAACGAAAGCTGTGACAATGAAAGCCATAAAAGATTGATGGAAGAAGCCAATGAAAAATCACAACAGTATCAGAAAACAATGTTCAGGAAAAAAGAACATATAGGACAAGTTCACAACATCTGCTGAAATTTAATATCCTGAGTCCCCCTTCTGGCCGCAAAGGGAATTCTGTGTAGGAAGTAACAAACCAGACACCATTATTGTTAGGAGAAATGGAAATAATCAATAGAGCAAAATTCTTTGTAGATGATAAGCATTCTGTTTTCGAAGTACTAACTGATTCTGAATCTGTATCTGGCTTACTGAAAGTTGTGATAAAACCCAAAGGCTGAAACAATAAAAAAACCCAACAGTATAGTTACACTGAAAGTCTATCATATTTTTCCATTTTAATCACTGTTTCTGGAAAGAATTTATGGCACACTTTGGACTTTGCAAGACATTCTTTTCAGGCCTGAACTTTTTACATACTACTTATTCCATGAATTTTCGGTAGTAAACAAACAGACCAATGACTGAGGAAAAGCAGCATCAAATTAATGGTTTCTTGAAGCCTATGGAACAATCAAGCTATTTGAAAGAAGGAAGAGGAAGTGAGCACACACTGTGTATTCAGGGATTCTCAGCAACAACTCTGACATGAGTTGAGAGAGAATAGAGGAGGATCTAAATCCAGCAAATCACCAACAAAGTGATCACCTCTGCTGGAAGTGCACGGCACCTCTATCTGTAGCCTCTGCAGACCAGTCCAAGGTTGACTGAATACACACCAAACATGAGATATAATCATGGAAGCCAAGGTTTCCATACCAAGAAAGGCAAATAGCTCCAGGGCCAGATACCCTCTCTCTCACAATATTTTCATCCAAACCTGTCTCAGTAGATTAAAAAAAAACAGTTTTTAATTTAATTCCTCAGTATTTATCAGTGCTCAGGAGATAGCATTGTTTTTGATAGTACTGAGATGCTTGACAGCTGTTTATCCCCATGGCTTCTTTCCTGAGTCAAAACATTATTTAAGTAATCAGGGGAAGCAGTGAATTTAAACAACAGGTTTTAACCATCTTTTTCTTTTCATATATCCTGTTCTTTCTCCAGAAAGAAAAAGAAAAAAAACAAAACCAAAAAACAAGGAGTAAGTTTGTCTCTGGCTTTTAACTCTTATGACACCCTTATTTGCAATTAGGCATAACCCTTAATTTCAAATTGATAACTCAGTTTTCCAAGTTCTGAGCATATTCGATTGCTATAAGAACAATATAAATTCTTACATTTTTAATTTTAGGCTGGAAAATAATGTGTTATCTGATGTATTAGTTATCTTATTGATTATTCTGCAGAGGGATAGATAAAGATCAAAATACAGAAAAAGAAAATGTTTTGGCTTAGCGGAGTCTATCAGACCCTTGAGAGAGGAGACAAGCAGAAATTTTATTAAAACATGTTTGAATTCAGACTCAACAGGATCACTAAACAACTAAGTACTAAGAGGGATTTTATGAGTCACATTTGAGTAAATGCTCATCACAGCCCAAAAAAAAGGAAGCCACCTCAGTTTTAGGCATGGATTGAGAGAGAAAAATACTTTTTTTCCCCTGTTATAACTATCGTTCAGTGAATTCACTGTGACTTGGTCATCACATTGAATTACAGGAAAAACACTAGGAAAATCTTTTTGCAATCAGTGAAAAAGGTAAGTCTAACATTCAAAAAGGGTCTCAGGCAAATAACATTTCTATAGATTTCCCTTTCTATGTGGGGAAGCTAGTTAGGAGGATGGGATGTGAATTCACAGAACTCTGGTCACTTTACACTCAGCCACCTCAGGTATTGAATATCATACCATATTGACTGACATGGCTTAACTACATTTTAAATGGGAGTATCATGTTAAAAACTACTGACATGAATGGCCATTCACCCACAATACTGAGTCCAAGTGAATCAGAGAAAGGTAGGAGAGTCCTTCACATCATCATGCAGGCACTCTGCCTAGCAGAAAGAACGCTTGTACTGAATCCCTTCTTATGAAGTGTGACGTGAAATACTGTAAAACTGCACGTCTAGGCAGGGAGTTGTCCATCAGGGCTAACAGTCAAGAAAATCACTCTAAGGCAGGCACGTAGGATGTGGGTGGACAATAAAGCTCAGGAAGAAAAGACATCACCCTTAATAGAAGTCACAATAGACTTGTGATGGAATAGCTGCACAGGGACTGTTTGGAATAGGAACAGAAAATAAGGGAGAAAAATGCAACAAAACCTCAAAATCAGCATAGTTTTCTCCCCAGGCCCCAAGATTCATTTCTATGCAGACCCAAAACCTATATCAAGACATGACAAATGCTGTGTAATGTGACTACTCCACTCTCCCACATATCCCAGGTATCCTGGGCAAAAGGGTTCTCAGCACAGCACTGCTGCGTCTGGGTGAGGACTCAATTTCTGGCCATTTTCCTTGCAAACTGTTACCTGATCTTCAGCAGTGTTTTTGCACAGCCTGTCTTAAAGCACTTCTCTTCCCCTCCTGACACAAAGGACTAGTCTCAGTACAGCCTGTATTGAGGGGGCCAGACAAGTCCATTTGTACCCCAAGCGTCCACAAGATGCATGAACGTGGCACAATGCAGCATGTTGGACAGAGAAGCAAGGACAGGCAGGGGACATGTGTGAGGAATTACTAAGGATTTACTGAAGGTGTGTATTTTCCTTGGATTAGTTAAATCCAATAAAACGTTGAAGTGAAAATGTCTCTTCCAAATTTGTGTGAGTTTGGTATAATTCACACAGAAGGATTCACCCTTGAACAGAAGCCTCCACTCCAGGCCTTCCCACAGTTTAACTCATTCCCTTTAAATGTTAATATTTTGAGTACCTTGCCTGGACTATCTGTAGGACTGATCACCTAGAGGGTCTGTGCAAAGCAACCATTTGGCCACAAATTCACAGTTTAGCTGACTAATTTACTCTTACAGATAAGCAATTGTTTTGGCATGAAAGCCTGATCAGCTAAATCCTATCCCTCTCTTAAATGCTTATTCAAAGTTGTTCTGTGGCCCATGACACACCACAAGGGTTCTGGCTCCCAGCTCTAAAATAATTAGCCTGGGGAAATTAAAGAGTGCTCTCTGCACACCTGTGGCTGGCTGTGCTCCCCCGCCTGACAGCCGTGCCTCTCCCACACCAACGCACGCCGGCTGGGAGCACGGCTCCCAAGCCTGCTGTGCCCAGGATGCAGCCTCCCAGAAACCCCTCAGGGGGAACCCTGCTGTTTCTCATGGAGCCGAATGGAACCACTGCTTTGGCAAAAAAGCTGCTCACGAGGGTCTCCGCTTAGAAGATTTATATTTTAAACAGGCAACAGCTAATATCAAGAGGGAACAGATCCATTACCAGCAAGTAATTTCCAAGCAGCTAATAACTGTTTCCCTACCCATCAGATCCTAGGATGCATTTTCAGGTTTAAACATAACATATACATTGTAAATAGCGGAAACATCTGGGGTTTATTATAACACCACTTTGCTAGCCTTGGGCATTGTACAACTCCCGCAGGCCACGGTTCACCCTTGACCTGCCAAAGACGATTACTGTACTCAGGCAACTTCCCCTGCTCCACAGCTGCTTGCCTTCCCCTCCCCTCTGTCAGTACTCACTACTGCTATCATTACAGCTACCATCCTAGAACAGCCAGTCAGAAACTCGGGTTGCCATGGTCACTGCATGGCAACAGCGCGGCTAAGCAGGTGAAGAAAAGATGATGAGGGTGGTCAGTGAAGTCATTTTGCTTGCTAACCCCAGGGGAAGTAGGGCTGCCCAACACCATCTGTATCGACAGCCTTTCTTACTCCCCCTGCAAGGCCACCTTCCTTCTCTTTTCCATTCATTCCACCCTTGTTGCCGGTCAGTCACATCTCAGTTTCCCCTCCTTCCCAACTTCCAGTCTCCCACTGAACCAAAAGTGACTGTGTGCCTCTCCCCTACTCTTCCTGCAGCCTTATCTCCCAGATATATCTTTCTCCCCAAGTTCTCTGCTCTCACTTTCCTCCCTCCTGTTTTAGGTCTCCACCGATGACCTCTCTATTCACTCATTTCCCCACTGCTCAATGTCCAGCCCCACAAATCCCAGTCCTGTCCCTGCTTTTCCAACACTTTCCTCATCCCTTTGAACACAGTCCCAACCTGTCTTCTTGCTGTCTTTGAGTAACATCTCACAGGTAATATCACAATAGCACTGCAGGCTGGGCATCTGGTTCCCCTGGTGAGGGCTAGAAACATATCCTGGGCTCATCAGCATTTTAGGGCTGTTGGTGCAAGGACAGACTTTTGCTGAGCTAATGCAAAGTTATGAACCTGAAGTACTTCCGTTACACTCTGGTGAGGACACTCCTTCAGAAATAAAGTGAACTTAATTCTCTCTGGTTTATAGCTAAAAATAATAAAAAACCACAAGTGGTGATCCAATATGACTTAATGTGTGTGCTTTAAAATCTTATTTGGATGAGTTTTCCAGGTGTCCCTGTGTAAGCAGACCACTGACCACAGACTCTTGCCTTCCAAGCCATTTTTGCCTGCATTTGATTCTCCTGCTGAATGCCTGAACAAGTGGGTAGGGGAGCAATGCTCAGTGGTTCTGTTCAGAAATACAGCAGAAATAAAATACAACCTGTGTTCCAGAATCTCTGTCTGCTGCAGAGCAGACCCAGCAGCCCCCCAACCAAGCCATGACCAATTGCCCCCTGTTTACAGCTTACAGGAGAATAATGCCCTTTCATAGGAACTTTCGGTTACAAGAAGCCTCTCTGAAGGATAACAACCATTTCAGCAACAGTATGTACATTTGCAGAGTGCCACAAAGCTTCTCTGCCACCCCATCTTGATGAAAGCCTACTGACTGATGCTACACCCCGGCCCTGGGAGTTCACATGCTGATTACTGGAGCAGTGTCCCTCCTCTCCCCCTTCTCTGCAATGTAGAGGTAAATTTATGAAAATAAACATCAGAAATGTATTGCCTTTAAAAGGTTTTATTACGCAGTAGTCTGGTAAAATCCTATTTCTTAGGAAAAATTACCTGTAGCATTACCTTATTATTTTTTTATTTCTTAATTTGTTAAGTTCAATCTACTGATCAATTTAAATATCACCCTAGAATTATATTAAGGTAAAACAAATGCAAATTTAGAGAATAAATGGAATTGATTATCTTCTGGAATAAAACGCCTTACTAAATGACGTACTTAAACATAAACCCCCAATTCCTCTCTGAAGAAACACCTGGTAATTCACTTTTTGGATCAAATTGCAACTCCACAAAAACTTTATGACCTCATGTGGTCTTTCCACCCCCACATTCCTACCTAGAAACGTTATATACAGTATGCTCCAGGCAAGAACTGAGTTAGAAATGCGGATGGTGGTTCTGGGAAAAAAGATATAGCAGACACAGGATAGAAGCAGAGCACTGAGAACATGAGAAATAGACAACTGCTTAAGGAGGGTGCCCTGAGATGCTGGTAGAGTCATTCCTAGTCAATCCTGGTGTATCCTCCCCCGCTGTTTGAAAAACCCTCCACACCCAGTAATTTATCAAGCAGGCCCACATGCCCATCCTTCACTTCATCCTCAAGCATATTTTGTCATATACAAAAACGATCATTCTGATCACATAAAAAGCTAGGCTAGCCTAGTAGTCCATCTTCAGCTACAGCTGATTATGGATTACAGGAAAAAAAAGTAACCAACAATCACTGGCTGTGCTGCCCTTGAACACAGTAAAGGCCTACAGGTCATCAAGCTGCAGTGGAAGCAGGTATTTGGGAGTCTTTGTGGTGTGATGCAGAGTCAAAACCTGCCTCTTGTTTCTCTGGTGGAGCTTGGAGGTGTACAGAAACCTCAATAGGCTTCTAGGCAGGGCTGGGGTCTGGTGAGGTGGGGCTTTCCATCACTGGAACAGTGATGACAACCCTCCAGCAATCTCACTGGAGAGACATGTGCCATGTTGATGGTCAGGAAAAGATGTGCAAACACTGTGAGGGTAATCCTGTCTTATGCTTTTTATCTTATTTACTGCCCAGTTCAAAGCCACCAGTCACCATGGTTTTTTTGAATGGAAATAGCCTCACAAACTAATTTTAGTTCTAAATACCTCAAGTTGTTCCTTATCCCTCAACTCCAAAGTGATTTATAGGTCTTATTTGTGCCTGGAGTCTTTGGCACTGTTCTGAAATGAAGTGAGCTTTGCCATGAC
Source organism: Cisticola juncidis (assembly GCA_013400215.1). Lineage (NCBI taxonomy): Eukaryota > Metazoa > Chordata > Aves > Passeriformes > Cisticolidae > Cisticola > Cisticola juncidis. The sequence goes on along the minus strand of VXBR01009332.1, from coordinate 5,417 downwards.
ACTGGTAGTGAAAAACTTGATGAAATGTGCCATGAAGCAAGGCAATTCTGAGGCCACTTGGTATTTCTTTAATCTGTTAAGGGAGTTGTTAACCAACTGCAGCTTTAAAAAAAATCAAAGTGAACTCACTGCTTTGGACATTTTTATACTTCTCTGATCAGCCATGGTGAGATTTCTGCTTTTTCAGGTAAAGCTTATTTCCCTGCTTTATCAAAAGAAGATGCATTTGTTCCTCTCTAAAACATTAATACAGAATTAGAAGGGTTATTTGGGAAAATATACTGCTCCTCACAGAGGCTTCCAGTGCTATTCTTTAAAAAAAGCAGTGTTTTCAAAATTTGTGCCATCCAGCTGTTGGCACATTTCACAGGATTACTCTCCAAGGAGCTTTCCAGGAGCTCCATCCTTTTTATAGAACCGTGAGCTGAAAATGTCTTAGAAAAGAAGTCTTTTCTTTTCTTGACACTTCCCCAGTGGATAAATTCTGTGTTATAATATAGGTCTAGGAGGTCTTGAAACTCAAATCAACTCCTCTCTTGCTGCAGTTGTGATGGCCTGGAGTGCACGTGTATGCACAAGTCCACATATATGTTTACACTAATATTGCTCTAACAGGACTCTGGGGAAAAAAATTAAGAGTTTGCCTTCTCTTTGTGAAAGCTAAGTAGTTTAGAATAGAATGAGTAAAACCTATCACCTTGCTGTTATACAGAGGGTAAGAGGGAAAAGATGCCAGAACAATTCCTAATGTACAGGTACGTGATTTCCCACATCAGATGAGTTAACCACTAACCTTGACAGTAAACATTAGACATTCAATTTAATTATCTTTCTCCATCTGTTATTTCTTGGTCAGCAGACATGACACAGTGCCTTATATCAATTTCTTACACAAACAGTTTTTGTGGGACAGAAGTCCTCCTGTCATTCTCAGTTTAAACAATTTGCAGTGTCTTTAACTGCATTTTTACCTGGACCTTTTGGGATTTGCCAAAGGACACCTAGGATGGCCTGCTTAGAGTTTAAGATATATGATATCTTACAGAAATCATAAGATATATGGTTATCTGTGTAGGGTGAGAGAAGGGAAAACCTAGCCCTAGGCAAACAGCCCCAGCTAGTTCCATTTACCAGAGTGGTTAGGAAAAATGCTTAAGCTTAAGTCTGCAAATACTCCCAGTGATGTTCAAGGAGTTTCAATGCATTTCTTAAAGGTCAACTTATAGTTAAGGAAGCTGGAAGATCACTTTCCTTTCCAGGATTAGGTGTGGACACAACAGAGTGATTGATACACAGACATGGTGCCCTCAGAATTGCCTGTAACGGGTAAGAGGGATTGGATAAAACTTGCTTCTGGTGACTTTGATGCAAATGCCCAGAGGAAAAAAACCTTTCATCACAGGCTTAAGTGGAGGAAAAGCCATGAGCAAATCAAAGACAGATATCATCTGCAGCAAAATCATCTGCGCAGTTGAGAGGGAATATCAGGCAGAGCAGTGGACACCATCTCTCCTACCCATTACATGTCCTCCTGCCATTTCATCTCATTTCCATCTTGTTTCCCTCTTGTCAGTGTCATGGAGGTACCTTCAGCGCACTATGGCAGCAATCACACAACACAGCTTGTCACTGGAGACAAGTCTGACATTTTGGAAACCAAAAGGGAAACAGACACTAAGAACTGTGTCTAAAACCAAAACTAAAATCCTGGACAGAAGAAGAGCTACATAGACCTAGCAGCTTACTTCAGCTTTAATGCACTTGCATTCAAAATCAACTTGAGGAAAAATCATGGAAGCCTAGAATGAACCATGAGAAGCATTTAAAAATCCACCCTGAGACTAAGCAATCCTCAGCCATCTTTGGTGTCCTGGGAATCCATCTCCATACCTCCCCTCAAGAGGAAGCAATGTCATTGGCAGCAGTTGTGCAATTAGTTCCATATCTTCAAACCAAAATGCCTAGATGAAGCTACTTCACTCTCAACATCTCTTAGAAGTTATATCCCTTCCCTGGGTCTTTTTTTAAAAGTGGACTGAATTGACATTCTCTTAACAACAAGCTTTGCCTTCATCCTGCTGTTCGGTATAACTCATACTGCAGCCAAAGAATTGGCTCCCCTCATGCAATCTGCCTAGAAATTGGATTGTTCCAGGCCTGTAAACTGGCCTGATTATTTCTATCAGCTTCTGAGAGTCATGTGTGAGCTGGAAAAGGGATAAGAAAAGAAAATTTGGGTATGGAATCAAGAACACTGGCTGCTGAAACCAGGGGGTTCTAGCATTTATGTAACTGACCTGAGTCTCAAGAGGCACCTTGCAGCTAGAATGAGGCATGAAGATAGGATTGTCCCTACAAAAAGGCTCCTCATCCACACGAGGTAGTCTTCACTCTGAGGACAGACTGGGATGGGAGACATCTTCACTCACAGGTGGGAAAAATAACCAAGACATATCAATGCCAAATAACCTAGTATTTGACCTAAGTTAACAGGACAGTTATATATTTTAAATCCCTCTCTCTGACCTTGTTTAAAAAAGCTTCCTGCTCTCACTTCAGTTTGTTGTTATTGCTATGATATAGTTTTCCAATTTCTGACCCTGGTGGCAGTTCATAAAGCCAGGAAAACCTGTGCTTAACATCAGTTTCAGTCTGGTTGATAATCAGTTTCTTTTTTCCACAGTTCATCTTATCAGCCAGCATTTCCACTTAGCCTTTTGTACATTTGCAGTACCTTCTCAAATGCTATGAGCTACATGCTTGAGTAGAAATTGCATTTAAATCAAAATGTACCAAGATAAAAAAGATTGGGCTAAGACTGCTGGAATCTACAACACTAAGTCTGGCTCAGAATGTCTGTCAGACTAGAACCTTACAACAGAAAAAAACCTCACCCAGTAATTTCTGAATTCATCCCATACTTTTTGATACAACTATAGCCCATCTTTGAAAAAATTATGCCAATCCTCATCTCAGATGCTATGAGGAACAGAAATCCTCCACATGCCCACGCAAGTTCTTTCACTGCACAACTGCTTTCACTTTTAAAAACACTGCCTTCTAACTAACCCCACAAGTGCTCTAGCAGCTGCATTAGTCCTCTAGAGCTTGACACACTCTTTACAGGGCAGTTTCTACTCCTGCATTTCCAGTCCACTCTTTCCAAGAACAGGATCAACTAGCAGCCACTATCTTTTAAGGTTTGTTTTTCAAAGGCTTAGCTAACTTGTCCTGGTGTCACTTCTCCTGAGACGATCAGGACACTGCTCTAAAGCTGGCATGGATCATTGCAAAAGTACAGCAGAGGGCAGAAACAAGAAGGAGGCACTGGCTGCCCTGGGACACCAGTTTTTACAGGTCATATTGTTCCCACTGGAATGGGGAAGCTCTGCATGGGAGGTTTCTCCTTCATTCTTGCAAAGGTACATATTGTCCTTGGAAGCAGCCTGCTGGAAAACTTTTCTAATAAAACCTTTTCTCTGAGGGTTTCTCAAATCCTGCCAGTGACTCTCTCAGAACCTGCAGGTCTGGCACAATGGTACATCTTCTTTGACATCTTCTCTGATGTCAAAGATGCCCTTCATCCTCATGTTCACCCTGTGGAAACAGCTGCTGCCATAGGGCTGGCTGCATAGTTCCAGTGGGACAGCAATAGACCTGCAGCCTAAAAGACCACTCCTCTTTCTATCTCCCCTGAAGTGCTCTCCAGGAAACTTATTTTCACAAAGGGAAAGGAATCTTTCTGACATTAAAAAAAAAAAAAGCAAGTGACAGGTTTGTGATACCCATGTTATGGCCATGTGTTAGAAACCACGGTGGCTTGAAGGAAGAGGATAGACTCAGAGTCAGGAGACTCTGGTTTGTGTGATCAGACTGATCTGTTGTGACCTTAGACATGCAAAGACTGTATGATCCTGGGCAATAGGGGCTTGTTCCACAGAGGGTGGTTTGAAGGACAGAGATTTCAGCTAGACTCAAGGATTGTGAGGACACAGGCATCACCAGCTTATTTGGTGCAGTTCAAGAGGACATGCAAAGATATATTCACAGTAACAGAGCCACCCAGTCCAAATATAGTACAATGACTCAGAGCACTTTTCAGTGCTGTTTTGTACACAGGTGTGAAATTAATATTAATGCCATTAATATGGCATTATAGAACATGCCCTTTTTTCTCTTGTCTAAGTCCAGTGGACTTCCCCAAAGGAAAACTTAAAAGAGTATAACTGTAGAAGCCAACAGTCCCACTAAAACATCACACCTGCATGTGCTCACACACACACACAGACACACAAAGTCTCCCAATATTCGATTTAGAATTTACCTGTTCTCACAGTAATGGCAGTGATAACAACACCCACCTATCACCTCCACAACTGGATGTTACTAGGGACTCTCTTTAGTCACCTTAAGTAGGCATTCATGCTTTGGTGACTGTCTTCAAAGGGATTAACCATTAGCCATAGGACATGGCATGTGGTTGATTCAAGGGTGAAATGAAAGCTGTTAATGGAGGAGAAAGGCATTGAGCAAGGTGCAGCCCTGACCTGGATTCCCCATGCTTACAGAGGTGGAAGGACAATCAGCTTATAAAACCTGAAGAAGAGATGCACAGAGAGAATGAGTAAAGGCTCCCAAGCGAATTGTCAGGAGTGGATTAACATCTCCCTCCTCCTCTCTGACCCATGAAGCCTGCTGACTTGGTTGTCAGAGCTAGGATTCAAATGGCCCATAGTGAACAAACTACATAACATGGTCAATTTCTCCCCAAATCTAATGCTCCCATAGAAAATTAAACAACCAGAAACACAAAACCAGACACAAGTAGTATTCTGTGCATAAATGAAGAACTAGCAGTTACTCCAGACAGGAGGTTATGTTAAAGATCTCTATCAGTCCCTGATGAAATATCTTGTTTTACTTTTCTTTTTCTTTTTTTTTTTTTTTTCCTTCATTAATAGAAATAGAGCAGATGGGATGGACAGGAAGAAGAGGGGGAAAAGAAGGAAAAGTATGAAGGAATAACAGAGAAGAAAGAAAGATGGAGCAAAGAAAGGAAGGAGAAAAAAAAGTATGGAAGAAGAACAAAAAGGCATGCATAAAAGGACAGTAGAACAGACGGATGGAAAGGAAAGGAAAGGGAAGGGAAGAAAGAAGAGAAAGAGAAAAAGGAAAAATGAAGGGAAGAGGGATAAAGGAAGTGTGGCAGGAAAGGAAAAAGCAAGAGAATGAACAAAAAGAAAAGCATCCCTGTGACCTCACATTAGACGATTTCATGCTCATATGGCATGAGATCAGAGCAGAGTGTTTTTCAGGACCAAAGTCTTCCTCACAGCTTCTCTACCTGTTTACCGCACATACCCTGACCTTCAATACCACGCAGCAGCCTCAACACCCCGCACCTGAGCCATCCTCTG
>VXBR01009324.1:15764-30721 GCA_013400215.1 Cisticola juncidis | reverse complement strand
CACCGGCTACAGCTCCCCTCAGCCCGGCTCCTCTCAGCCCGGCTCCCCTCAGATCCACTGGCTTGAGCTCCCCTCAGCCCGGATACGCGGGTTGGAGCTCCCCTCAGCCCCTACGCGGTCTCCAGCTCCGGCTCATCGCCGCTGGCCCGGCGGTGTTCGAGAAAACATCCCCCATGGCCGCATTGTGGAAACTTCGCCTCATCTTCCCGCAGGCGGCTGCGCCGGGGAAGGGGCGCCCCGGCTCCTGTGGCTCGTGCTGCGCTACATTAAAAATCAATCTCCTTGCAATTCGGCTGCGCTGGCATTAGGCGTCATTGTAAAGCTGTTTCTCCAGAAACCACCGAAAGAGAGATTCTCGGTGCTGGGGAAAACACGGTGACAGCAGAAAGGGGGGGAAATAGAGGGGTTTATTTGCATAAAATGCCAAATAATGCTCCGTTTGGGCGGACATACCCTGAACAACGCAAGCAGAAGCTACGAAGCTCCAAGCCAGCAGCGCTGCTGTCACAGCGCTCTTGTGGAAGGCGATGAGGGCGCGGGTGTCACTGTGTCGCGGTCCAGAGGCAAACCCTGCCGTCGGCGCCCGCCGACAGCAGGTGATCGTGGCCGTGGAAGCGCACGCAGCGCACCTCCACGCCGGGGCCGCGCAGGATGGAGAGCTGGCCCACGGCCAGCGACAGCACCTTCACCGAGCCCTCGCTGCTGGCCAGAGCCACCAGGCCACCTGAAACACACGGAAAAGGCACCGAGGTTGGCAAAGGCTACACAGGGGAGCGGCGCTGGAAGTTGAGATAGTGGCTTTAAAGACGCACACGAGTGCTCTTGTTTTCTGAGATAAATTAACAGAAAGTTGGACAGATCAATAACAATGAGGTTGCATTTTGGAGCGATTAAGCCAGTCTAGAGACCACATGTTCTCCTCACAAGGAGCCTGGCTACTTTGACAGAATCACAGAATCTGCTGAGTTGGAAGGGACCCGCAAGGATCGTGCAGTCCAACTCCTGGCCTTGCACATGTGCCCAAGAGTGTTGTCCAAACCTTTCTTGAACTCTTTCAGGTTTGGAGCCGTGACCGTTCCCTGGGGAGCCTGTGCCAGTGCCCAACCACCCTCTGGAGGAAGAACCTTTTCCTAACGTCCAACTTAAACTTCCCCTGACACACCTTCAGGCCATTCCTGTCTGCGGTCCCCACAGAGCAGAGATCAGTGTCTGCCCTTCCTCTTGCCCTCACAGGGAAATTACAAACCCTGCTGAGTCCCCCCTCAGTCTCCTCTGGCTGAACAGACCCAGTGCCCTCAGTGACTCCTCACACGGCTTCCCCTCAGGGCCCTTCCCCATCTTTGGTGCCCTTTGGATGCTCTCTGATAGATTTGTATTTTTTTTAATGTTACAGTGACCAAAACTGCAGACCATACTCAAGGTGGGGCTTCCCCAGTGCAGACCAGAGCAGGACAATCAATATTTGATACAATTATTCAGGGGCAGATTCTGACACACAGCCTGAGCACCAGAGGAGTTGATGCTCTCCTAATACCTGGAGGTACTGACATCAGACCGTGCTTTTGACACTGCTTTTCTTGTACTGCTCATGAAGATGTGAGCTTTCAGCTGAATTTCCAGAAGGTCAGGTGTCTAACTGAACTGAGTGCTTGCTCCTTTATATCCTTACGGAAAAACCCATAATTAAATACTTAGTATAGAACAGGGTTTAACAGTAGAAAAAAGAAAAGAAAATCTAAAAAATGTTCTAAGGAGTTACAAGTTTTCATGTGCTCTTTGCAAATCTAATGGACTCAGTTTTCAACACTTTTAAGGAAACAAAATGTGTTTATAAGTTCATTATCTTCCTGCTTAAATAAAAGCAGAGGTAATAGCTTGTAAGTGATATGTTTAGAGAGCCTCTTACTTACCCAGTCTCCAAATAAAGATTCTCCTTTAGAAATTAACTATAATAATCATGAGTTTCACGTACAAAAAAAAAAAAGAAAAAAGAAAAAATCAGTACATTCATTTCAAAGCTGATGTGGCCCTAACAACAGTGGGATCACTGTACTGTCAGTTGTGATCTTGGTCAAACACCTTTTTCTATTTGGAGCAAGTTCAGTACACCCTGCAAGTGATTACAGCTCCTCTTATGTATTGAGATTTTCTCTCTGAAAGCAACGACATCACCAAAAGAAGAATAATTAATATTGACATAGTCAATGTCAATCTGGCACCAAGGTCATAATTTTTGGGAAGATTATGAAAAACAGGAGATATTTTTCTATTTTTAATAACTCAGGTTATTCACCAAATAGCCAGTGGGAACATATTGTCCAACAGCCATGAGCACAGAGGAATTTATCCTGGTTTTAACACTTTGGGGCCCTGGGTGTGCCTCTGTGATGTACAGTTTATCCAGGGAATATATTGTCCCTCCGTTCAAACTAGGTCATAGCAATGATGTTCTCTGTTCTGCTCATGAAGAACTGATGGCTTCATTTTGCCATTTGTCAAAAGAAACACGTAGCCTAAACCAGCTTACAAATGCACTGAGAATATTTAACCTCAACTTATGCTTATTGTGGTCATGGATATTTGTGCAAGAAAGGGAACTAGGAAGTAGAGCTAACCATGATAAATATGCCCTATTTGCAAACCTTTATAACTACCCAGCTTCTTCATCTAGAACAAAGCCTGACACAGCAAAGATCCGTAGGATGGATTAGAGTGTCCAAAGCAGCAGATGTGAATATTTATTATAAACTCTCTTCCAGCAAGTCTTTGCTGACAGAAGCATTGCATATGGATTGCACTCGCGGCGAGACTCTCCAGGCAGTCGCTGGATGACTTCTCCAGGAGCCAAACAAATGCCATTTCGCCTGCAGCCCTAACACCACAACAGCTGGGCAGGGGGTTAATGTCACTTCCAGCTTCTCAAAACCACAAATGAACCCACTTGTTACAGAGAGGGACAGGCAGGAGAAAAGGTTTGGACAGCTGCAGTGCACTTCCGGAAAGTAAGGGCAGGACAAGAGTGACAACTGAGACAAAGCTTCAGCTCATTCCCTCCTTGGGTTCAGCAGGGCAGGGGCAGACCCCAACCCTGCATTTTTCTGCATGCCTTGGCAGGTGAGTCACAAGCCTGAAGCAAAACCCCAGTACTCATCCTGTCAGTCCATGCCAGTATCCCAACGGTTCTGAGAAATGACACAGCCAAGAGGAAAATAGAGAGGGTCAGTAAAAACCAGCCAGCGAGGAGGGGCAGTAGCACCCTGCACTGCCGCCATCACTGGTGCTCTCTGGGGAAAGGATGGAAGGGCACAGGAATTTCATTGCACAGGAATTTCCCCTGAGTTAGGATTTGCTGTCACTGACCATGAGTACAGCTACTTCTGGCTCAGCAGCAGCGGGATGCACAGGCAGATGCGTGCGAGGGGGAATGCACAAAATGACTTCTCATTTCCGTCACCCTTTATGTCAGCGCTGATCTACGGGCTCATAACGCTCTGCTCATTATAATGTAAATTTACTCCCTCCTTCCTTCCGAAAGGAGATGTTTCATTTTGGGAACAGGGAACAAACTGTGTTTTATTGCTCCTTCAAAATTTTCTCCAATTAGGAAAGCAAACAAAAACTACTACATAATTGTGATGCAAAGCTGTATTTTAATGTAGCATGCTTACTTGTCACTAACAAAGGCACTTTGATATAACACTGGAGGAAGAGAAGAGCCTGAAGAGAGGTTGTTCTTCATACCTTTGACCCAACTGTCAGGTGGGGCTATGCAAACTCACTGAACTGAGCAGTTGGGCTGATTTACACTGAAATGAAGAGAGTCTGCACAGAAAATGCAGCCTGCAGGACTCTGACCTCCAGATCTCACAGCCTCTGAGATGTCCAGCTCACAAGGCTTCCAGAACCTGCTCTGGATCTGTTGATGCACTTGGCAATGTGGGGAGATAAAGTGAAGCTTTGCCAATCTGAGCTCAGCCTTCTTCCTCAAGCTGGCAGACCAGGAGTGATGACAAAGCACACTGCCACCACAAAGAGACCCCACAGTAGCAGCCTTTGTGCTAATCACAGCTGATTTGCTGTTGCCCATTGCTGGAACAGGAGTACTAATTTTTCTGATGGACCCCTATTATGTCCTTAGAATAACATAAGCTCTGACCATCTGGACACTCGCTTCTGAAAGGATGGAGTGAGTTGGAACAGGTAAAGAAAGGTAGCAAAGCCAATTAAAGGTACAAACAACTTCTGTGCAAGGAATCCTTACGAGGAATGACAGCTTAGCCAAGAAAAAACTCTGTGCATTAAAATGTACTTGGCTGGTGGTGCTTACTACATGTGTGAACCTCAGGCTTCAGTCCTTCCTTGGGATCCACAGGGAAATGTGGAGCCAAGCCAGACCCAGATTACCCCCCAGGGGATGGTGAAACACAGAGTTTCCCTGAAAATCTGAATCCCACCCCATCCAGGAGCTGCGGGGCAGCCAGAATCTGGAATCTCTGCACAGTCACCCTTCTGCTTGGACCAGACTGAATTTCCTCTGAGGAATCACTGTACTTTCAGCTCCCTTTTCCCCAGCACTGGAGTTAAGTACTGCTGTAGGTTTCCATTCCCAGTGTCCTACAGAGAAAAGCTCTGTTCTTGTCTCCGGACTGGCAATGCTCTCTGTTTTAGGCATTGATTAATTACAAATGCAGTGCTGTTGTTTGGGCTGGAAATACATTTGTACTTTAACAATAAAAATAATCCATGCCCTTCTAGAACTATTCCTGCTACTAGAACTATATGTCTACACTGTTTTGAGACCAGAGCTGAACCCTAAAATCATCTAGTTCCTCAGAGATAGAAATATTTTAGTAATTTATTTATTTATTTAATTTTACTTTTAGGATAACTACCCCACTCTGGAGAAGGAGGTAGTTAAAATTAATTATTTTGTATGACAATATGTTCTTGTAAATGTTCCAAATAAAAGTTATGGGCTTGATACAGGCTGTAGCCATAAAGAGCCAAGAGCAGGAATCTGGCAAAAATCCCACCAAATTTACTGGAGTGTCCATATTGACCTAAACATGCAGATTTAAAAGCAAAGTTAGTGCATTCACTGAGGCTCAGTCATGTTAGATATAAGGAAGCAATCTGCTTTTTCTCATCTGCAGGGAACTTTGCATACCCATGCAAAGGAATCCTGAGGAACCAAAGCCCCTCCTGTGAATACAGTATGAAATCCATCTCCTAATTTGAGCTGGTGGATAAAATTAAAATAGTGCAGGCGTGTTGAAGCAATCTAATTTGTTACTGCATTTCTTCAGAAGACAGAACTAGACAAGATTAATTTGCTGGGTTGATGGCTCCAAATTACTTGGGGTAAAAGGAACAAAACCTGTACTTGTCAAAAGACAGTTTGACAATTTATATTTCATAAGAGCCTAAAAATCACAGCCACAATTACTGTCTTTGTACAATGAATTTTGAGCGAAACCTTGCCAGGACCACACCACATACTGCTTTACATGTCCAAACAGCTGGAAACTGTGACAGTTTTGGAGTAAACCACCACCACTCCTGACTGGTGAACCTTTTTATATGCCCATTAAAGCATTTAACTTTTCTTTGGGCAAAATAATTTACTAATTCTGTAACATTCCATTATCAAATACTCTGAAAAGTCCTGTTTTAGCCCACCAGCACTTCATGTTTCTGGAGCGGTCTAGCAGTTTCAGTGCTAATAAAACAGTGTTGTAACAAAGTCACAAACCCCACAGCTCCCCAGGCACATCAGGCTGAGACATTCCTCCTGATAATGGCACCGTTTGCTCGCTCCCAGTAACGTTTTCCATAGACTCAGCAGCTCAGGCAAACTCTTCTGCTCAAAAATGGGGCAGAACAAGGACAGGGACAGATCAAAACCCCTCCTGTCTGCTCCAGCAGCTCCTCTCAGAGACAACAGAGCAGTCGAGGAGCAGGATTTGGGCACTTGTTTCTAGCAAAAGTACAGCAGTCACTTTACAAGAGTTACTTTAGACTTCCTTGCAAATAATTCTGATGTGATAACTTCCTCAATTTAAAAAATTACTTGCACTGCCTAACTGTAAGCAAAGCATCCACCTTCAAAGACAAACCCAGCTATTTCTGGGTTTAAATTAAAAAGAAAAAATCGTGCGTGGGTTGAAGAAATTCTGTTTATCATAACTGCATACAGAAGCCTGGGACCATTCCAGATGGGCAGAGATGAAATAACATATCAAAGAAAGAAAGCAAGAAAAGCTTTGATCAATAGGGAAATGGTTTTTATACACATCAGAACCAATTTAAAGAATTCTCTAGGATCAATTTAGATAGACAGAAATGCTTCTCAGCATTTATTACCTGTGGAGGGAATATTGATCCCATCCATTGATTTCTCCTATGCATGTAGAGCAGCATCTGGTTTTGTTGTGTGGGATTTTTCCTAAGAAAGATGACCCAAAGTGGAAGGTATCAAGAAACTGCTTATATTTTAAGGACTTGCATTAATGGTTCAACCAATGTCATTACTCAGAACTTTTAAACTCTGTTCAAGAATAGTCAGAATGTAATTTAGCCTAATTCTGGCACATGATTGTTAGTCAATGGAATATATTTAAGACAAGTGGGTTTTTTTGAACCTTACTTACCAAAGGCTACCAATTCCTTTCATGACACATGGCATCAAACATATTTCCTTTCCTGTTCCCTTTTTAAAAGGAATGTCTCTTAATGGTAATGCTACAAATTGCACAGCCCTAATGGATTACATTCCCTCTGAATTAAGGTCTTTTGTCATTACTGGAGCTGCAACCATTTGCATCATCATCAGGATGCCTCAGCCTGGAGTCTGCTGGGAACTGGGCACCTCTCAAGTGAGGTGTGAAGGGTAAAAATACCCAGTCCCTCCCTTTAGCAATCTGGCTGGCAGTTAATGTGTGCTTGCCTACATAAAAGCAAATGGAATATTTACAGGGGCTGCGAACTATGATTGCAGTGGCTGTAGATAAAATTCTTCATTACTGTCACACTAAGCAGAAATGTTATTTACCAGGCAACTGATTCCAATAGATGATAGATGGTGGACAATTTTTTTTGTTCTATAAACAGCTTTCAACAAATACAACAACTATTCCTTGTACACTATGTTTTTCTTAGGGATGATCTTTTTAGACATTATTAGAAGTCTTCCATTCTCAAATGTGAGTAAAACCTCCTAAATATTCTTGAGGAAATAATGATGACCCCCTCCTCCTCCTCCTCCCTTTGTCTTCACACTCTGTTTAGATCTTTCAAGGGACAGGGCATAGAATAATAATCTTGAGCAGTTTGTAATTCACTTGCAGCAATTCACTAAATATTCTCAGTAATGGAGACCAAAAGACAAGCTGGGAAAGAGAGAGAAGGCGTCCAAGAATCTGCTGATACAGGTGTTTAATATGCTGGTACCAAAATAAAATCCTTTTGTCATTCTCTCTAGAGACTTTTTTTCTTTCCCCTTTCTCAGAAGTGTTTAAATAGACATAGATTTGGCAAAGCAGATTAGGGAAAATTAGCTCATCTCAGAGTGAAGTCACTCAACTCAGTGCAATCATGTGCTCGAATGGGGCAGGATCAGGGCATCACAGAGTCATTACTGCAGCAAGGACTTGGAATGAGCAAACCCCTTCTTGTTTGGCTTTTAGCAGGACACCACAAGTCCTCTTGAACAGCAAGGCAGCTTTTTAGGCTGAGCATGGCCGTGTGGTGTGCGTGTCCTAGACCCGAGGATCATAAAAAGGTAATAACAGGAAAGTCACTGCAGAGAGGCTTCTCAGGCAAATTATTCGTGAGACATTTACAAAGGTGGAAAGAGATTTCCCTGGAACACGGAAAAACCTCAAATTACTCAAGCAATGTGTTAGCAGAAATTCAATTCACATCTTTAAGAATCTGCATGTAGAGATTTGCCTGGCTGATAAATGAGTGTGGAGCAGGATGTGGCCTGATGGATTTCCCTCCAAGGAGCAGAGGCAGTGTTGGGCTGATGGAAAAAGGGGACTTCTCTTAACTTCTTACTCTGTGGAACTGTGACCTAGATGAAGGCATTATTTCTGGAGCTCAAACAGGTCTCAGAACTCGACAAATGTTTTTGAAGCAAGAAATCACCAGAAAGTTACTCAGAGCAAAGAAAGCATTCATCTGATAGAAGAAAATCCTTTCTATAAAAGAACTTAAAGCCTTTTGATAAGGATTTCTTGATCCAGACCATTACTGTAAAGCTCCCTTTCAGCTGGACTTGAGCTTGTTTATTCGACATTTTAGCTGGCCTTTTTGGTAGCATTTTGGATTTTTACAGTGGTTTCAAAACAACGCAAAAAAGTATTAAAGCAGAAACTTTTGAAGCAGAGTCTTCAAGATGTCAAAACCTTTCTGGATGTGTTAATGAGGCATGTTGAATATATTAAAAATAATATATTGAGAATAAAAGGAAAATACCTTCTTGTCTAGGACTGGGGTTTTGAAATGAAAATGTCTTTCACAGCAGAATATTTTTATGCACATAATAGGAAGGCACTTGTCTAGCTTTCAGTGTTACCTAGAATACCTGTATGTGGGCACATGTGTAGGTCTGTGTTTCCAAGGGAATCTACCTTGAGCAAAAAAAAAAAAACCAGTGAGGAAAGACCTGGCAAAAATCCTTGGATTGCTGCCAAGTGTGGGACCTCGAGCCCAGCAAGCTGTTCCGAAATCCAAAATCCCAAAAGGCAGCATTTGGTTTTTAAGGCAGGGTTGGCTGAGAAACCCCTGAGACAGTGACATCAGTACTGGTGCTGCTGCAGCTGGGCTCGTGCTGCCCAGGGCAACAACATGACAAAAATGTCACATTTTAAGAAAGCAGCAGAGGAAAAGAGGAAAGATCAGTATCATCGGATGCTCTTCAAAAGGGAATAAATCACCATAAAATTATCTGCAGGAGCTGCCAAGCTGAACCTCTGCTTGCAGAGAAACTTAAGACTTTTTATGTGATGGCAAATGATGCAGAGCATGGTTATGGTTCACATTCAGATCGTGTTCTGAAGAACAAGCTCTTCTCTTCTGTTAAACTTATATATTGCAAGCAGCATGCCAGGTACTGTACTGCAAGTAACACTATCTCCAGAACACTTTAGCTGTTTTTCTTGTGTTTCAAGAATTGCACTTACATTAACTAAAAACTCATTAAGAAAAATAACACTTACTGATGGGCTAACTGAGAAAAATTAGATCACAGCAAAATTTCTGTCACCACAAATGGAAAATTATTCTAATTTCTTCTTTAAGTGGGGTCCCTGAATACAGATTTGGGTGCAAAACCATGCTTTCCTCTGAACCTCTTACTTGGCTGCAGCTGTATGTGTTTTAGGCATTGGTATGCCTCACTTTTAAGAATTCATTGAAGTTGAGTGGTGTATAAAGAGATGAAAAATTCCAGGTTTGCAGGAATATAGCTCTGAGCAATGGAAACACCAGTTTAAAAGCATTCAGAGAACACAAGATAATCTTTGTATTAATGCTCTGCTCCATCTCCTTTCCCCACGTTGAGATGCCTGCAGTCATTCAGTTAAAGCCTCCCTGATCCTCCTTCCCTTCTCAAGCACTCAGATGGGTGTTACAGAAGATGAGGCTGGGATATGAATTTATATTGCTTTCTTTTTCCCTTGGACAGCATATGCATCATCCTTTCCATGAACTCTGAGGGAATGACCAGATGTGTAATCGCTTTCTGACATGGAGTGAGATTCATCTCATCTGACCTTGGCATCCCACAGTGGATTCAGTTCATCCAGGGAGGAAAACTCCTTTTTCCCAGGAGCTCCCCTGTCCCTCTGGGGCAGCTCTGTGTGTTCACTACAGAGGGACCTCCACAGCTGCTGTAGGGCACCCCTATAATTTAACAGGTGTTTCCATATTAGGGAAGAATTGGAGTTTTATCCCTCAACTTTTAAGGAAAAATCCCAGAAAACCCCAGAAATTTCTGTGCTCTTCTCACTGTAATTGGTCCAGTGCCAGGACAATGGCACCTGTTGGATCCTTTAGGTGTTCCTCAAGAAATGTAGCTATTTTCTGTTGGGCAGCAAGCCAAAACCCCCTCCTAGATCATTGAATACTTAAGAGACACCACTGAGATTCTTGGGGCTTTTGGGGGTCTTAGCAGGTGCAAGGGACCTCCCTGCACTGTGCACGCCTTTTACTCTTTTGTTCTGTATAGTCTGTTATTTTCTCTTTAACCTTCCTGCTTTTCAAAACACCCCAAATCAGCATTAATTAATTGTTCATAATTAATTAATTCATAATTGTCTCATTAATTGTTCATACGCCATTTCTGGGAGGCTGCTGGCAACCCTCAGAGCCTGATCCACCCTTGTGGGGCTCATACCATGCTGGCCTCACGCAGCCATGTATGACACAGCTCCTTCTCAGACAGCTCAGAGTGACACCAAATCCCACGCAAGAGTTCCAAACAGGCACCTCAAAGACCCTTTGAAAGAGAATTCCCTGACTTGCACTGCAGATGTGTAAACCAGAGCATCTACAAAGGTACCAGTATCCATCCAGGGGCTTAAATACCATCAAAAGCCAGATTTACATAGGCAATGACCTCTATTAAACCCAAGTCTTAATCATTTGGTGCAACAATCCATAATTCCAGTAGCGTTTGATAGCAAAGCAGATCATGTGCATCGTCGACATTCTGTAACCCTATTAACTCTGAGATAATGGACTTGTCTCTGCTATATTTCTGAGCTTATTGGAATGGACTGTAATTAGCATTCCCTTTTTTTTTTATACAAATCTCTTGACCCCCAGAGCCAGTTCTTACACCACAACTAATAACCAGTGCAGGTGATCAAAGCCTGAGATGGAGGTGGGACAAGGACCTAGAAGCCAAATTTCAGTTTACTTCCAGACTTAAGGCAAGAGTCATGAAAACTGCTTCTGAGAAAAAGCACTTTTTAAAATATTATTAAAATATTATTTATTTTGCTTTGCCTCAAAATGTTCTGCTTAAATGTCTTCCCTCTGAATATGCTCCTTAAAGAGAGGTTCAGTGTCCTTAAGAGCCCAGGCCAGAGCAGCTCTGACTAAACACTGTGGATTCCTAATGCTTTTTGCACTCCTCAGTCTTTCGTAGCAAATAAACAGGAAACACTTCTGCTTTGTCCTTATAGCTAGCTTCTTGTTATCATTTATTACTCCAAGCTTAGAGGATCATCTAATGTATGTGGATTCTGGTTTCTGTCAAGCCAAGTCCTTTGCTACATGACACTCCTGGGACATGCAGGCTTGTGTGGGGTGGGCTAAAGCCCTGCTGAGGTGGCTGGGAAAGCCAGGCTTGGCTTGAGCTGTGTCTCCAGCTTAGCCTGAGGTTCCCCTCCTGACTGCAGTGTCCCATCTGTTGCAGCTGTCTGGGCATCTTCTCTGGTGACTGCAAAGAGGTAACTGGGATAAAATATTCCCTGTACATCCCCACTCTCCATTCACTCCATGGCTAGCTTGAACAAATTATCTCATTTTTATGTGGTCAAATAGATGGGGTCAATGCCACCATTCATCTCAAACTTCAGCTCTCCCAAATCAAGGTTTTGTGGTTTTTTTGTCTGTTTATAAAACTTCCAGGATAAAAACATTGGAGATTTTAAATCTCAATCAGTGCAGCCTTCAGATGTTGCCTACACTATCCCAATGATACAAATGAAGCAGTGTTACAGAGTGACTTTTATCTTTTTATCACATTATAACTAAATAGTATTTCACCATGGTAGTAAAACCAGGCAGACAGACACACGCACACACAGAGGAAGACTGAAAACAAAAGAAAAAACCTCGAAGTAGAGAACTGGGCTTAATAAAATCTTCTCCAAGTACAAGTTCCAAGAGTCTCCCTTTAACTTAAGCACGCTATTGTCAACAGTGGCATCTCTGTTCAGCTCTTCCCTTAACTAAACATTCCTATTACTGTCATTCCTCAGGCTGTCATATTCACTGCCTTGACAGCACAAACACTGTGCTGTAAAATCTGTCACAGAGGCCAGTTCATTTCCTACATCTTCTGACACCTGCAGGTCTTTAATATCAGGCTGTCAGAACACCTGAGAGAAAGGTGGCTGCTTCCCTGCTCAGGGCTGTTACTGTGACTACCTTCACACGTACTTTAATCATTAACCTGATCCTGCTGTGAAGTCCTGACTTTTATGCCCTTGGAGTCCCCTGCCAGAAAATGCTGCTGGCATAAATCTATCGTCGAGGTTAGCTGGCTCACAAACCCATACGTTCTGTATGTAAAACGAAGCTTTTCTGGTTTACAAAGCTTATATAGTGTTTTATTAAACTTTCTTCTGTGACTTTTTTTTTTTAGAGGGGAGCTGTAGTAGGTGTAACAATTACTCAGTGACAGGCGTAGGTGAAACTCAGCTGCTTAAAATAAATCCCTCTGTGCCAGGACCCTTTGTCTTTGGGTGTACTCATGGAGCAGATGAGCTTGGTGGGCAGTGAGTTTTCTGTAATGCAAAAACTCCTTTGATTCACTATTAAAATGAAATTAAGAGAAGCAGAACAAGAGTGAATCAGACCAGAACAGTCCCTGGTCTTTAACTGTTTATGGTACTCACTTTACAGGGATCACAGCATGTGTAATCCTCCTGAGGCTCGGCTGTTGTGACAGTGAGCTAAGTGTTTCTGGGCAAATTGTTATCCTGGGATAGGCCTTTTTTAATCTCTCCTGCTCTAGCATTCTGTTTGGATACAGAGAAAAATAAATGAAGAGCTGTTCAAAAAGATTTTAGAGTCCCAAGATCAGGGTGCTGCTGAGATGTAGCCACCTCTGCTGCTACCAGCAGCCCAGCTGATCACACGGGGTGACACAGTGCCACAGAAGCCACATGGCTGATTTAGGATTTAGGAAACCCCATTCCAAGAACAAGGAGTGTGATAAACAAAGCTTGTACTTCCAGGTGGTATGGGTCAAGTAAGCCACCAGGAACGATGGATAGATGTTGTGTAGCTTTAAGTGACTGTATTGATGCTCCAGCAGTTTCTGCTCATGAAGAGGAGAACAAAAATTTAAGTCTTTAGTGCTTTAATTGCTAAAGAACATTTGCTGCAGGGACCTAATAACTTTTTTTTGCACAAACCCATGAACACCCTGCAAGAGCATTACTGGAGAATCAACAGAGCTGTGGCTCAGGCAAAGGTAGGACAAGTTTGGAGATCAGTTCCAATAAGTGCCTTGCTGCCCGACAGCACAGTTCATTTAGTTTCCCTGGGCCTCAGCTCTCCAACAGAAACCTGAATCACCACTTTGCTCAGCTCATCTCTTTAGGCTGACCGGGTTGGGAACTCCTACAGCTTGTCCAGTGGAGCCTCTGGGGACTCCTGAAAAAATCATAAATAATCACAGAATGGGTTGGAAGGGGCCTTAGAAGTGGTGTAAGGCAGAGGCAGATCTGGCTCTGTGTGCACACAAGGGATCGAGTGAACCTTGGGGCTAACACACAGTAGGGGCTTCAAAATCCCCCCTGGGCTGCCAAATCCCCCTCTCCTGTCCTCAGGGCATGGCTGCTCCTGCCTGGAATGCTGCTCCTGCCGGGGTGGCAAACGCCATCTGTCAGCAAAGCACTGGTGACACTAGTGCTGAGCCGCTGGGCAGCATCCAATAAAAACCTCTGGGACAGAGCTAGAGAGTGCTGAAAAGGAATCCCCAGCTCATACAGCTCTGATGGTTTGAGTACACACTGAGTGTCTTGTAATACTACAGATGAGTGATAGTTAAACAAACAACAAAGGTAATTGTAGGGTGCTGCAGTCGCTCTGCAGATTTATGGTGCTTTGAAGGCAGCTCCTTGCAGTGCTCCCTGCCAAGGTTTTCGGCAGGGTTAACGCTTTTGACTCCCATGCTTTAAGTGTCTGAAAGATATGAATTGTGTTTCACTCGCTGTCCTGGACTGACTGGGACATTGCTGCTTCTATTCCCAGCCAAAAAATATTTTTAATTCTTTATGGATTATTCATCCCTTGCCTGAGAAGCCAGCATAGGTCAAGTCTGAATGAGTTTGTCTCAGACCTTGCAGACCGGCTGCTCTTTCAAGCCTAAGACCATGACGTGCGACGGTTTCCAAAATTAAAATGTCCTACCAGACCCAAGCAGTTTCTGATATATTAGATTAAGATATAACATCTAACTGTGAACCCCTTGAACTGTGTTCCTTTTCCTTGAACTTGCCATTTGCAATCCTACTGATTGCTTGGAGACGTCAGTTGCTCTTTCCTGTGCTCACAGAGCCAGTTACACACGGAAATTGTGGCAGTAGGGCTTTGTAAGTCCAACCATCCCCTTCCTAGGACTGCATAAGCATGGGAAATTTAAATCCTTTTCATTTATATCCAGGTTTCCAAAGCAACCCTGACAAATAGAGGCATCCACCTTTCTCATCTGCTGGATGACTCTGGCTAATACTTAGGCTGTCATGGTCTCCAAAAGAAGGAAGACTGCAGTTCTCCTACACCACCGTATTATCTTTTCTCATTGCTTTTATATTGTGGCAAACCTGCAGTGATAGGAGGTAATTCTAGCTTGTAAGATCTGAGAAGAACTGAATGCAAATCCCAATGCATAGCTGTCATATCTAAATGCGTAATTCTCTGCAACCTCCCTGTCTCCTGCAGATTTACCCAAAAAGCTGCTGAATGTTTCGCTATGGAAACATAGGCTGTGCTCTAACAGCTGTTTTCCTTCTCCAGCAATAATTTTCCTTTTTCCTATATTGAAGCTCAGCACCTCCCTGCAGACATTCTCAGTCTAGCCTGGCACTTCTAGGTCCTCTTCTACATCCGTCCAATTCTTTACTCCACACTCCTTATTCTTCACTTTCTCACCTGTACCTGTGTGGTCCCATGGCCATCCATCCATCCATCCATCCATCATCCATCCATCCATC
>VXBR01009324.1:0-15142 GCA_013400215.1 Cisticola juncidis | reverse complement strand
TCCATCCATCCATCCATCATCCATCATCCATCATCCATCATTCATCCATCATCCATCCATCCTCCTATCCATCATCCATCATCCATCCATCCATCCACCATCCATCCATCCATCCATCCATCCATCCTCCTATCCATCCATCCAGATAACACATCCTTTCCCCATTTCCAGCTCCACACTAAACCTGCTCCTCTCCTGACTCATTTCCAACTTGAAGCACTGGTTTGAACATTTTTTTTTGTGATTTACATATTCTTTTGACAATTTCCAAATAAAATCTTTGTCATTTAGCTTTCTAACAAGCATATCAACACAGCCAGGCTCCTGTGACTCCTGGATTACTAAATCATCTACATGACTGTCCTGATGAGACAAAAAATGATGCTACAGAAAATCACTTAGAAATTCCATCCTCCACAAAATTTTAAATGCCTTCTGTGTTATTCTTAATTAGTAAGTTGCTTAATAATACTGTCCTGACACAGTCTTGTGAGAAATTACAGGAATTAAGCTGAGCTATTAGAATGCACAGTTTTCCTTGTCAGAACACAAGTCTTACTCTCGCAGTGCTGTGAGTTTTGGGCCAGCACAGACCCAGCCCTGCCCAAGAAAAGCTTTGGCCCCATGGTGGGAACGGGTTATTAGCCACATCTCACCAAAGAAACTTCAGCCTCTGTCTTTCTTCTGCATTCATACACAAAGAATTCAAACTGTGGCATCAGGGCAGAATCCCAGGATCTTATTTTGGGTGCAAGGAAAGCTGTGGGTTACGTTGTGTTCCTCCACATTGGGACAGTTTTTGATTTAATTATGACCTTGTACTCCTATGATTCTATCCCCATGGATACACATCTCTTTCCTCTGTACTCTCCAGGTGAATGGATGGTTCCCTCAGAGTGTTAATTTTTTGTTATTAACTTTTAATAACCTCCACAATTCAATTAATTTGACATTTCCATTAGACAATTGTGCCTGTTCTTTCTTTCCACTGTGAGTCCAGATCTTTGAGTTAAAGCTGCAAATGGTTGCAGGTTCAATAAATGACATTTGTTTTAAAATGGGGCTCCCATCTGGTTCAACTCCTCAAAAGTTGAAAATGCTTGACTGATTTTCCAATTGCAGCAACTACTGAAGGGAAAAACCAGACTCCACTTTCATATCAGACCTCTCTCAGAGTCTCATTAACTGTCTGTCTGTCTGTCTGTCCATGTAAGTGTATCTCCCCAGGTTTGATTCAGACTCAGTCCCTGATATCTTTATGTAACACATTTGCCAGGGTGCTCGTCTGGTTTCACAAGAGCTTTAGCAACATAACCAAAGCAACCATGCCAGGCTGCATAAAATGGAATTCCAGCAAGTACTTCTGAACAGAACCTCTTCACCAAATTGTTTTTCTGTAATTGAAAAATGTCTTTCAAATGGAACCACTTAGCATAGCTCTGAACTCTATCCAGGATGGTCATAAACTGCTGCTCACTGGCTGAGGCCCAAGATTTTAACATCAGATACAAATGCAGTAGCAGATGCCAATACTGCCAACGCCGAAATCTGGCCTGATGAGCTCCATTTTAATGTTTCTTTGTTCTCATTTCTGCTTGTGAAATCAAGGAGTGCAATGAAAGCAGAGCTCAAATGAAATATTCTTTGGGAAAACCCAGCATGAAAAGTCTCTCCTAGCCAGTCTTCTGGTCTGCCTCAATCTTATCCCAAATAACCCCAATAGCTTGTGATGGAGCCTTCTCCAGAATTCCATATTCTTCATGAGTAATAAGCATGTCAAGAGCCTCAGTATCAGCCTCAGTTATTTTCATCAAAGCACCCCAGATATAGATAATTTCAGCACTTCTTCCCTGATGTCTGTAGTGAATCATCTTTAACTTCTCACCATCCTTTCCATGGTCTCCATTCCCCATCCACACCAATTCAAACTTCTTTCTCCAAAGACATCTTACTCTTTTAGGTATTTCATCTTCTCCATTCCACCTGTTCAGCTTTCAAAGTCTCATTCCCTGATTCACCCAGCAGTCTTCACACCCCAGAGTTCTACAACCCAAATATTGAAGCTTTCTGCAAAAACACAGAGGACTTAGGATGAGATCAGCTGAAACCACTGATGTCAAATATAACATTTAATGTTCTTCACGCTCCTGGAAATGGCTGTTGAGAGAACAGCCTTGCATGGGACTTACTGCAAATTCAGACATCTGAACAGCACAGACATTGCAGTGGATTCACAGCCAGAGATGTGTCAGCAATGAACCAAGAAGGCAACAGAGAGGGCAGAAATGTCTCTGGTATCAAACTGATTGTTCTTGTTTTGGCCCAACACCTCTGCAGGCAGCCACCGTGCTACCACCTTTACCTTCACTCCATCCTCATTCCTGAGTACAGCTCAGACTTTCAGCGTTACTCAGGGCACCAGAGTCTCAGCTTGTGCTGAAAGCTGCTTTCATTTGGCATCCAGGCCTCACTGGTATTTCTGGTTAATACCCCCAGGGCACTAAGAATGGCCCCAGTCCCATTCCACGAGCAATGCTTCCTTGGAAAGGTGAACCACTGGCCTGTCCTAGACAACAAACAGACAGAGGACTTGAGTGCCTTGCAGCTGGAAAGAAATGGAAGTTCCAAAAAGGGATCCAGCCTAAGGAAAATCCTAGTTCCTGTATTTGCTGCAGCTGTTCCTGAGCCTAGTATGTCTGGGATAACAAGGATGAGAATCCCAACAGACAGATGATAATGACTAGAAATAACTCGATATTATCTGTTTTTCTATCCCTATTGTTGGAGTGGGTTTCTTACAGTTTTTGTTTTGCATCACAATAGATCATGAGAAAATTACTGATTAAATCTGAGGTCTTAAAGACATGAAGTATTTGTAATATCTAGTATGAGAAAATCATTTAACTCTTAGAATCTACTGACTAACACATAATTCATGTGATTATTTTTATTGGTAGAAATACAGTTTAATTTAAAGATAATCTTCTAATCTGCTGCATTAAAAAGCAATTATGGCAAGAGTGCATTAACTAAGAATCACTTGCCAGAGACACAACAGCTCTGGGACTTTATTAGAACACACTCATGTGGAGGTGGCTGAACAACTGGGGAGGGCATCACTTAATCCACTTAATGATTTAATGCAACAAGATTGCATTTGCTAATTAATGAAGTTGTTGGATCCTGAACACAGGCTGGTTTATGCATGCCCACCATGGCATCAGGGATACTCCTCCGTCTGTTTGCAGACACAAGGAAAGGTAGAATCCTTCAGTGTAAAGTTTTAGACAGAAGGGGAGAATCTCTTCTCAGTTAAGGAAATCAGGAAAAAAAAAATCAAAAGAGAAGCCCACACAGACTGAACTCCATTGTTTTGGATGCTAAAGAGAGATCCTACTTAAAAATTAAAATCACATTTTCCCTTAGCACATGAATATCAATAATTCAAATACTTCAGTCAGCGAAAACGGCCGAGTATTGGCTCTGCATGAACAGAAGAAGTCAATGGCACATTCAGGATTAGAACTTGAATCTGTTCCTCAGAACATGTCCTTTTGAAATTCTCCTTGTGCTACATGGATCAGTTCCCATCACTGTGGCTGCCTCAATAGGATGTGTAGAGTAAGACTTTAATGCCCCTGAAAGAGCCAGGCATCTTACAAATTATTAGCATCCTCCACCACCTGTATAGGAAATTCATATACTTATTTGTCTTCTGCACAATTTATTTCATCTTGGTTTCATTGGTAACTTGTACAGTATTTGGATTAATTATTTAGTGAGAAAGAACATCATTATGTGTAAAAGATGTAAGGCTTACCAAAGGAGAAGCAGAATTCCCTTGTTGAGGGAACAGCAGTCACTGCCTCTCTGAGTGTATTACAAATGCACACAAAAAACTTAGGTCCTTTACCTGATTAACTGAGGTTCTTCACCTCTGTCTGAGGTAAAGCAATGCCCCCTTTTTGCTGCCTTCAAGCTGCAAGGTGCTCTGATAACAGATTATGGCCCCTGCAGTTCAGTTTTATGGACATTAGCTTCACCTTGCTAATCTGCCCCACACAGGGAGAAGCTTCCATGTTTTAAAATCAGATTTATCTGGAGAGCTGATTCCAGATATTTTACAAGTCTGGCCAAGTTTGAAATATGACAACAATTAAAAGAAATGCAGCCTGAATAGAGATTTGTTCATGTAGAGTAATCATTGCTTCTTAAACTTCAGCTCACTGTGGTTTTATAGCAAAGGCAAGCATAGAAACCTGAAACCATCTGATATTAACTTGGTTCTCATTGGGCTAGCTCTTTCACTTGTGAAAAAACAAAATACAGGCAATATTTAAAAAATAAACCATGATCAAGTGAGTTGAGGCTCTGTAGGGGCTGAGCAGTAAAGAGCAAGAAAAGAGGCAGGAGTGCACTGGGAGAAATCCCTTACCGGATAAAAACAGCTGCTTTTTTCTGGGTGGATGCCCCACAACATTGTGGCTATGAACACTTAACACCTAAGGATGTAAATAATAAATAATTAAGCAGATCAACAGGAAAAAAGAGAAAGAGTAGTTGATGATAAGTGTTTGTAAGAGGAGGAACAACTGACCAGTTCAAAACAACCAGTTCAAAACAAGTGGAGGGGGAACCCAAAATGGACCCCAAATTCTTGGTACAACCTCTTGTGCTGTCTGTGGGACTCACTGGGTGGAGCACAGTTAGTGAAAATAGGAATGTCATTTCTATTTTTGATGGTTTTCTATTTTTAATGATGTAGCTGCTGTCCATTGAGTGATCACTCAACACATCTCTTCCCCTTCTTCCCTTTCTTCCCTCTCTTCTCCCTCTATGTGAAAATCACCACCAGGGAAGAAGATTTGGAGTGATCAGCAGCAGCAGAGAAATTCTGGAATGTCTGAGCTCTGGGGTGGTGTCAGACTGAAATGTTACTGGTCCATGGCTCAGACAATCAGCCACTGCTGACTGTGTGCCCAGAACAGCCCAGGGAATGTGCCACAGGGAAAGGGAGAAGAAAGAGCCAAATGACAATTCCTGGAATCACCCATGGGGGACAAAGCACCGGGAATCCTCCAGAGACAGTGGATAATTCCCACTGCCTTGCATTTCTGGAGTGGGATGAGAAACTGCATTTCTGCTGATGGGTACTAAGCACTAGAAAAGCAGCTAAGCAGAATTTCCAGAGTTAGGAAAAGCAGCTTCCCCAGTAAGCACAATGATACCCTGGGATGAACTGGGGATGCATTGGCCATATGTTCTTGCCATCACTTCACGCATCAGCATTCCCGTTCCTCCCATCTCTCCTGTGATTTCAAGACAAAACAAAGCTAAGCCAAAGTTGTGAACACATCCAGCCTGCTTAAAGAACAGAGATTTTTCTCATCCTGTTTGTGTGTGACTGAATTTGAGCTGCATTTCTGCTGCCTCGTTTGCACAGTCTGGGGCCAAGCCGGGAAGAGAGAGTTCCGAATACTTCTAAGAAGAGTTGCTCATTTAGCAGAACAGGTGATTCACTGCTGGGCTGAACTGTTCAGGCAAATCCCCAGCACTTGCCAAGCTTCTGCTCTTCATGTGCTTATGCAGCTCATCTGTTACTCTTGGAAATCCTCACATCAATCTTTCCCTGTGTTCCCATCTACGGCTGGATTCCAAAGCTTTGACACCAGGGGCAAATACCCAAACCGAGTCCTCCAAGCCAGCCCTCTATGTTCCCATTGCTGTTGAGCACCAGATTTCTGATCTCAGAACCTGAAGGAGAATAAATATACGGCTGGTATTTGATTTATTTCTATGTTATTAAATCTTGCTTGTGCTTCACCCAGGTACAAGCAACAGTGTGAACTTATTTCATGCCACAATGGATCATGTCATCAGGAGTCACCATTCCCACTGGAAATACTGCAGCTGCTGGCAGGCTTGGGAGCATACGATATTCCTGACTCTAGATTCTGTGATGGAATGGAATTCATTGTAAGCTGGTAATTACATCTGCTCCTATCTGTGAAGATACAGGTGCTCAGAGACAAGCATGTCAGTCCTCTGTGTTTATATTTTTGCAAGATAGGAGAAATTCAATTTTATTCAGCTTTTTTCCCAGTGACTTTCTGCAACTATGTATCAGCAGAACTTTTTTTTTCACTTTTTTATTTTAAAGATAAATTGCTTGGTGCACTATCAAGGATACTTCTAATTTAAGAATAGAACCTATTAGGCTGTCACTCTCCCAGAGACACAGGCCTTCAAGAGTCTGAAGAAGCGGTCTTTATGTGACAGTATAATAAGGATGTCAGGCCCCCTCCCACCTCCCCCAGCCTTCTTCAGTGGCACTTTCCCCAGCAGGGAAAATTAATACACTTCAAAAGTTATACCGTGCTGGAAAACACACATCAGCCATCAGCATGATTTTATAAAATGAAGCAGCGTGGAAATCACATTCTTAATCAACTTTCATAAACCAGCTCTCTTCCTTTGCTTAAAAAAAAAGTTAAAAAAAAAAAGCTTCCTAATGCTTTCAGTGTGTAGCATTAGATTTGCTAGTGAAGTGTGGAATATTTTTCTTCTTATGTTATTAAATTTCAAAGACACACTCCTCAGGGCTTGTCTTAAGTCTGTCATCTGTGCTGCAAGTAAAGACTCTTAACAGCTGGACAGCTCCATCCCTCCCCTTGGATCCCACCACCAAATCCACCCAAATGGCAGCCCCTCACAAATGTGGTGGGAAACACAAGAAAAGCCAGGGAATTTAACTATGGCAAAATAATGAGAGGGAGGAAGAGAGAACAAATAGAGAAAAAAGGGAGATGAATATAAATAAGAAGAAGATGACAAAGGATTAAGGAATATGAATCAAGAAAATATTATGTCAACTGGAAAAGCAAACATGCTAGAAAATAAATTCAGATAAGAGGGAACAATATGAAACAAACCAAAGAGATTCAACTAAAAAATAAAAAGCAAGGTATCATTACTGAAGCTCTCCTCCCTGCCAGAGCCTTTTGTACCTTTTTGCCTAAGGGTGTGCACAGAGCTGTATTTGCAGTGCTGCCCATCAGTGGGATCAACACAAACAGGAGCTCAGGGACAGAAGTGATTTAACTTTCTGGTACTTCTCAGAGCCTCAGGAGAAGTTCAAGCTGAAAAGAGATGTCCTTGACAATGATTCATGGCAATGAAAAGGGAACATACACAACCCCCCTTGATGTTCATGTCACTGCCCTGCTTGTGGCCAGGGAAATATTAAACCTTTACCTGGCAAACCATTTTCCCCATTAGCATCAGGCATGTGATGGAGAATCAAAAACGAGTCAGAAAATCCAGGAACAATCCAAGAGTCCAGAACTATACCCAGGACATGAGCTGAACCCACGCTGTGAGCCTTGCAAGCCAAATGGGAAGGTCTAGAATGGTGTTACAATAAATCAATCAGAGTTACAAAGTCCCAGAGCCAACCCAGTGGAAGAAGATGACTGCAGGATCCTCTGAGGACTTTGAAATCTCCCAGGGCTGTCACTTAGAGGTGTTTCAGAGGAACTGATCAGTCCCAGGGAAAGCAAACACTGCTCTGCACTGTTTTTGCTGCTGAGGATGCAACTGGTGGTCGGCAGCAGTTCACAGCACTGCCAGTTCCCTGATTAGCTCCCTCAGAAATAAAGCAAGCAGAGATGACAGATGATGATGTCCCTATCACTGAGCAATAGTTTTTGCTACACAAATCGTGTTATTTTCTGTTTAGAGGAGGCATTGTGGTTATATCATTAAAGGAATTGCTGACAGCTTCTGCTATTAATGGTCCCAAATGTGCCTCCTGCCATCTGTGATGGGCAAACGATAGAAGCAGGCAATGATTGGCTTCCTGAGCTGCACTTAATGAAAAAGCAGATTTTTTTTGAAGCACAGATCTGTTTCTTAGTGGCCCTTAAGAAAGCTCTTGATATGAGTCATCTGCTTTGTAAAATGTGGGAATTTCTTCACAGGGAAGAGCCACGAATTTGAGGAGTACCTAAGTTTGCACTTCTGAATGTATTTTCATTATAACCAGGTTTGGTGGGGACTGCCTTTGCTGTCAGGACAGAGAACCAGAACCAGGGGGGTTTGGCAACCTGACTGAGGCAATGCTGTGTCAGTTTGTGATGGGGTACAGTCTCTGTTTATTTTGCTATAACTGCAGCCGTGGGGGGCACTGCTGGGGTTAAACATTTTGAGTAATTTTCTTTTCTTTTGAAATTTCAGTGTGCTTTTTTGGCTTTTCTTTTTTTTTTTTCTTTTTTTCCTAGAAGGGTGGGTTAGTCAGCCAAGTTGTGGCTACCAAGGCAGCCCCAGATTTCTTGCATCAGCTGTTCAAAAATTTCGAAGAATCGTCTTAAAAAACAGAGCAAGCTGAAAAATGGCTTGGTTGGTCTGTGGTTTTTTTCTAATAAATCAACAGAAACCAACTGACTTAGTGCCTGATGATTGCTCTGAGCATTTCTGCAAGCACAATGAAATGGAAAAACCCATACAGGACCAAATTTCAACAACTGGTTAAGTGCCAGCAAAGGTGGCTTTGCTGGCAGGCAAGTTAGATCTCCAATTTATCCAACATAATGAACACATATTCCCTTTTAATTCTAAACTGGAATTATAATCTATTTCTGAATAGAAAAGTTTCTCAGTCCTCTAATACAGCCCACTAAACACACAGACCTTATAAAGCTGTAGAAAGGCTGTAATGAGGCTCTAATCATGCTAAAAATTGTGTCTTTATTGCAAGCTGGATTTGCATCTGCCTTGGCTGTTCTCAGAACAAGCTTTAAAGAAACTTGCTCTGGAACAGAAATAGATGAATGTCAAACTTCTCTTAAATAAAAAGAAAGGGAGTCTTTGAAACCAAAGATTAAGGAAGCTTTCCATTTTTTCCCTTCTCAAGCAAACAATGCAAATAGAAATATTTTTCTCTGCTTATGATGGAAGGATAAAAACATCACTTTAGGGTCAAGTACAGGACACAAAAGTGAACTGCTGATGTTGCAGGAAATCCTGCCATCACTTGCAGCAGCCAACACTCCAAAGACAGACCTTTTCTTGAATTACATTATGGCTATTCATTTTCCAAAGAAAAGTTAGGGGGGCAAGACTTGCCATAAAAAAACCCCTGTAAACTGTAAACAGCTTTTGTACTGATAGACTCTGACCCAG
Source organism: Cisticola juncidis (assembly GCA_013400215.1). Taxonomy (NCBI): domain Eukaryota; kingdom Metazoa; phylum Chordata; class Aves; order Passeriformes; family Cisticolidae; genus Cisticola; species Cisticola juncidis. Next base: position 5,962 of record VXBR01009324.1, on the reverse strand, counting down.
GAAAACAGAAAACAAGGTGGGTGAGGGGCAGGAAAGACAGCCCAGCTGTAAATATTGCCTGAAACAAGCTCAATCTACACTTCTACCACAGCATTTGCATACTATATTATTTTTACCATTAGTAATTACTGAGAAACAAAAGCAACTCATGGCAGGATAAGAACTGTAATAAAGAAATCAGTAAAACCATCGGGTGATGTCTATTAAGACCAGATTTAAGAGAGCCATTCTTTTAATTTTAATATTGCCAGCATAAAATATAATTTAATGCAACAGAGCCCAGCTTTTATTTAGGCAGTTACCCTCCTGGATTAGTATCACAGTTAAAAAAAAAAAGAATGTCAATATCTGTGTTTAACATTTCTAGTGCTGTGTTAATTTAAGAGTGCTCATGCTCAGCCCATCCTGAGGGAGGGATGGAATCTTTGAGGTGGATCTTTGATTTCAAGATCCAGCCATAGCAGCCCAGAAGGGTTTGGGTTGGAAAGGACCTTAAAGCTCCTCTCCTTCCACCTGCTGCCCTTGCCAGGGACACCTCCCACTGTTAGCAGGTTGCTCTAAACCCTGTCCAACCTGGCAGCAGATAAGATGTCTTGTGTGGTCCCAGAAGGATCCCTGGCCTTGGAACCTCATCCCAGGGACTCAGTGAGGAGCAGATGCCATCCCATCCCCTGTCCATGTGCAGAGACTCAGTTCTTCCATCAAAACACTTCTGATCTTCAGCAGGGTCACACCAGGGTGCTTCAGGAGGAGAAGCCATGCCTGATCCCTGTCCCATGTCTTGGCTCTCATCTGGAGCCTCAGACATGGAGCAGAAAGCCAAGACTTTCCTCCCACGGGAAAAAAGGCAAAGTGCTGCTGCACAGCCTGTGCTTTGTCATTGGATCCTCCTTCCCAGCACCAGAAGTGGCAGAGGAGATAAGAGAAGGGAGAGATCAAGTTTGTGCATATTCGCCTTCATTTACATTAAGTAACTTTGTATCTGAGCAGAAAGCTGGCTGCAGAGTACAAGGGGAAAAATCACTGGAAGGCAGATTTGCTCACAGTTCTCATCTCAGTTTCCTCTTGCACACAAAATTCCCATTAACTTGTGCATTTGAAACAGGATTCTACACAAATCTGCACAGCATCCTCAATGTATATTTATTTAGATCCCAGAATAAAAACCGGTCAGTCGCTGCATACTGCTCTGTGAAGGCATCTCAAAAACACAACCCAATTTCTCTTTTGATATTTGACATTTTGTGTCCACACTGGCAGAGTGGGAGGTTTCACAGGGAATTTTGAACTATTACTGCTTGCAGGTAGATAGGGAGTGTGACTAGGTGATGTTTAAGGTCCCTCCCAACCCAAACCCTCCTGTGATTCTACGATCCAGCCACCCATCCAAGCATTCCAGGGAAGACCTAGGTCTGTGACAGCTCCAGATCAAGGGGGCTGTGCAGGAGCTGTTATTCCAAGGGATTTATGTCCTGCAGTGCCCTGGCAGCAGCTGCTGTGGTCACTGACAGCATCTGCTGGGGAGGGATGCGAGTGCCTCTCCCTCTGCTGGAGCACTGCAGAGACCTGTCAGGTGCTCCAGAGCCCCTGCAGGAAGCTGCCACACAGAAGATTGTTTCTTTTTCAAACAGGCATGAACCTCACGTGGGGACAGAGAGAAAAACATGGCCAGGGAAGACATGGACAGGGTGAATAATGAAGAAAGCTGAGAAAATGAGGCTTCAAAGAAAGCAGCAGGAATCTGTGTGCTTGTTGGAATGAGAAGGGTGACATTTACATTTACAAAGTTGGTAGGAGCAGTCAAGGCAGGCATGCTGTTACAGCATTTAAGGGATTTCAGCCTTCCTGCTTCAGGCCATGAGGTTGGCCAGAACCAGGCTCCCCCACCACATTATTGCTGAAATGTCCATTAGAGGGGTTTTAAACCATTTTGTGAAGCATCTGCTCTTGGCTCCTGTCAAAGGCAAGGCACCTTTGCAGCTCCAGATGAACCATTGCTCTGATATGTTATGACAATTCCTCTGTTCCTACACATGTCTGGATTAAACTCCATTTTCTTTTCAGCTAAATGTTTCACTTTACAAAAATAGCTCCTGGAAATACTTGGTGGAAAAAAGAGAGGACAGTAACCTGAATATCTTGCCACTACAATAATTAAAATACAGTATCAAGGGCTTTGCCTAGAAATTATTTTAATTGGAATTGTATCATAATGTACAGTGTAATGGCAGGCCATGGGTATTTCCAGTCAGTTGACAACCCACCACACTGGGTGCAGGAGATGAGTTTGATGCCTGTTTAGTTACTCTGATAGCCCGCTGTGACAAACCCTCTGAAAGGTGAACCTGGATTGCAGCAGTTCTTGAAAGTAAAGAAAACATTAACTAGAAAGCCAGGACAAATTTAGCGAGGCTGACAGTGCCAAAAGAGTTCCTTGCAAGAACAATGAAAAATTATCCCTGGGGTTTAAGCTAAAAAAGGACACTGAATGATTTCCGAAAAAGTGGAAACTCTTTTGATTTTAAATCCTTGTAAAGCAAAGTCAAGTTGAAGCTGTCATCGTAATCTGAATGGAAGTTTCATTTCAAATCCCTCACAGCCTATAATGTTCTGATTTTAAAGGTTAAACAAGCAGCAGAAGCACAAGGTTATTAACTCTTGTCTTCCCCTCTCCAAAACCCAAACCCAACTAAACACAAACCAGCTAAACTAGCTGGAGGCCAAATTTAACTTTGTAACTGACAGCTGGTGGAAACACTGATGGAGGAGAAGGAAGTGCAAGAAAACAGGAGCTCTACCCAAATGAAAAATGATGTCTTAGAAGATTCTGTTAATCTTAAACTCCTGGCATTAGCTGCTTCATAAAGGAGAGAGAGGGAGAGGAAAAAGTTCTCCTTGGAGCACTTAACCAGACACAAACATAAGGAAAATGTCTTGTTCCTCTTTGCCAGTCTGATCTGACGGAATGAGCAATTCCCAGTCCAAATCAATCTCCTCCTACTACTTTATCAAAATACTTTGTTTTACAGCATGCTGGCCAAGATCATTTACAGCTCTCCGGAGTCCTTTTTTCCCCCTGCAAAACCTGGGAGATACATCTCTCTTCCCTCCAGAAGAGGGAGGACTTATGCTAATTGAATTGATTTCCCTTTAGGAAGGGGGAATGTTCTTCTCTCCTGGTGTTTTCATTACAGTATCATAAGTTCTCTTCACAAAGCAAGAAACACAAATGACCTTTTCCATGTACAAGAGCATTGCCAGGCAGCAGGGATAAAGATCCACAGGGCTGGAAAGACACACAGGACATATAGAGAGGGAGAAGGAAGTATTTCACTCTACATAAGGGTATAAAAATTCTCAGTATGTGAATGTTTTATGGGCTCCCAGTGAAGGAATGGCTTCCAAGAAGCTATCCAGAAATGAGAAGTTAAGCATCACCACATCGAGACAGACCTGTTATTGCTCTGGATTAATTATTTACTTCCCTGACAGCTGCCAATCTCTCTTTTGTCAAGGCAGCCACTCACTGGCATGCAGCTTCTCTTGATTTACATCTCTAAATCTGTGTCACATGAAGCTGAATGACTGCGTGGCAAAGTCCTGGAGATCTGATGGCTTCACATCCACCATCAGCCTGCAGAAGAATAAGAGGAACATCCCCAAACTGCTGCTCTTCAGCCCTGAGAAAGGGATGAAGCTTTTCTCAGAGAGGGTCACCATGGCATCCATCCATCCCAGATCTGCTGCTCAGGGACATGCACGGGTTTGCCATCAATAAAGAAAGGCTTTGCAATTGACTTGTTCTGAATTCTTGGTCTGAATCTTTGCCCCTGGGTGCTCTCCCTAAGAAATGCACCAGGAATCACTGCATAAAGGGGAATGACCTCAGGTTTGAGTAAGAAAATGCTGGGTGGTTCTGCATGACCCAGTTTGCTCAGGTTATTTATCTAAAGCTCAGGGCACCTTCAGCATCCAGTCTAAATAACCAGAAACCACAGCCACAACAAAGGGCCAACAGCACAGAAATACTTCCCAGAAGAACTCCAACCCTTCACTCCAGCTGAGAATTCAGAGAAATACTCTGGTTCAAGCTGGCTAACATTGGCAAATCAAATCCTAAGGAATGGAAATGTTGATATATGTTGTCTCAGGAAGGTTTCAAGTTCAAAACTAAACTTTTGAGTGGAGTGTGATCAAGGGAAAGTGTCTGCACTCTTGCTGCAGCAAACGGCAGAAGACAAAAGTTATCAACACCACCTTGCTAAGGGCATCCCCAGTATTTTAAGCTCCACTGAGAATATGTTGGAAATCCCACACAATCACATCAAGCCTTTAAGATCCTGTAATATCAGAGTTAAGCCCCATGTTTGCCATTGGGAAGCACAGCTACAGCACCGAGGGTATTTGTGCCTGTAACATTTGCAATTAGGGAGTTTCTGCACAGAGCTGTGGCGGTGCCTGCTTGCCTGAGGAGCCTTCCCCAGCCTGCCTGGCCAGCTCTGGCACCGCGGCGCCTTTGGCACAGCCAACTGCTCTGGGAGTGAGGAGCCCTTGCATCTGCCCACTGCATTCTCCTCATGGGAATCTGCTCCAAAAGGTGCTCCAGCTGAAAGACCTGATCTGTCACTAGGACACCCCTTCAACTCCTCTTGCTGAAAAAAACATTTCAGTACGGTTGGCTGGGCCAACCCGGTGAGTCCTTGTCTGGAGCCGCGCCGGAGGACACAGGGGGGAGGAGGAGACCAAGGCAAGGAAGGGAGGGAGGGGAGAGAGGGAGAAATCTGTGGAGTTTCACAAGAGTTTGTTTGTATCTCTTTTGAGACCTCCTCAGCTCCAGCAGGGCCAGGATTGCCAGCTAACAGCAGCTTTTATGGGCAGTGGAGAAAGGGAAGGGGCAGGGGATCAGGGGTGATTTAGGGTGGCTCCGGGGATAACAGGCACCCTCAGGAACCAACCCAGCAGGGGAAGAAGGGACCTCCTCTGGTCCTGACCCATCACTCAACGCCCTCCTTGGAACTTTTTAGCTCAGGGGAGAGGCTCTGAAATGACAGGCAGGCTCCTGAGGAGGGGGAGTAGGGGATTGACAAAGACCAACCCATTTAACACAGTAAACTCAGATGAAATAAATGAACAAAACCACACCACACCACAGAGCAGAGATTTTCTGGGTTTGGTGACCAAGCTGACCAGAACAGCACTGGGTAAGAGAAGGGAGTACAACTTCCACAAGTGACGAGGAGGAGAAGCGATGCCATAACGTGGTAACAGTCACAACGTGGCCTAAGGGAGCCATCACACCACCCTGGAGGGGAGAGAGAAGCCTCAGGATGTGTCAGGAGGCCTGGAGCCAACTGCTCTGGGAGTGAGGAGCCCTTGCATCTGCCCACTGCATTCTCCTCATGGGAATCTGCTCCAAAAGGTGCTCCAGCTGAAAGACCTGATCTGTCACTAGGACACCCCTTCAAACTCCTCTTGCTGAAAAAAACATTTCAGTACGGTTGGCTGGGCCAACCCGGTGAGTCCTTGTCCGGAGCCGTGCCGGAGGACACAGGGGGAGGAGGAGACCAAGGCAAGGAAGGGAGGGAGGGGAGAGAGGGAGAAATCTGTGGAGTTTCACAAGAGTTTGTTTGTATCTCTTTTGAGACCTCCTCAGCTCCAGCAGGGCCAGGATTGCCAGCTAACAGCAGCTTTTATGGGCAGTGGAGAAAGGGAAGGGGCAGGGGATCAGGGGTGATTTAGGGTGGCTCCGGGGATAACAGGCACCCTCAGGAACCAACCCAGCAGGGGAAGAAGGGACCTCCTCTGGTCCTTACCCATCACTCAACGCCCTCCTTGGAACTTTTTAGCTCAGGGGAGAGGCTCTGAAATGACAGGCAGGCTCCTGAGGAGGGGGAGTAGGGGATTGACAAAGACCAACCCATTTAACACAGTAAACTCAGATGAAATAAATGAACAAAACCAC
>VXBR01009291.1:158860-202597 GCA_013400215.1 Cisticola juncidis | reverse complement strand
TGAGCCCTTCCCACCCGAGGCAGAGCCGGTGGTCCCCGGTTTAAAGCACCCGGCCCTGGCACCCCGGTTGGTGCCTTCTCGATGGCTCCCGCTGTGGTTTGGGGACTCCTCAGCGCGCTGTCAATAATTCGTGGTTGTGGCTCCGAATTTCGGGTCGGGCTCTTCTTGCTCGTTTCGGAGCTGCTGCAGGGAGCTGGCGGGAGGCCAGGGGATGGCCGAGGAGCGTTTCCTCTCGGCCCAGCCGCTGCTGCCTTTCCTGCCACAGCGGCGGAAACAAAGCCTCGAGAGCGTTGTGGTGCCCGGCTCTGGGACCCTTCTGCTCCCAGGACCTGGAGCCCCCTTTCCCAACCTCGGGGCTCACTCCTGGCTGCTGCTGGGACCACCCCATCTGGAACAGCTGTCCTGCCCCCCGTCCTCTGCATCCCCTGCAGCGGGTGGGCAGCCAGGGTGCCCAGCCAAGGCTGTTTGGGGTGACAGTGTGATTTTCCATGTCCCCAGGGACAGCAGCCCACGCCTGCCCGGCTCCACAGAGCTGTCTCTCCCTCCTGGGAGGTGTTTGCAGAGCCCTGGGTTGGGCTGCAGGTGATTCCAGGCGTGGAGTGCTGGGCAGGGCTGCCTGGCAGGAGGGCTGGGTGTGCAGCTGGCGGTCCCAGGATCTCCTCCCGATGGGTGTTAGCTGAGTGTGATTTACCTTTGTCCCTCATGCGTCTCCCTGCACTCTCCTGCCAGGCCAAGCGTGTCTGTGCAGCAAATGCCAGGGCTGAGGGCACCAGGAGGCACTGGTGGAAATCACCCTGGTGATTTCAGCCTGGTGTCCTCTGGTGCAGTCAGAATTGCAGCCTCTGCCCTGAAAGTGGCTTGTGGGGCTGAGCTGGGGACACAGCACACCCTTGGAGTGGGGCAGGATGGTGGCCAGGCCAGGGAGCACCTGCTTGGAGCAGGGCTGTGCCTGTGCCATCCCTCACATGGGAGCCATCATTCGTGTGCCTGAGGTCCAGAAGCAAGCTGGACACTTTAGGAGGTTGTGAGCAAAAGGCTGCAGGACTGGCATGTGCTTTAAAAAGGCCTGACCTGGAGCAGGAGGCACAAGAGCTGCACATGGCCTCTCTGCACGGAGCTGGAGATCCTCAGCTGGGACTGTTGATCATCTGCATGGAGAATGTGATTTTGTGTCATGTTCCTGCCCAGAGGCTGTGCAGCAGCTTGGGAGCTGGGGCCAGAGATCATTTGGAGTTCAGAAGGGATTTTTTTCTTTCCCTTTTGAAGATAAGGAAAAGTGCAGCCAAATGGAGCTTTAGAGGCTCTGGCAGATTTGGTGGCCCTTGGCTTCCCAATCCCAGACTGGAGCCCTGCTGGGTTGGATGCTTTAGCTGAAGAGGAGCTGCTGCTATCAGCTCTCAGGACATGAGGTTTTAAGACCCAAACACAAGGGCTGGATGGCCCTTTTGGGGCCTTGTTTGGGCTTCTTGTTTAGAAGTTTTTGTGTGTGGGTTTTAAACTGAAACTGTGGCACTTGCCTTCTGCAAGATGTGCCCTCTGCTGCAACCCCAAGGAGCAACCCCAGCTCCTGGCTGCACACTGAGCCTGCCATGTGCCAGCTGCTCAGGGCTCAGTGAGCTGTAATTTGTGAGGGGCTTTTCTGCAGGAGGATCTCTGAAAGCACCAGGGGTTTGTGTCCTGCCCCAGGCCCTCTGGGGGCCCTGCTGCTGGGACATGCTCGCTGACAGTGTGTGTGTGTTGCATTTTCAGTTCTGCATGTGCTAAAATAGAAGCTCTCACTTCCCCTCTGCAGGCCCGCCCTGCTCCTGGGCAGGGCAGGACACAGACCCCTGTCTGGCCATCAGGGCTTGTGCTGGTGTGGCCAGGAGGGTGTTTTGGGTTGTGCCGTGCTTTGGGGGCACCTCTGTGGGTTGTGCTGCCCTGCACCCTGCCAGCAGAGCCCAGCTGGGGACAGGGCGCTGCCAGGAGCTCAGGGAGTCCCCCCTGTTCATCCATGTGGGCTCAGGGGGTCTGGCACTGGCTCTGGGGTGGGCAGGGTGCAGGACAGCTGGGCTGTGAGGGGCCAGGGAGGGCAGCAGGGCCCAGGCCATGCAAGGGGGGCTGATGTGGGAAGAGGACCCTGTGATTGATCTGCTCTCCTTTGCCAGGGAAATGGCTCCAGCGATGCCGTGGTGTCACAGTACGGCCGACAGGGCAGCGGGGAGTCCTCGGCCCTGGAGATGGCCGTGAACTCCATCTACTACTCCAGAGACGAAGGTGGGACCTGCTGCTGCCCTGTCATTGGGGCCACCTTCCATGGAGCCTTGTCCTGCTGCTGCCCTGTCATTGGGGCCACGCTGGGCATTGCCTGTCTGCCTCTGCCTTGAGCAGTCCCATCCCCTTAGTGGGGTTGTGTGTGCCCCTGCCCTGTCCCCGCAGTGGGGCCATGGTGTCCCTGCCCTGAGCAGCCCTGTCCCCGCAGGGGGGCCCTGGGTGTCTCAGCCCTGTCCCCGCAGTGTGGCTCTGTGTGTCCCTGCCCTCAGCAGCCCTGTCCCCTCAGTGGGGCTATGTGTGTCCCTGCCCTGAGCAGCCCTGTGCCCACAGTGGGGCTGTGGTGTCCCTGCCCTGAGCAGCCCTGTCACTGCAGTGAAGCTCTGTGTGTCCCTGCCCTGTCCCCGCAGTGGGCTCTGTGTGTCCCTGTCCTGAGCAGCCCTGTCCCCGCAGTGAAGCTCTGTGTGTCCCTGCCCTGTCCCCGCAGTGGGCTCTGTGTGTCCCTGTCCTGAGCAGCCCTGTCCCCGCAGTGAAGCTCTGTGTGTCCCTGTCCTGAGCAGCCCTGTCCCCGCAGTGAACACCTTCTGGGTGACGGTGCAGCGGACGGAGGCTGCGGAGCGCTGTGAGCTGCGTGGCACCTACGTGCTGAAGGCCGAGCGGGACAGCCTCGTGCTGAAGGACCCACGGACAGACAGGATCCTCTACGTGTGGCCCTACCGGCTGCTGCGGAGATATGGCCGGGACAAGGTGGGCAATGGGGTGTGCTGCAGGTGCTCCCCTGTGGCTGTTCCCTTGTGGAAGACTGAGCTGATGCCCTGCAGCCAGCTCTGCCCAGTGCCAGGATTGCTGCCACCACAGCAGGGTCCCCAGGACATCTGTCACCTCAACTGTCCTCAGTTTCTGTCTGTGTCACCATGCTGGAGCGTGGGCTGGCAGGACGCTCATCCCCTCTGTGGCTGTTCCACTTTCACTGAGGCCATCGCCTCTGCTGCCCTCCTTCTCCATCCCAGCACTTCCCAGCTTGTGCCATGAGCAGGGACATCCCTCAGTGCTGCACACAAGCTCTCCCCAGGCTCCAGGAACCTCAGCTCTGGCAGTCCTGTCTCTGCCCTGGGTTCAGTCCCTCCTTCCTACGGCTGGTAGCCAGAGCAGAGGAGCTTTGAGACACCAGTTCACTTTGTGGGGTGAACTGCCCCTATTCTCAGTGACCTTTGAAGATCTGCCCCTCTCCAGAGTCCTCCTGCAGTGAGGAGGCATCTGCCCTGCTGCTTCCCTGAGTGCAAGAGGCCTGGGCCACGCTGCACAGGGAGGAACTGGTGGCCCTGGGGCTGTTTAGTGGTGGCCCTGGGGCTGTTTGTAGCAGTGACCATGTTGGCCATGCTCTGTTTATGGTGCTTTCTGTGGCCCATTCCCAAAACAGAGGTGGGAACCGAGATGCCCTTTGTGGGGATGTCCAGCTCATCTGCAGAGTCTGTGCTGGGGGCAGGAGAGCTGCAGGGTGTGGGGAGCTGCACCCACAGTGACCTGAGCAGAGAGGGGCTCACTGTGCTTCTGTTCAGCAGCACTGGCCCACAAAAAGTCATTTGTCCCCAGAGACTTTTGTGGCAACTGCAGAGGCTGCTGCTTGTGAGGGAGGCAGAAAATCCCCGTGGTTAAGGGAATGTGGCTCAGGAAGGGTGTGGGTGTCAGCTGGTGGGAACCTGCTCACCAGAGTGTGTTCAGGCCAGAGGAAGCACAGCCCTGGTGCAAAGCTTCTCTTTAGAGGACCTTTTAATGAACAGATTAACGCTGGTAGGTCAGTGCTTTGCTTACTCTGAGCTGCTGCTGCTGAGCTTTCTCCTGTGGAAAGCCGTGTTCTTCCTCTTGTACCTCTTGCTTCCAGATTGCTCCCTTCTTACCAAAGATTCCATATTAGTTTCCCGTGCTGAACTGTCACTCAGCTTCTCACCCTGCTCCTCACTCAGTGTTATTTCCTTGGCTGTCTGGTTGAAACTGCTGGAATTGCTCATGTGAGGCAGCAGGGCCGCAGCAGGAGCTGCAGCTCTCTGGGCTGCTCTCAGTGATGTCCCCTTGGGTGTGCTCCAGTTCTACAGCCTGTAGTGTGGCCTTTCCCTGCCCAGCTGTGGGCACGGGGTGGCCCTTGCTGTGGGAATGGAAGGAGCAGGATTTGGCCCTTGCTGTGGGAATGGAAGGAGCAGGATTTGGCCCTTGCAGTGGGAGTGGAAGGAGCAGGATTTGGCCCTTGCAGTGGGAGTGGAAGGAGCAGGATTTGGCCCTTGCTGTGGGAGTGGAAGGAGCAGGGTTTCAGGGCAGGATGTGCAGGATCAGGGGTGCAGGGCTGTGCCCTTTGGTGGGGAGCACAGCCTGCACAATGCACTGGGTCAGCAGGTGCTGAGCAGGATGTGACCCTTCTGCTTGCCCTGCAGGTGATGTTCTCCTTCGAGGCTGGCAGACGCTGCGACTCGGGACCTGGAAACTTCACCTTTGAGACCAAGCAGGGCAACGAGATCTTCCGCCTGGTGGAGGCCTCCATCCAGGAGCAGAAGGCGCAGGTGGAGGAGAACCGGCAGAGCTGCGACTCGCTGGAAGCCGACAGCCCCGGCGTGGTGCAGATCCGCCAGGCCCTGGCCGACAGCCTGAACCTGGAGCTGCCCGCCGAGGGGGACGACGCCCCGGCGCCCAAAGCGGGGCTGGCACCCAGGGTTGGTGCAGCAGCAGAGGACAGAGACGCCACATCCCTGCTGAAGAGCCGGACTCTGCCAGAGCTGCCCGTGCCCCCGGCCAAGCCCGCGGTGTCCAGCACGCCCCCGCGCTCCCCTCTGCCCAAGGTGCTCCGTGCCGTGCCTCCGGCCGAGGACCCGTCCAGCGTGTACTCGGAGCCCCTGGACTCGGTGAAGGCCCCGCAGCTGTGGCCGGACCCGCTGTACTCAGACCCCGTGGACAGCAAGGCCCTGAGCAAGGNGCCCACGAGCGAGGCCTGGCGCACGCAGGGCCACGACGGCCGCGGCGGCTACGAGTACCCCTACAACCCCAGCACCGACGATTACTCGGTGCCCGCCCTCCTGGCCAAGGCCAAGAGCCCCAAGCCGGTGCCAGCGCCCAAGCCCCAGGCCGCCTTTGTCCCCAAAGGGGCGGAGGACGCTGGCAGGCGATGGGGCGGCGCTGCCCCTGAGAAGGTGCTCAAACCCAGCCTCAACAGCAGCAACAACAACAACGTGGAGGTGCTGTACAGCCGCGTGGTGAAGCCCCAGCAGCTGCAGAAGAAGGAGCAGAGTGTGGATGAGTACAGCTTGTCACCTCTCTATGAGGATTTGGGGGAGATATGAGCTGCTCTGTATGTGTGTCCCAGCAGGGATTGGGCATCCCAGTGCCAGCTGGGCTCCTCCTCTCTCCCCCGGGTGACTTGGGGCTGTTTGGGCTCAGGCAGGGCCCCTTTTTCTCACCAGTGCTGAAGGTTTCCCTGGAGGGAAACAGGAGGAGCAAGAGAGCTGTGGCTGGTGCAAGTCTCAGTGTGTTCCTCCACTGTGCCTTCTGACCTGCAGGAGGGCTGGTATTTTCCTGTACCTGCTGCTCTGGCTCTGCTCTGGCTTCCTGTCTGACCAGGCTGCAGGGCTCTGGTGCCTATAGTGAATGGAAAGCTGCTTGCCGTCATTCTCCAGAAATATTTTTATACAAAGTTATTTTAATATTAAAGTCTGTCTGTCTCAGAACGACACGTTTGCCTGTGGCATGGATGGGGAGGTGCAGGTGCACGTTTGTGTCTGTGCCAGAGCTGCTGAGCTGAAGGGAGCTCAGAGAAAAGAGCCTGGCAGGCTGAGCTGTGGCTGGATGATGCCAGGGGATTAAGGGAAATGAGAGTCAGCTCAGATATGTGATGGCCCTCAGGCAGAAGGCTGGGCAGGGACAGGTGCCAGCTCTGCTGCAGCTCTGAGGCTGTGCATGAATCACAGGATATCTCCTCCAGCTTGATCCCAGCTGCTTTGGAAGGCCTGGAAAGGTCCAGTGTGGACCCCGTTGACTTTAATGGCAAAATCTGTGATCCCTGCTGTGTGGTTTGGGTGATTGCTCTGTGGCCAGCCTTGGGCACAAACCTTCCCAGGAAAAAAAACAGGTTGTCCTTTCTGTGTGGGGCCATTGGCTGCCCCCACGTCTGGGTGGGGCTGCTGGTGACTCCTGCAGCTCCAGCAGCCTGGTGATGCTGACAGAACAGGCAGGTGACAGCAGCACAGTGCTGGACCTGTGCAGGGGGCTGAGCATGACTGCTGCAGCCACAGCTCAGCCAAACTGTTGGGGAAGTCTGGAGGTTCAGGGCCCTAGGCTGGTGAGATGGTGACAGGGTGATGAGCTCTGGTCATTTATCTGATGCCCAGGTTGCAGGGAGAAGCCTCAGTCCTGTAAAAATACAGCTCAGCTGTGGCCAGGACCAGTTTGTGGCTGTTCCCCTCTGCTGGGTCCTCTTTTCCACTGGGGTTTTGCTGCAGGAGAAGGGGATAAGTCTCCTGGGTTTGGGGAAATCTGAGGGAGGCTGAGGTGGTTCCAAAGGCTTTGTTACTTCCCAGCTGCTCCCTCCCTGAACCTATTTGGTCACTTTTATATTGTTGCCTGGTTTGCAGGCTCCAGGCTGGGCAGTTTGTGTGTTCATTCCTGCCTTTGGCTCCTTCCCGCACCCAACGATTTCCTGTGCATGGGAAGAGCCAGCCTGTGCCTTTGGGCCTGTCAGAGCTGGGATCCCAGCGAGAAGAGATGGCTCTGATGGGGTTGTGGTGCTTGTTGTGCTCCTGCCCTTGCTCAGCTGCAGCTGCTTCCCAGGAAGCAGGGGTGGGATAGCAGGGCTGGACATGTCAGAAACCACAGGCAGAGAGTGACTTCCATGGAGGATAACTTTATTTTGAAACTGCTTTTCAGAACCAAGTAAGTAGAACACAAACTCTGCTGGTGCTTGGCATCAGGGGCTCAGTGAGGCCACCCCACCTTGGCTTGGTGAAGCTGCCCTTGGCTCCTGCTGTGCCAGGGGCACCTGCACTGAAAAACAGGCTGGAATCTGGGCAGGAATTCTCACATTTGCTACAACCCCCTTCACGAGCTGGGGTATTTGACAGCGAGGCTTTGGAAGCAACCAGATCATCTGAGAGAGCAGAACTCCAAGCTTTAAGGTACAATCCAAGAGCCCTGTTTCATTCCTGTTCACCCACCCCACTGAGCCTGCTGCTGTGGGGTGAGAGCAGCTCAGCACTACTGCCTGCCTTGTCTGTCTGATTTCCTCCCTGCCCTGCCTGCAGCTCTTCTGCTCCTGCTGACAGTGAGCTGTCATCTGTGCTAGCCCAGTCTCAGAAACCCAAGTTTGAGGCAGGCTGATGCTGGCAAGAACAGGAAATTCGTGGTGTTTGCTGCTGCAGGGGACAGCTGCAGCTCTGGACAGAGGGTCCCTGAGCAGCAAACTTCCTGCAGAACGGGCTCGGTGACGAACACAACGTGAAACAACAGCAAGGAGGAACCAACGATGGGAAGTGCCTGTCTGACCAAGGCCAAGCTCGCTGTCTTGCCTGACCACATCCGGCCAGCTGCTCAGGCAGGACCTGTGGCAGCCCAGGGGCAGGTCCTGGTGCTCACTGCAGGAACTCCTCGTACTCCTTGGGCAGCAGGGAGCCCTCACAGGAGCCTCTCCTGGCTGCTGCTGCTGGTCTGAACGTTTGGAGGGGAGGGGGAGCCATCAGCAGGGGAGCCACTGCAGCTTTGGCTCTGCTCTGGGGCTGCAAGACAGGGACAAAACACAAATCCTTGTGGGAGGAGGTGCTGCCTGTGCCTCACCTTGCCCCTGCTGGGCACAGGGAGCAGCCTGCAGCCCCTGGAGGAGGCCTGTGCCTGCAGGAGGGCACAGTCTGCTGGAATGTCACCAGGAGGGGACATCAGAGCCCACACACTGCTCACACACAGGGACTCACCTGCCTGGGCTGGTGCCGCTCTGGGCGCTGCTCCCGGGGCTGGGGCTGCTGCCGGTGGGGAGGTTTGTACAGGGAACTCTTCAGGTATTTGTAGAGGTTGCTCTTCAGGTGCAAGGGGTTGTAGGCAACTTCCACTTCCAGGCTGTTCAGGGCACTCTGCTTGGAAGAAAGAACTGGAGTTTGCTACAGGATGTGACAGATAGAGGCTGTGGGGTTTGCATTTTTTTGTTTGTGTATTTGTTTTTTGGTTTCTTTTTCAGGGACAGTGTTGTAGACACTGCAGTGAAAGGAGAAGGGATTTTTGGCTGTGCTGCAACCCATGAGGAGCACTCTTAGCCATGTATAGAGCAAGAGGCATCTCCAGACAGATCTTAATGGATTTAAACATTCCCTTGCAGGATGCAGTCCTGCATTCCCATGCCCAGAATCAGCCAACAAGCTGGAGCACCCTCTCCGGGCACTGTCACCCTCAAGTAGACATTGTCACAGCCATTTCCTCTGGTTATCTGCTGAACTGATAAGGAGAGCTGATAACGAGTGACTCACCTCGATGGGGCCCCTGATGTGCTCGGGGTGCTCAGCCAGGAGGGCTGGGAAGGCTGAGGGCAGCAGGAGCTCTCTGATGGCCACAGCTTTCACCAGGAGGGTGGCAGAGTCCGAGGGGATGATGACATAATAGGGATGCACCACCACGTTCCAGTTTGGCACGGTGCTCTGGGGCTCCTGCCTGGCCAGGAGCATCCACTTCCTCTTCTAAAGGGCAGAATCCAGGTGTGAACAACAGGCAACAGTCACTTCCTTCAGCACTGCCACCGTGGGCTCAGGACAGGCACACTTAGAGACATCAGGGGAGGAAAACCAGCCTGCAGCAGGGCTGAGGACAGCACAGCATTGGTTTTGTTTTTTAGCAAGTCAATTCTTAAGAAAAACACCCAATTTTGCTTTATGGCTGGTCAGTAACGGCCAATTCTCCACACTCCAAGCCTTGGTGTCCTGGTTTAGGGCAAATTTGGGAGGAAACTTCCAAAGGAATCCCTCTAGAAAGCAGATTCAAGCGACTCCTCCCTCTACTGGTTCAGGAAAATATTTCTTTGGAAAAAAACTGTTTATTTAACAAGCAAAGTATTCACAAGGATAAAAAATGAATAACCAGTTTTGAATGCAACTGCTTCAGACATTCCACTGCTTCTGCTTCTCCCCTTCCTTCACTCTCAGATCAAGTTTTAAAGGTGCAAAACTTATTTCTGGGCTAAAGAGATGAATGGGGATACAATCCAGCATCATAAATTTGGACACTTGGTTAATAATTTTAGCTGTTAAAGTCACAAGTCTAACTCCAGCCCTGGCACTTGCACTTCACAGCTCCAAACACACATTTCTGGTAAGTTTGAGGGTCTTCCCTAAGGTCTGATGAGCTGTAGCATCTTTCCAGCACATGGAAGGATTTACAAGCCCAACTCTGGCCTGTGAGATGAAGCTGCAGCTTTTAAAATGTTTCCTGGTGCAGACAGACAGATGTTTCAAGGTGTGCCCTCAGTGTTGCTTTCTTTCCCTGGCCATCCCTCCCCATCACTTCTCACACACTCACCAGGAGGCTGTGACACAGAGCATGGAAGCTGTGCTGGTTTGTCTCCAGTTCATCCCAGTCCAGCTGCCAGCAGCTGGTGGGTTTGATGATGAAGGGCAGCCCATAGAGTACAGACTCACAGACCCCTTCAGCCTTCAGAGCCCTGCCAGGACACAGCTCCTGTTAGTGCTCATCATTGTGAGAACAACTGCACAGCTTAGAAATTACATTGTTTATTCCTATAGATAAACCTCAGAAAAGACATTGCAAAGCATCTCTGTGCCATGAACTGCTGCCAGGAAAGTGAATTCTTGGGCAAAATCACAGCACTGTAAGGCTTTGCTTACGCTCTGACATGCAATTAATTGCTGTGGGTTCATTAGGTAAGGAGAGAGCAGAATTAAATAAAACAATAAAACATTTCACTGGGGGCAGAAGAACTTTTGCATGAATGACTCCTGTGGTGTCACACTCATTGTGGTGACACCAGGTGTGACCGTGGGCTGTGCTGTTCCATGAGAGGAGGAGTGATGGAAATGGGGTTTTTCACACCAGAAATTGCCTCGCCAGCACCCCAGAGCCCCCTGGTGATGTCAGAAGGCCCCAGGGTGATGTTGCACAGGGCAGTGAAGATTTCTTGCACCCTCCCCTGTTGCTGTTTGCCAAACTCGAATAAAACACCTGGAATTTGGGAGAGCAGCAGCAGCAGAGAAAAATCTCTGCCCTTTGTTTATTATTTCCTATTATGTACTATTTGTAAGGTGACCATGCATTGGAGGGCGGAATTCCCACCTCTCAACCACATTGGTCAAAGGCACTGTCACACAACCTCTCCTGTCCTTAGAGAAGAGTGTGAAAAAAAATGATAATATTTACAATTCACAATCTCTTTTTTACATGAGAAGATTAAAACTTCTACTTTAATGTGAACACTTAGAAAACTGGGAGAATCTCATGGTGACACTGCCCCAGTCACCCAGGGGAGGACAAGGAGCATCACTCACTTGAGCACACGGAGTTTGTGCAGAGCTGTGGGTGGCCAGGCTGCCACGTGCCAGGCAGAGGTGGCATCTGCTGCCCTCCCAGTGCTATCAGCTGTCCCTGAAAGCAGGGCTGGGTCCAGCAGCCTCTCCTGCAGGTCACACTTCAGGCACACTGGGAGAAAGACAATGGTTCAGATAGTTGGGATTGGCAATGTTTAGCATGTGACATGCTCAAAGCACTTAAAAATTAATGTTTTCTGGCAGCTATTGGGGGAAGGAAAAAGCCTGACACGAGCCATCAACCTGTCCCCAAGTCCCTCTTGGCAAGACAGCCTTTATTTAACTGCAGCTCTGGCATGGACTCTTCATTTTGAACACAATTTTTAGGGCTGTTCAACTCTCAAGATCTAAAAGGCTCCTTTTTACCTTGACCACACAACTGCAAATTCATGTTTGCTACAGAATGGAAACAATTGCCCCTGTGGCAGCAAAGCAGCAGTTTTCTGAGCCTGATGATTTTCCAAAGTTATCCACAGACCTCACTTGGGTCTCTAAATGGGAGGGAAGGTGCCCATAGGACAATCCCAGGGAACCTTTAAGGCTGAGGGATTCAGGAGCTCCTTGAAGGGGAGCAGAAGGGAGAGAAAATGAAATACTTAAGGTGTTCTTGGGTGCAGCAGCGTGGCCAAAACCTCCTGAGGGAAGGAGGAGATGGAGCTGTTCCCTCTCTGTGCCATGGTCATGGAGCCACGTTTTAAACAGCATCTCCAGGCTGATGATGTTGTCCTCTACAGTTTGCACCTCGATGTCCATTCCCAGGATTGCCATATCTGCAGGAAAAATGAAAAAATAGGTGAAAAAGCACCAATATTTTTAGCCATAGAAAAGATTTCTCTGGTTTCTCATGCCCAGAAATAATTAACTCCTTTGTTGGAGGTGCAGACAAATGTGGTGGGATGTAGCAACAAATTTTTAAGCATGGAGAAATGTAGGCTGGACAGCAGAGTTAGGCAGGGCAGAAACAAGATAAACGCCCAAAAATCCCCAAAACCACAAATAATTCCTCAAAGGTGCATCCAGATATGAAGCTAGCTTGAAGTCCATCAGATAAATATAAATAAAGTGGGATAAATTAAATACAGTGAAGGAAAAAAAGAAAATAATTTGCAAATTGCATAAGACATGCAATATAATCACTTGTAAACACAGAAGGTACACTAAAAGCTTTACCATACAGCCAGGATGTGGAAAGGCTTTCTGAGAAGATGAATAAATAGCAGAAACAACCTTTTCCCCCCACTTGTGTTTACCAGACCAGCAAGGGGATTAGAAAACAGTGCTACATCCATCTACACTGAGAAATATTTTCTTTATGCTTTAGCATTTCTAATGCCATTTGGCAAAAATGACAGTTATGCATTAAAAAAAACCCCAAACCAAAGAAAACTCCCCAGAAATTAATTCATTTCTAGCTGGCAAATAATCCAGGACTACTGTAATGATTGTAATTCTTCAAATGCTCTGCAGGACACACTTTTTGACCTCAGCTCCCAGCCTTGAGGAAGGGATTATGTTGGTTGTGTCTCTGCAGCAGACTCAGCTCCCACTCAAAACAGATCTTTCACACTGCCCTTGTTACTAAAAACCTTTCCTTATCATCCTCTCTGACTGTCCTTGGCTGCCAGGACATTTAGCTCCTTTGTTTTGTTTTTATTTTTTGGGTTTTTTTTTTAGTTGGAATCTGCCCTTCATGAACTGAGCTGTTCCCACTGCCAGCCTCTTGCCCTGACTCTGTCTTGCTCCTGTTTCCCTGCAGAATTCACTGTTTTGGATGCATTCCCTACAGATTTTAGATTTGGGCTTCTCTCAGGGATGTGCACTGAAGGGGGCATTAACAGCTCAGAAGACAAAGCACCAGGAAATCCATGTAATTGACTTTTAAAAACAGCAATACACAGCTGACAAGGGGAATTATTGGAATTATTTGTGTTTTGGGGCTGGTAAACGCTTTAGTTCTTCCCTCAGTAAATATTTCCCTGTTTTTTTAAAAATTTTTTTACCTCTGTAATAGATATTTAATCACTTACACATCTGCAGCTGGCACAAGACGTGACAATTTTAAAAGAAATTCACTGCATTCATTAGGAAAAAAACAGGCTGGAGTTCCAACATCTCCTGTGCAATGGGTCTCAAACTTCCTGGACAGCAGAGCCCACGCAGAGAAAGGAGCTCTGGGACTTGCAAGAGATGGGCTGTGGTCATAAAAATGGCATTAATGCTTTATCTGCAGGGCTTGTTTTTTGTTCCTATCAAACAGAAATAGCTGGGAGCAGTTATCTCCAGCACATGCAAATATTAACCTTTGTTAGCAAAAGGTCTGGCAGGGCTCAGCTGCTTTCAGGGAGTGTAACGGGGCAGGGGAAGAGAAATAATAATAATTATAATAATGATGATAAAAATAATGATAATATTATAATAATCCTTCTCAGGTTATCAGTTAGAGACAGGTATCCTGTTGATTACTGCCTCAGATTATTCCCACCTCAAATCTTCTGCTCTCCATGGGCTTCAATTAAATCAGTTTGCTCTGAGACCTGAGCATGTTCAAAGCTGTTCTAACATTTGCCAACGTGAGGTTTTCAAGCTGCTCAAGTCTTTTCCAGCTGCACCAACCTGGGAATGAGCCTATGGAGGGGATATCCTGATCCTGCTCTGGATATTAAAAATGTAAGTAGGTTCAAATAACCCCTAAATAAACTAATGGAAGAAATATTTTCAGTGAAGTGAAGCTCTTGATTAAGGGCTGCATCCCAACATTTATTTTCTAGTTTAACACAGCACTAATCTTGCACTTCCTGTGTGCTGGATCTTGCAAATTCAATGCTCTTTATTGTAATTTTTTTATAGTAAAATGGATTTTTTTTTCTGAAACAGAAGAAGGGAGCTCCAGTGGGTATCACAAATGAGCTGGGCTCATTTTTCCAATTATCTGACCTATTCATCCCCTGTTGCTTTTCTTAAAGAGCAAATAGCTCACCTACTCAGAAAATTAGAATTTCATCACTTGACATTTCAATGGCCTTTATGTCCACATTTACATTTTCATTCCATTTGCTGGGTGAAAGGGCTACACAAAAATCCACTTTTAAGAATAATATGGTGGAGTTTTCCATTCCCTCAAGCAGCCCTGTGGCAGAGAGGCACAGAGCATCTCCTGAGCCTTGCAAGGCTTCCCTGCAGCATTCCCAGTCCCTACTGTGAACATTGAGCAGAAAGACAAATAACAGTGCCTGTCCCTCAGTAAAAACCAGGAATTTCCTCTTTTAATCCTCTCTCCCAGGCTGCACATTGCTGGGAAGAGTCACTGTCACTGACCAAGCCTCTTAATTAGCTGGTTTTTGGTTTTTGATAGAGTTCCTGCTTGCTGCTGCTGCTTTTATCCAGGCTCTGAGTGTGTCACCTCCACACCTCAATGCTTTTTTCTCTTTAACCCCCACAGTGAAGCTGTGTCACACATGAATTTTAAATAATACCAAAAGCTGAAATAATACATGAAGTTCTTGAAGTTCTAAGGCCCAGAGAAGTGCTGAGGTACAAACTTCCTCCAAGCACAGCAGTTCCCATGACCTAAGGGACATTAAATGGCCCAAGGGGAAGTGGCAGATGTTGGTCCAGAGCAAGAACCAGTGGCTGTCGTGCTGCCCAAACCCATAACTTCCCTAAAAATGCCTTCCACTCACCAGTGCTGGGCTCCTCTGCTGGCACACACTGCTCCACGTCCTCAGGCTCCAGGAAATCTCTCTTCAGAACCTCAATGACCTGGATTCTTCGCAGGCTCACCAGGTCTATGTCTTGTAACTTCTTTTCCAGCTGTTTCACCATTTGTCTGCTGGGCTGGCTGGTCAGAATTGTGATCTGAAACACAAATCAGAGCATGAAGGAGCTGCCTCTACACCCCAATTCTCTCTTGAGAGGTGAAGATGTTGAGTAGCCCTGGTCTCACTATGGAGAGAGGAGAAATCTTGCAGAAATCTCTCATCTATTCAAAAATAGATTTATAAGCAGGTTTTTTTTGAGCTTTGGCTCCCATTTAAGCCAATATGAAATGGAATTGAGGGGTTCACTGGAGGAACATCTACAGGTTTTGTGCTTTGTGCTTTGCACTTGTGATCCCTGAGTCTCTGTGTGTAAGAAGGGACTTGTACATTAATTATACCTCAGATAGACTAAACTTGGCCTTCCCTCCTGAAAGCTGGATGGGATTTTTATATATATTTTAAACATATATAGTCTATCATAAAGGTATTTCCAAAGAGAGCAGCAGCAGGTGTGATTCCCACCACCCAGTTTTGATCTGATACTGAGAAAAGGAAACAAAAATTCAACTTATTCTGCATTAAAAAAATGGTTGTGATGAGGGGAGGAAGAATTGCAATCACTTAAGCATCTGAAGCACAAAGAAGCCTTTTCTTGAAACTTTTTTTTGACCTTTTTTTAAGGGTAAAACTCCTTTCTGCCTGTCAGTGATCAGAGCCTGTCCTTGCAGCATGTCTTACATCCTCTTACAAAGAGAAGTACAAAAAAATTGCATAATCTAGAGGAACAAGGATTGCTTAGGGGAGTAAAAACTCCCCACATCCATGAATTAACTTAATTTTTAATGTAGCTTGTTTCTTCGAGTGTACTAGAAAATGTCCTGGATTTTGTTGTGTGTCAGAAAAGGTCTTGTCTCAAAAGCATGCGCTGTTTGTTCCAACCCCCAGCTTTAGAATTAAAGCACAAATCACCTTTCAAATGGTCAGGAAAAATACCTTAAAGCCCCAAGAAAAGCAGAAAATCAGCAGAAAAGTTTCCTGGACAAACACTGGGAGTGAGTCTCAGTTGCAGCCTGATCACAGCGCGACTCTCTGAGACTCTGGAAGGGTTTAAGGACCTAAACAAAGCAGAAAGACTTGACAAATTTCACTTGTGGGAATCTCAGTTTTATTTTTATGACTGGCAGATGGACCCTGAGGCTGGGAAGTCTGAAATGCAAGGTTGTTTGGAGCTGATATTTTCTGCTGTCCAGAGGAAAACACCATTTCTGTGTGAGTCCTTTCCCCTCGATTATTCTCTGTCCTTTCATGTCAGTTGATACTTAAAAAAATACTTCCTCCTGTGAACCTTGCTCTGCTTTCTGCACTCCCACGTCTGTTCTCATGTGTTATTAGCAGCTTCCCTTCCCTTTATGCAAAAACACATTCAGAGCTGAAAACACAGCCACAGTGTCCACCAGAATTGACCAGATCCTGGAAAGCTTTCCCTAGAAATGTCCCCTTTTCCACAGGAGTCTGTCCAGAGGGATTTGAGGAGTTGGTATTTTCTTTCAGGACTTCTGGACAGTGGATCTCTGCAACAGCCAGAGTGCTCAACACCTCAGTTTTTCTGCCTGCTCACTGCACATGAAATACACGTTTATAAAGCACAATGATGATGTGGGATGGCCCCCACTCCTCTCCCAGCAGTTCCTTACCTCGACAGAGCTATTTGTGGAGCCTCCTGCTGCCGTGTGCCTGCTGTACTGCTTGAACTGCTGCAGCCCATCCTGCACCGCTTGCACCACTCCGTTCGCCCCCTGCGGGAAGCAGCCTTCAGCCGGGAGCGAGCGCAGCTCCGAGATGCAGGCTTGAATCCGGGCAAAGTTTTCTTTCACTTGCTGCAAAAAAGGGTTCGAGGAGCAGGAAAAGAGGGTGAGCAGCATGAAATGTCTCTCCAGAATGAGGGGGAAGGCTGCTGGTCACAGGGGGAGCTCACCTGAGTCTCACCGAGAGCTCAGATCTGGGACAGACCCAGCACCTACACGGGTACATTGTGGCCACAGGGAAGATACTGAGTGAACTCCACCAAATTTATTTCAAAAAAGCCATGCAAGACTCTGCTGCCAGTGTCACCTTCCCCTCTGAAGGGCAGCAGGTGAACATTCGACTTGTTTGCTTCAGGAGCACCCCTGAGCCATGACTGGGCTTTCAGAGGGAATGAGTGGGAAGCTCCAAAGGCTCTGCTCAGTCCTTACTCAGTCCCACATTCCATTTTTTGATGCTTAAATGCTGATTTCTTATCTTGTCACCATTTGCTCTCCCCCAGAGTTATCTGCTTCCATCGTGGCCTCTCTTTCTTTGCCCTCCCTGCCCTTTCCAGGGAAGCTTCATGGATTCTCCTGCTGGGGAGCCCAGTGGGAACAGGGACCATGAACCAGCACTGAGAAAAGATTAAAACGAGGGTAAGTGTGAGTGACACTTCCCCATGTACTCTCCCCATCTCTATTTTCAGCTCTGGGGCTTTCCTGGCTTTATGATTTGTCTAAGAAGCTCCCTTTAACACAGCTCTGAAAACCAGCTGCAGTACAGCAGCTGATGTCTACTGTTGGGATGTAGCACCCAAAAAAACAGCAGAGTGAATACAAAGAATGGCTTGGAAATTATTAAAGTTATTGTAAAAATATTTTGTAGTTAAACTTGTAATTTGTTCTTGATTTGCCAGCCAGAACAGGGAAGGGACCTACTCCTATTTAGAGGAAGAAAGGATAAAATAGAAGCATGTTCTTCAATCTAGCCAGATGAGTAAATATATTAAGAAACCCCTGGAAGATAAAACAAATTAATGCAAATCAGGAACCAGGTACACGTTTCACAATGACAATTATTTCATCCAACCACTGGATGGAATTATCAAGAGAAGTACTTGATTACCCATCTTGTCTTCAGATCAAAACTAGATGGCTTTCTGGAAGGAAGTTTTAATGAGATAGGGGTACTTTAGTGAAATATAATAGCCTGTGATATGAACAAAAACAAAACAGGGATCTGAGGGCTTCTCTGTCTTTAAAAACTGTGACTATCAAAATGAGAAATTGTTGTTTAAACAAAAAAGACAGCTGATCAGAGCAGCTGTCATCAGATTATCCTTGTCACATTATCTATAACCTTTCCTACAAAACAAACACCACCATTAGCCAGAGTCTTCTTGCAGATCACATTTGCTACTTTACTCCTGACCTCTGTTTTTTTTTTTTATTTTGCTTAAGATGTGAAGACTTGACAAAACTTTTCAGAAAGCATAAAGTGGAAGGGTTGGTCCTGTGTGTTTACACCGCTGTTGTGTAAATGGGAGTGCTCAGTGTGATTGTTTCTAACAGGATGATTTCAAAAATTCTTGTGAACTTTAAGATGCATATTGGTATTCCCAAACTATTACTGCAGAGCTGCTACTCATTCTCCACCTACATTTATTCCTCTGCAGAGCCTGAATTGAGAGCAATATTTGTTCTTACTGGTTTAGATCTCTATTTAAAATCTGTGTGGATGTGGCATTTAGAAGCATGGTTAAGTGGTGGATTTGGCAGGGCTGAATTTAGAATTGGATTTAGTCTTGGAAGACTTCTCAGGTGATTCTGTGATTTCAGGATGTTTCTCAAATTCAGCACAGGTATTTAAACTCTGCACCTTTCCCCTTCAATATCTAGAACCTCTCACACATTGGGAGTATTTGCTCAGTGTCCAAATTATTACAGTTTGAGTTGTGTGTGGTAATTCTGACAGAGAGACAGTACAGCACAAAGCAGCACATGAAAGCTGCAGCAGATGCTCCAAAACGGATGTTTTAGGAAGGAAGAGCACAAAACCTAATTTATCATGTTCACAGATCAAAAATGACAGATCAAACTCCTCCTTTTCAACTTCATCCTTTCACAAAGTTCACCTCGCCGCTAAACGATTGTTCTGAGAACCGCTGATTTTTAAGATATAAATTTGTACACAGACTTTTAGCTATGAACTCAGATAGAAATCATAACTTTTTTTTTTCCCTGAGCAGCAGCAGAGCCTGGGGCATACCGTGAAGGGCAGCAGGCACTCCTGCTGGGGCTGCACCACGTAGAGGCTGAGCAGGGGCACCCTGCAGGGCCCTGCCAGCCCGCAGGCCAAGCTCAGGGCGTTCTCCAGAGCCTCGGAGAGCACGGAGCAGGTGCTGGCCCAGGAAGGGGAGGTGACATCAACCACCAGGACACGGGATGGCTGCTGGCTGGGGGCTTTAGCAGCAGGGAAAATCCTCCGTGGTTCTGAGGGGAATTTTCTGGAATTCATGGCTTCTGCACACGGGTGTTACATGCACGATGATGCATCTGAACGGGAGAAACAAATAAAGAGCAGCAATGAGCGAGGCTCTCCCTTCCCCATTCACTTGAAAGCACAGCTCAGTAATAATTTACACTCCTACATCCTTTTTCTCCAAACCAGTTGCTGTCCATACTCCAAGAAACCCACACAAAATGCATGTGGTCAGGAAACAGAATGTTTTCACTAAGGAAAAACGTGGTAGGGAGGCTCTTACAGGTGCAGCTGGAGCAGTTTCAGATGTTGGCAGCGTGGAGCTGTGTGAGGTGAACCCCCAGCCTGGCTCTGGTGCATCCATCAGCTGCTGGAAAGCAAAACTGGGAACTCCACCTGCTAATTCTGCACCCAAACCCCAGGGAGAACAGTCCCTGTCCCTTCATCCCCACCAGAATGAGACAAGGAGCTGGAAAAGCCAAAAGAGGCCAGCAAAATGCAGCAAGAAAATCCTGCATATCCATGAAATTTACTTTGTGGGTGTGAAAAACCAACTTTTGTCCTTCAGAGTGTCAAACACCCAGGATGAGCTCCTCTGCAGACCTTGAACATGACATTTGTTCCCCATTTCCATCTCCCTTAAACCTTAAGCACAGGAGCATTTTCCCGTTAAAAACATCTTTTTTACTTTGTGAGCAAAGAGCCTTTCTAAAATCCTCTCTTCACTAAATCCATGCAAATCATCCAGTGCTGTTTGTACAGATACAGGAAATGCTTCAACAAAGAAAAGTGTTGGTATGACTGCACACACTTTCTTGTTATGAACTAGGATTATTTTTGTTTTCTTCTTAGAGTTTTCTGCTCAGCAGAATTAGTAAAAGTTTGAAGAAGCCCTGGATTTACAGAGTTGGGCTCTGGTCAGAACCCAGGCCTGTCATTTGTGTGCCATGTTCAGCTCAAACAAACAGCTCTTTTATGGTCTCCAAGGAGACAAGATATGCATTTCCTACAGCCTCCAGCACTTGGGAGTAAGAATTCCTGTAAGGTTCAGGAAGAGCAAGAAATGAGTTTCTATCTGGCTGAAGAATCATCTGCAAAAAAAAAAAAAAAAATCTGAATTTCTAGAATTCCTTAGGATGCCTGTCAGTGCAGGCAAAATAAGAGTGATCTCAGCCTGAATTTCAAAACTGGGGGGTTAACACTTCAGAGCTGATGAAAATGTTATAAATACAGATATAGATCATGTAGGTATCTTGCTTTGATTAGTCCTGTGGTGTAATTTGATTGTCAAATGAAAAACTGCCAGATACCACTTTAATCAGTGTCTCTCCTGGAGTTTTTCAATTTACAGCAGAGTTTACTCAATTACATCACTGAATCTGGGAATGGACTTGTCTGTCTGAATTTTCTGTGATGAGGCTTCAATGCTACTGAACTCATCAAGCCCCCAGAGCTTTGTCAAACAAGGAAACAAAACCCATCCTGTCAGAAATCCACAAGAGTTGGGCCTTAGCATTGGTTTCAGAGAGGAGAATGAATTTTGATGCTGAAGTACACATAGTTTTCCTAATTTTGAATGAATTCTCTATTCTTGGCACTCCACGGGACTATGCTTATTTTAAATTGGTTTTGTTAGAATAGATCCCTCATTAGCTCCTAAAAAACTGAATTTCACTTCTTCATAATTGTGGTGTCTTAATGAATCTCTGCTTAGCAATATTAATGCAATTTATATGCATCTCTCTGTGCAACATTGGACAATATTTGACCTCTTTTATAGCTCTGGTGAGGCTGAGGATGGAGGAATTCTGTGGAAGTGGTTGCTGTGGTAAATGACATCCTCACTTAGGCATTGGGTGGATTGACAGAGCCCATCCCGAGGGATCCCACCAGAATTCCATGAGAACTGTGCAAGCTGCAAGCTCTGGCAGCTAATTTGACTTATGAAGTTATTGCTCAATAAAACAGAACCCTCCAGGTGTCAGGGCTGGGGATGTGCATTTTGCTCAATGCAAGGAGACACAAATTCTGCAGAACTAGAAAGGGGGAGAAAGGAAACTTCTTTATAACTTCTTTATATTGTGTATATCTATTATATTGTGGCTGCTGAGGACATTCTGCAGTTGCACATCATCCTGCATGCTTAGTTTGTTATTTAAAAAAAAAAAATCCAGGTCTAAAAAGGCATAGCACCAAAGCCACTGGTTAAAAAGGATTAAGAATAATTTGTTTTAAAAGGTGCCATTTTCAGACTAAGCTTCAAAACCCTGGGAAACAGGAATATCCTCATGTGGAAAATAAATCAAATAAACCCACTGCATAAATGAGTGGGTTTACTAAAGAATAAACTGGCTGTGCAGTGAGGATGGCCTCTGGTGTGAATCCTTTTTAATACCTAGCCTAG
This sequence comes from Cisticola juncidis, assembly GCA_013400215.1. NCBI lineage: Eukaryota > Metazoa > Chordata > Aves > Passeriformes > Cisticolidae > Cisticola > Cisticola juncidis. The sequence goes on along the minus strand of VXBR01009291.1, from coordinate 181,367 downwards.
AAAGGAAGGTTTTTATTTTAAAAAGTCAGGATGAACAGAAGAATAAAAATAAGGTAAAAAGATAAAAATAAGATTTAAAAAAAAGAATTAAAAAGTAAAAGAGTTCACAGAAAATCAAGCCACTGAAACAGAACAAAAATTATTGAAAACAAAATTATTCCAGACACTGAATAATAGAAGATAATATGATGTGTTACTCTGTTCATCAGTGCTATAATCAATCATAAATAAATGGCTTTAGGTTTGTGCTTTTAGTGACATAAAATCATCAAACCTTAGTAGGAATTGTCGCTTTGAATTAGTGTTAAAGTCACTCATTATAACCTTTATAGGTTTTTGGGTTTTCACTCAACTATAACATTGTAGGAGTTCGGAAAAAAGGCATTTTTAAAACCTGAATCATTAAAAATGAGTAAAAATAAGAAAATCTTAACCAGTGTGTGGACAGAGCAGCAGAGCAAGGACAAACTCCTGCAGAATTCCCAGGCGCTCCTGTGGAGGAACAGGCAGCTCAAACCCCACCACGAGAGCTGTGCTATTGGGGGACCTCATGCTTGAGTGACAGGCTGGAATTCCCAGAATTAAACTTTATAGGAACTGTAATAACTCTGTGATCCAATTATGGGCATGGCTAATGAAGCCTCACGGGGCAGGGGCTCCATCTTCCCTGGCAGCTTGATTAAGAATCCAGGATGACACCACACACACAAACCTGATAAAAACCTGCATAATTCATGGGCAGGACGTGCTGCAGGCAGGGGAGCAGGGAATCAGGGAATCACTGTCGAGGCTGCATGGAAAATCCTGGGATACACCCACTGGAGCAGCCTGGAATTGTCCTGCAGGTCCCTGCATTTCCACAGCTCCCACAACCTGAACTCTTCTACCCTGGGTGTGACCTCAGAGTCTAAAGTTTCAATCTTACTGTGACATTTTCATATTTATATTTCCTGTACTGTTTTGGGGTTAGTTTTTTGGGGTTTTTTTAAGCTTTGGGCAGCAACACTCCCTCACTGGTGGCTGGATCCTGGGAGCAAGGGAAGGCAGCACTTGTCCCACAGGAATCCCTGTGGCACTTCCCACCTGGAACACCAGGATGTGCTGAGGTGGCTCTGGCTTTGGAGGGCTCTGCAGGGACTGAGAGAGCTCTGCTGGGATGTACTGGGGCTGGGAAAGCTGTACTGGGACGTACTGGGACAGATGGACAGGGACTGGGACACCTGTACTGGGCTGTACTGGGATTGGGGCACCTGTACTGGGCTGTACTGGGATTGGGACAGCTGGACAGGGATAGGGACACCTGTACTGGGATGTACTGGGATTAGGACACCTGTACTGGGATGTACTGGGATTGGGGCACCTGAACTGGGATGTACTGGGATTATGACACCTGTACTGGGCTGTACTGGGATTGGGACAGCTGGACAGGGATAGGGACACCTGTACTGGGATGTACTGGGATTAGGACACCTGTACTGGGCTGTACTGGGATTAGGACACCTGGACTGGGCTGTACAGGGACCGGGACAGCTGTACTGGGATTAGGGCACCTGTACTGAGATGTACTGGGATGTACTGGGATTAGGACAGCCATGTGTGCCCGAAGGGTGGCCAAACCCCCAAGGGGTGTCAGGGCAAACCAGCAGCTTTGCTGGGCTCCCTCACAATCCTGTATTGTGTTTTCCAGACATTACTCCTTGCTGCCATTCATTTTCCCTGCACTGGATGCTGTGGGAAGGATGGATGGGGAGGGAAGCACCGAGTCCAGCTTTCCCTCCCAACATGGGGCCTCGATGGGGCATTTTGGTGCTGCAATTAAAGTGAAAAAAGGAATAACCCCCTCTGCCCGATCTCTGTTTTTTGGGGTGCACCTTCCACCCCTGAATCGGGTTGCCCGCCACATTTTCCTTCACGCTGCCCCACACCAACAGCGCCCGAGGCTGCTGCCCTTGGATGTTAAATTGAGTTTAACAGAGGAAGCGAGGATTAATTATTAACTTCCCGCGGGAGCACGGCTTGATGTTTTTCACCTCCCAAACCCTCACATGCCCCGGACAAGGCTTTCCCCGAGGAATTTGGGAAAAGAGCTCCTTTCCTGCGGCCGAGCCCGGCCCCCGCCCGGTGCCGCTGCCCCCTCAGGCGGCTGCGCCTCCCGATCCCGGCTCATCCCGGGGCTCTTCCCGTGGGAATGCCGAGATCCGGGCCCGGACCCACCTGGGCGGGGCCGCTCGGCGGATCCCGGGCGGATCCCGGGCGGATCCCGGGCGGATCCCGGGCGGATCCCGGGCGGATCCCGGGCGGATCCCGGGCGGATCCCGGGCGGATCCCGGGCGGATCCCGGGCGGATCCCGGGCGGATCCCGGGCGGATCCCGGGCGGATCCCGGGCGGATCCCGGGCGGATCCCGGGGCTGCCGCGCATGCGCAGCGGGCGCTCCCCTCAATCCCGGTTTTTTTTTTGGGATGCTCGGAAAAACGAGGATCGCTCTTCTTCCCCAAAACTTTACTTTGTGACCCTCCCATCGCACCCAGCGCTGGTGATGTTTTTTTTAACTTGCACCATCCGATCATCCAAACGTTAATTTTTGCCAAAATTAACCGCGGCAAACCTCAATTAAAGCCGAGGGGAGTTGGAAGATTTGGCATCTAGGACTGGAAACTGATGGCGCTTCAGGGACTCTGGAGCGATCAGAAGATGCAGAGGGGATTAAGGGTGGAAAGCTGGAAAGTCCCTGTCTGAGAAAAAAAAATGATTAAAGGGCTAAAGAATGTGGGCCAGAAGAGAGCGAGAAATCATTAGCTAATAGGGACAGAATGCTAATTAATGAAGAGAATGACGTGATTTAGAACCAGTGGACATCAGTGGGGTCAGAGGTCCCTCCTAACTGTGGGGCAGTCCAAAAATCCCTCCTTGAAGGGTAACTGTGGATTTTGGAAATAAAAATTCAATGGCACCAATTTGCAGCTGTGCCAGTTCAGTGACTGCAAAAGGAAACCCGTGATTTCTCTAGAGGGAATATTTTTACTGGATCTATGTAAACAGAGGGAGTATTTTTACTGGATATATGTAAACAAAAGCACATCTTTTTACTGTAAAGTGAGTTATCGAGATTTGGGGTTGTTTTTCCAGTTTACTCTTTATATTTTCACTGTTGACTTCCAACTCCATTGTGGCATGAGGGAAAGAATGAATAAGGAATCAAGAGGGGCAGGTGGATCCTCACAAAAAGGGAATTTACAGCCTCCGAAATGCCTGAAAACTCACAGGGACTGTGTGTAAACACTAAAACCTTTAAAGTTCCTCATCTTTACGCATATCGAGAAAATTATTATAGATAAAAATTGATTTCAAAAAACAAAACTACACGTACTGCTGTATTACATGTATTACAGGATTTCAGGATGTAAGAAATCTCTGGCTGTAGAACTGTAGGGTTTGAAAGGGCAAATGTAACTTCTGTATTTATAAATTAAAAGAATAAAAGGTTCGGAAAGAAAAGATCAAGCCCGGGATCGCGGCTTGACTTAAGTGGCTGCTGCCACCGCGTGGTGAACGTGAGGAACTGCAACCCCCCCTGACTCAGTGGTATAACCGGGAAAAAAACACCCCAAACCCACACAAAACCACTTCGAAAAGAACAAAAAACCGAGCAGAACCAAACCATAAATCCACCAAAATCCCCTCAAAAAACCCGAATCCCCGTTCCGCCCGTAATTAATGAGGGGATGGAACAAAGCGAGCGGCGCATGCGCAGTGGCTTTCCCCGCACGGGGCTCCCGCCCTGTGGCGAACTTGAGCTGCTAGAGAATTTTAGGGGATAAAATGAACGTTTTGGGGACAAAATTAACATTTTAGGGGTTAAATCTGGGTTATCTACGCTGGGGAAAATGAGAACTTTGATGTAAAATTGAAAAGATTAATAGGCGATATTTTGGCGGGGTGAAATGGAGATTATCATCAGGGGACAGGTAGGGAGAATTTGAGGGATAAAAGCTGTAAGAAATGGAATAAATATTTTTTTGTGTGGGGATGTGAGGTAAACTGTAGAGGACAGAGCGAAAAGTTTGAGTTTAAAATTTCAGATAATGTTTAGGGGACAGAGAACACCTTGGAGGGAAAAGCATCAGTGAATTGGTCAGGGAGGCAGAGGTGATATTTTGGACAGCGATTGAAATTTGGAAATATGCTGATATCAATTTTTATGTGTATATATATAAGCAAACCATCTGGAAACACTCCACAGCAGTCTACGAAACCTGGGTGCTCTGGAAGTCAGGATAAATTGTGACTTTATTTCCCGGTTCTGTAATTAGGAAATTGCTGAGGTGTACACAGATTAATTTTTTATATCCATTTTCTCTCCTGATTGAAGTAAAAATATAATTCCCCTTCCTTCCATAATTCCAGGGTCAATATTTCTTCTTTTACAGCTGGAATTTGCAGAGGGAATGCTGCCTGGAGTGTGCTTCCAGAACATCTTTGAGCGGTTTTTTTGGTGTGGGTTTTTATTTTTTTATTTTTTATTTTTTTTTTTAATTTTTTTTTCTTTCAACACAGGGCTACCCAAATAGGACAAAACTCAGTGTAATAAAACACAAAGTGGACATNAGCAGCTCGTGGTTTCTGCTGCCTGACAAAAATCCCGGGAAATGCGCTGATTTTGGGATATTTGGGGAGAAATACAACAGAAGAGGTTAAATGGATGGCAGAAATGAGACACGATGGAACATTTGTGATGGTTTAGCCTTGAAAATGGAAACACTCTTTGGCTTATTCCATATATTTATGTATAATGTCAGAAAAAAAATTATATATATTTATAAAATATATTTTATGTATTATATATAAAATATGTATTTATATATTATATATTATTTTTAATATATTTTTTAATATATATTTTTTTCTATAATGTTAGAAAAACCCACAGATAATCCCTGGGAATTGCAGCCCTCGACTCCCGCAGTTCCCTCTCCGGCCGTGGTTTCCCGAGCAAGGAAATTTCTGCAATTTCCAGTTTTTCCAGCCGGCGTCACTCCCGGGCCAGGCAGAGCATCCCAGCCAGGAGGGGATCTCGGAGGTATTTCTGGCTCTGTGGAAGGGCAGCACTCCTCAGTTTTTATAAATTTTATAAATCTAAAAGGGTTTTAGGGTAATTTCTCCCCTTTTTGTTACCTTTCCCTGATGCTCTGGGATATCCTGAGTTCCCTGCTCTGCTCTTGTGCCGTGTCCTTGTCATGTCAGATCCCACATGAATTCTTAAAGCACCCCCAAAAAATGGCAAAACTTATTTTCAAAGTTCAGAAAAAGAAACTTTGGGCTCCATCTCTAATAAATTCCCATGGCAAACTTAAAGTCAATTTAAATACTGTTTATTTGTAACTGTCCAAAGGCGTTCTGTGAAAAAAAAATGGTTTGGAGGGTATTCCCTGTCTTGGATCTGCAAACTTCTGAAAAAAAGCTGAAATTGTGCAGGGCCAAATCTGATTTTCAGATCCTACAAGAGCCACGCAGAGCTGGCACAGAGGAGAAATGTTTGTTTTACAAGTGTCCCCCCAAAAAACAGAATTAATGGGGGGCTCTGCATCACAAGATCCCTGTGAGCACATGTATTACTCATAATACTTTTGCTTGTTAACTTAGCCACTTAATGAATTATGGAAAAGGAATTAATTAGCAATTTTTAAATTAGCCACTTTATGAATTATGGAAAAGGAAATGATTGGCATTGACAGCTGATTATTTAAATGCAGTGTAAAAAAAAAATCACTACAAATACACCTGGAGTTTACCATTCCACAGTGCTAACTCTGGTCGAGGTTTGAAATGCTGTTAGCAATGGCTTGTTTTGCTCCAAATTCCTAATTTCCCAGATATTGCCCTGTCTTATTCAGAAATATTTACGGTTCATGGGAACTCGCAGATGTTTTGAAGATGATTTTAAAATAAAGATTTTAAACTTTATGTTGTAGATGGGGTATCCTTGAAACCTGACTCCACAAAGATTGGGGACAAGGTTTGACAATCCAGGACAAGGAAGCACAAATTGCTGCTTGTTGCTGAACAATTCAGATTAAACACTGAATATTGAAAAAACCCCACAGAAATCACCCTTAATTTTAAGAGAAATCTGTATTTCTGCTGGGAAATGGTGGTGCTGGAAGGGCATCCTGGATTTGGTCACCTCTGGTTTAGCTTTAGGTGATGAGAGTTTTTGGAGAATTCCTCCACCTTTCCTTTTCCTTGAAAATCTTGTGGGTGTTGTTCAAGGAACAGTGTTGGAGGTCACAGGAAACTTCATGGAATAGAATTAAACAAATTAAAATGAAATTTCATGGAATAATATGAAATTTTGTGCAATGTAACAAAATAAAATGAAATTTCCTTTCATGAAAGGAAATTTCATTTCACTTCACGGAATGAAATTAAATGCAAGAAAATTTTGTGGGATGAAATTAAATGGAATTTCAACATTTCATTTCATGACAGGAAATTTCATTTCATTTTGTGCAATCAAATGAAATGAAAAGCAGTTTCATGAAGAGAAATGGAATTTTGGGGAGTGAAATAAAATGAAATAAAATAAAATTTTAAGTGTTGTTCTATTTCATGAGATGGAGTGAAACTGCATGGACTGAAGGGAAGTGAAACAGAATTTCATGGAACAAAATGAATTTTTTTTGTGAACTAAATGCAGTGAAATAAAATTTTATGGAACGAAATGAAATTTTGAAATGAAATTGTGAAATGAAATTTTGAAATGAAATTTTGAAGTGGGGCTGCACTGCTTCTGCCTGAAGGCGAGGGCTTGGTTTAAACTTTCAGTTTAAAGCTGGGTTTAAACTGCCAGAGGGTTAGATGGGATATTGGAAATAAATTGTTCCCTGTGAGGGTGGGCAGGCCCTGGAATGGATTTTCCAGAGAAGCTGTGGCTGCCCCTGGATCCCTGGCAGTGCCCAAGGCCAGGCTGGACAGGGCTTGGAGCACCTTGGGACAGTGGAAGGTGTCCCTGCCATGGGACTGGATGGGATTTGAGGTTTTCTTCCATCCCAAACCATTCCCTGATTCTCTGATGTGTGCCCGTGTTCATGCTTCCCTGCCCAAGTGATTTCATTATCCCTGTAGTTAATTAAGAGGCTGTTTGTGTCACTTTGTGTTCAGACACAGCCAATTCACCTTCACCAGTTGATTTTCCCCTCATTTTTGTGCCTGGCTAACCCAGAACAGCTCTGATCCCATTAACTTCATGTTCCATGTACCTGGAGAAGATAATGAAATTACAGCACAGGATTTAACCTGCCCAGCATTAAATACTGGGAACTGCAGCTCTTCCTGTGAGAGGAACCAGGAAACGAACAAGAAAACAAACAGGAAAATAAAGATATTAAGCAGGCAGCACATTCCTGATTCTGATGTAGCCCATGGAGCCCGGATTCAGGGTAACCCTGAGGATGAACAGAATCAGAAACTCCCCCAGATAAATCACACATTCCCTTTTCCACTGGAATATCAACATCCACATGGGCTGAGCCTGGTGCCCAACCTGTGCCTTCCAATAGGTGACACTCATGGATGTGTTTGGAAAAACAGTGACTTCTTTTCTACCTCCCCTAGAGAGAGACTTCCAGCAGAATTCCTAAAAGACCAGGATTAATTTTGTCCACTGCTGGATTCCTCTGAGACAAGGACTTTGCACACTCCAGTAATTTGTAATTTGCCATGGAGAGAAACTCTGGCTCTGCTCCCACAGGAGGAGCCCGGCAGATCCTGGGCAGGGCTTTGTGCAGCCTCTGACCCTAATCAGGTTCGTGATTTATGGGATCATGCCAGTCCCCTGATTTACTGAGCATCTGTCTGGGAGCTCCTGACAAACCCTGCACTTCAGGGCTGCCTTCCCTCCATTGCCTTCACACAGGATTTATCAGGCTGGGGTGAGCTGGCTCAAATAAAGGGGCACGGGGTCCTGAAATCACAGTCAAACTGGATGGAGGGAGGGATGGATGGATAGATGGAGGGAGGGATGGATGGATAGATGGAGGGAGGGATGGAGGGATGGATGGATGGATAGAGGGATGGATGGATGGATGGATGGATGGATGGATGCATGGAGGGATGGATTCACTCACTGCCTCCCTGGGCTTTTGTGGTTATCCCAAATTCGTGCCTTTAAGAGCAACGCTCATAAAATAACAAATGGAGTCTCCACGTGGATGTAATTAAAATCCAGGCATGAACACACAATTATGTGAAACTCCTTTCTTCAGCTTCCAAGCCCCACGAGGCCAGCCTTTAGGTCTGAGTTTCAGTGCTGATTCACTGTGTTTCGAGTGCCTGGCAGGTTGTTATTAATTTTAATGACTTCTGTTTTCCTGCAGGAGGCCTGTGCTGGTGCTGGCAGTGGTGCTCACAGCCTGCAGCAGTCTGGGTGTAATTGGTGTGCAGATCCTGGCAGCAGAGGAGGAGGGAAATGCATGGACAGATGACAAAAACCAAGCAGAAAAAGCTGCCTGAGCCTGCGGGAGGAAGCAGCGCTGTGAATCCTTTCTCTGGGAGTTTTCCCTTCCCAGATTGCTCCAAGCCCCATCCAACCAGGAGCATCCCTGTAACTTTCTGTGCATGTTTCAGAGCAAGAGCCTCCAGCAGGTAAAATAACCCCTCAGGTTGATTATTTTGGATCATCAATGTTGGTTTTTATCCCTTCCTGTTGCTCCTGACAGCTGGGGGAAGGAGCAGTCCCCAGGCTGTGATGGAGCAATGGCTCCTTGTCTCCCCACACTGCACTCGAAGCTTCTCCTCCAGGTCTGTGGCTCCCAATTTTGGTCAGAAATGCCATTTTTTCCCCAATTTTCAAGCACCTGGGGACTCTGTCACAAATGTTGTGGTCACTCCCAGAGATCCTGGGATGATACTTGGACCTGGAATGTGGCAATTCCTGTTTCAGACATGAAACATCCGTGTTTCCTTCCAGGACACAGAGCCTCCTTTGCTCTGGTCTCGGGGCTCCTTTCTGCCTCTGCCTGCATCTCCTGCTGCAGGTTTAAGCAAATTCCAGGTTTTGCCTGGAGGAAAGGGACAACAGGAGCCAGCAAAGCTCTGCAGACCCAGAGGAAGAACCTGCTGCAATTAAAACCAGGACCAGGGGGGTAATATTTCCTACTTCCCCATCTCAGCAACAGCCACAGGAGGCAAAGCAGCAGCCAGAGGGGTTTTTTTGTTTTGTTTTGGTTTTTTTTTTTTTCATTGCTTTTGCACCTTTTTTTGTGGTTTTGATGCCTCCTGGTGCCAGTGGAGCAAGGAGCTGGAGCAGCACAGCTCTGACAACAAAGGCATGAGAGATGGAAACCTCAGCTCATGACACAAAACACATACAGCTCAAATATTTCATGTTATTTGATAGCAAATTTGGGACATGGATGCTTTTAGAAACCAGGAGCTTGCCTACCACTGCACAGACAGGTGCACTTGCAGATAAAGGATTTTTTAAAAAAATTCAGAGTGTGGGAGGTAAAAACCTTCCCGGGGCAGAGAATTTCCTGTATGAGCAGAGATTTCTCAGGTGTGTAAATATTTTTAAGTGTCATTTAAATTAATAATGACGTGATCTATTTAATCATGGAATATCCTGAGCTGGAAGGGACCCACCAGGATCATTTTAGGAGAAAAGAGACCCAGCTCAGGTGAAGGTTTTGCACATGCAATGGGGACTCGACTCTCACCCTGCTGACTTCTCATCTGCCTTTTCCTGTGCTTTGGCTGAATCCTCTTCAGATCATAACTGTGGTCAAGAAATTAATGATCACCAGCTCTAAACCTCCTGATATTTAAAAGGTGCATCCCCTAGTAGTGTGGGATTTTTGCCTGATATTTTTGTCCATCCTTGGACATAATTTTTCTTGGGTTTTTTGGGGTTTTTTTAAGCCAAATGAGAGTTTTCCAACTGAATTACAGGAAGAACAGGGTGATGGTGCTCTTTGTGCCTGATTGCAGCAAGGTTTACATTGCAATTACAGCTCTACCAAGCTGCCCTTAGACAGTTTGAACTCATCTGCATCAACATATAAAAAAGGGCTGATGGTTTGGGGTTTTTTTGCATTTTATGATGGGACAAGCAAAATGAGATGTCAGGAGCGAAACCCAAACCCCTTCACCCCACTTCTCTGCCCTGAGCTCCCCAGCAGGGAGGGAGGAACAGGAAACTAGAAAGAGCAGATAAATGGAATAAATATTTTATGATGAGAGTGAAGACCTGGGACAGGTATTCCCAGAGAAACTGTGGCTGCCACATTCCTGGAAGTGTCCGAGGCCAGGTTGGATGTGACTTGGAGCCACCTGGGCTAGTGGAAGGTGTCCCTGCCCATGGCAAGAAGTTGGATTTTTTTTTTTTATCTTCTCTTCAAACCATTCCACGATTCCATGATTCTGATTGTAAAAACACCCCTGCGGACAAAAGAAAATTAGGATATTTCCCGTGTTTCCTTTCCAAGATTTGGCATCTTTCGCCTTGGGAGCAGCTGAGCGCCGGGAGGCGGCGGGGCCGTGCCTCGGGAGCGCTCGCTAATGAGATCAGTGGTTTGTTTTCATTTAATGGGCTGCCGGAGGCCGCCGTGTAAAACCCCGGCCCCTTTGTTTCAGCCGTAAATTGGCATTTAACTCGACAGCTCCGCTCCTATTGTTCCCCGTGAAAAGATGGAGCAAGGTAGAGGAGGAGATGAAAAGCTCGGGGTGACACAAGGGAGAAAGGCAGACGCGGTCAAAGTCAAGGTCAGAGCCGGGAGATCCCCCACGCCCTGCTCTTGACAATAGCGCAATTTATTTCTGTTCCCTCGGTGGAAGGCACTTTTATATCCTAATTTTAGCTTCCTTTTAGCTGGTGAAGAGGGAATATTATCTCGCTGGCAAGAGCAGGAATCGCATTCACACAACCCCCGCTTGCAGACGCTCTCAAGCCGATGCTCAACCCTTCTTCTCCGCGTTGTTATTTTAGTTAGAAAAACCAGCAGCAATCAAATCTCATTTTGTACCCCCAGCCCTCCCCTTGCTTGATTGCGTTGCCAGCACAACACAGAGGAGCAGGAAAAAAATGAAGAGAGCATCAACACCAGGGGCTTTGTGGACGTCCCTGCAGATGCTCTCACCGCGATTATCCCGGGCAGCTTCACCCCTCCTCCTTTTTTTTGGCTCTTGTCTCGCTTTTACGCAGTGCTCTCCTCTGCACAAAGGCCTGCCCGGCTCCATCCTCTCCCAGCTGGTCGGGAAAGGAGAGTTTGTGGTCATTGTCCCCAGCTCTGTCAGCGTCGCGGCCGTGCCAGGCGCGCTCCTCCTTCCCCTCACCCTCTTCAGAGAACACAGAATATTCCACAGATATTTTTACAGCAATTTAGCCATTTCCTTGACTCTGGTGCAAGACTGGATCATTTCTAATTATCTGGGATTGTGATTTTAGCGCCCATTTTTGTGCAGGGAGACGGCAGATTTCCCTATTTTATTATTATTTTTTTCTTATATCTAGGAAAATAGCTTTTCCTTTGTCTCCCACAGAACAAAGAAACGTGAACACACGATTTAAACAGCGAGGGCTGTGATGGGCTGAGCCCATCCCCAGGGTGAAGGCGCTGCCTTTAATGGGGTTACACGCAGCAAAAGTAAATTTGGCCGGGAGTCTGTAATCACTGCCTGAATTAATGGAAAAAAAGGGGTTCTTTGGAGCAGGCTGAATAGCCCAGCTGCAGCAATTATCTCGTCACTCATCAGAATGACGAGGAAATTAGTTCCAGATATAAAACCGGGCAGCAGAGGCGAGACACCCATCGGGGATTTATTTCCCAGTTCAGGACACTGGAGGTTGCCTTTCCACCTGTGACACCCATCAGGGATTTATGTCCCAGGTCAGGACACTGGAGGTTGCCTTTCCACCCGTGACACCCATCAGGGATTTATGTCCCAGGTCAGGACACTGGAGGTTGCCTTTCCACCCATGACACCCACTGGGGATTTATGTCCCAGGTCAGGACACTGGAGGTTGCCTTTCCATCCATGACACCCACTGAGGATTTATTTTCAGGACACTGGAGGTTGCCTTTCCACCCGTGACACCCACTGGGGATTTATTTAATTTCCCAGTTCAGGACACTGGAGGTTGCCTTTCCACCCATGCTGGTGCCACGCGCTCGTGGCTTGCTGGGGGCTCATGAGAGACAGGGACCTGGATGTCAGTTTGTGCAATTTCATTCCTTTTTTCAGGGATTTGACAAAGTTTTGTTCCAAATCACCTCCCTTCTCCTGAACTCCTGCCTTTATAAAAGTTCCCAGTGTGGCTGAGCCTTGTGGTGGTCATAGCTGGGGATGCAGGGAGCAGCATCCTCATACCTACAGTGACTTTCACAGATATTTATCCATTTTTTGGGAGCCTACATCTCTCTTGGGACTTCTAGGTGAGTGATTTGGTTCTTGGGAAAGCCAAATATGAGACTTTTTGGCTGGACATGCCCCAGCCATGGTTACCCCCTGTGCTGAGTTGATCCCCCAGCGTGGGCAGCAGGGGAGGGGGGTTCTGCCCCTGTGCCCTGCTCAGGTGAGACCCCAACCTGCAGAGCAGCCCCAGCCCTGGGGCCAACATCAGCAGGACCTGGAGCTGCTGGAGAGAGCCCAGAGGAGGCCACGGAGCTGCTCCAGGGCTGGAGCCCCTCTGCTCTGGAGCCAGGCTGGGAGAGCTGGGAATGTTCCCCTGGAGAAGGGAAAACTCCAGGGAGAGCTCAGAGCCCCTTCCAGAGCCTAAAGGGGCTCCAGGAGGGCTGGAAAGGGCCTGGGGACAAGGGATGGAGGGATAGGACACAGGGAATGGCTTCCTACTGGGAAAGGGCAGAGTTAAATTGACAGTAGGGAGAAATTCTTCTCTGTGAGGGTGGTGAGGCCCTGGCACATTGGAATATCTCACCCCCTGTCATGGGCAGGGACACCTTCCACCATCCCAGGTTGCTCCAAGCCACATCCAACCTGGCCTTGGACACTTCCAGGGCTGGGAATTCACAACTTCTCTGGGCAACCTGACCATCTGACCAATCTCCCTGCCATGTTCAGTACAAGAATAGGCAGCTCCCAGCCTAAAATAACTCAATTAATGCTGCATTGCCTGTTTTGGGGGACTTCAGCTGGTGCACACACGCTGGCACTTCGTGGCAATTTGCACATCAGATATAGCTGCATTGCATGGTGGGCAAAAAGGAGACTGGCACATTAATTTTGTGTGTTTCATTTTAAATATCTGGAAAAGGGACTTTTTTTTTGAAAAATGATAATAGCCTCAGTCGACTCACTGCACTCTCCCATTGAAGGAGCTTCAGAAGAAGCTGGGGAGAAAGCCTGTGATTTATTTAAAGAGGGCTTTTGCCCCCCTTCTCCTCCCGGTACTCAGAGTTTTACTCGAAGGAAAGCTGTGATTGCAGCCCAGGGCTTCCAGGAAAGGGCTGACAATGCCCCCTCCCTGGGAAAGCTGGCTAGCAGTGGGAAAACCCCTCGGGAAGGGGCTGCCTGTCAGAGCCTAGAACATCCCTCTGGCCACCCTGGAGGGTTTGGAGACTGGACAGGGGGTCTGGGATCTGTACAGGGGGGTCAGAGCCTCACACAGAGCCCAGGAGGACACTGCCTCTGATCCCTGTCCATGGGAGGGAATGCCCACAGTGTATGAAGAATCACAAGCTGAGAGAATTCAAAATAAGTAGTAGCTAGTTTATCACAGAGTGTGAATGTAGAATTTAGGATTTTTAGTATATGGGTTTGAAGAGGCAAGATGGAGGAATTGGGGAGTGGTCCTGTCCTCCTTGTTCTTGTTCTTTTCCCCCATTTTCTGCTGAGCTGTATCACAAGGATTGGTTTAGAGTAGAAATTACATGTTAACACAGGTAGTAAGTATTGGTAAAATTCTGTAAATAAAAAGTTCATTGTGGATGGTGGTTGGGTCAGGGAAATGGTACAAAAGGTCCGGGACCCTCTGATCCGCCCAGTCCTGCTCTGCTGGGGATGCCCTGCAGAGCTGAGAAAGATCTGAGAGATAATGAAAGAATAAACAACCTTGGAAACAGGGACTGGCAGACTCAGCTTGTCTTTTCTGGTGTGAGACCTTTTGGGCATGAAAAACTCAAAACCCTTTTACTTCGGGGAACAGCAATCTCGAGGAAAGTCTCAGGGACCAGCAACCCTGAGAAGGAGAGAGAGTCCCGAAAACCTCATTATCTCGGGGAACAGCAACCCCGAGGAGAATCTCAGGGAACAGCAACCCTGAGAGCTGCCCAGCTGGGTTTCTCAGCGCTGGTTTTCTCGGGGAAGAGCAGAACCGGCTGCCCCCATCGCATACAGGCACAGGGGGTGACCTCAGGTGACAGCCACAAGGCTGCGGCTCTGCGGGATTTCGGGGGCTGGATCCCGTCTTTGGGGCGAAATTCAAAGAGACACCACTTCCAGAAAGTCTTCTCAGCCTTTTCGCAGCTGGCAGAGCTTTGGGAAGCTCTCTGTGCCTGTGCGGAGAATATTTTAATCTCTGCTGCTGTTATTAGTGTTATCGCTGCTAATGGTAATCGATAAATTAAGGGCTGTGGGACTCCCCACTGAGATATTGCTCTGCGCTTTGCAAACACCCGCTGGGAAAGCCATTCCTGCTGGAATGGCTGTGGAGCCGGCTGGGATAGCCCTGGGGGAGATAGAGAGTTGTAAATCACCGTCTTGTAGAGGCTGGTGCTGGTTTAGTGTGAGGGATAAAGAGCCCACAAAAGCTTTTGTGCTGCGGGTTGGAGTGACACAATTCTTGCCCATGACCAAAGGATGAGAAATCAGGGATGCTGTCCTTATCAAATCAGGTTTTTTTTCTTGTGAAGAACCCAAGATCTTTGAATTTGGTGTGTATGACAACATGATGAGGTTGGCAAAGGTGAAATAATCTGAAATATTCCAGGTAGCAAGGGATGGGATGAGGGAAAATTGCCTCAGATTTCTCCAGGGTGGGTTAGATTGGATATTGGGGATAATTTCTCCATGGAAAGGTTGTCCAGCCCTGAGAGCTCAGGGCAGAAATCACCATTCTTGGGGGGATTTAAAAGCCATAGGGATGTGGCATTTGAGGACATGGTTTAGTGGTGAACATGGTGGTGAGTTAATTCTTGGACTTTGAGATTTTAAAGATCTTTTCCAGTCTCAGTGATTTTATGATTTGATTCTCTGAAATTATGCCCTGCTCAAGTGCTTCCTGCTTGTCCCACAGCACAGACCAGTGGCTCTCCCTGCAGTAATTTTGGGAAAAAACTGATGGGAGACACCAAAAGGGGCTGGGGTGATGCAAGATTTGAAGTTTCTTGAGTCATGAACAAGTAGCTCCAGCCAAGCCTGACCCCTCCAACCCTCAGCACTCAATCCTACAGCAGAGATCACCCAAAAAGCAGATTTTGGGCTCTCATTTCCTAAGATGTGGGGCCAAAACAGAGCTCACAGGAGCCTCTGCAGCTGTCCATGCCCCTGCTGTGGCTTCCCAGGAAACTCTTCACAGTGGGGTCTTACTTGTAGAGCTCCCTTAAGTTCTCTGAAGACTTTTTGGCTCATGAAACACAGCAAGGGCTGCTTGGAGCTCTCTTGGATCCTGTTGCCAGCTCTCTTTTCCAGTGGCGATTTGTTAAGCAACAGGTTGGAGCATTTCCCTTCCCAGCTGTCCTAGATGGAGAGAAAAGGTTTTATTTTATTACTAACCCCAGATTTATGGCTCACTGCACCCGTGTGCTTTCCCAAGCTGTGCATTTCACAAGAATAACTGGGAAGGGGGAAGCTCTCCACAGCTTTCCTTCCCAAGGCTTTATTAATTGAGCCGCTCTGTTTTTTCTTGCCTGCAGCCGCGAAAACGCCGGGCAGCAAATTGACCAAATACAACATTTTCCCCTGTGCATTCCCTCCCAAATCTCTGCAGCTGCACATTTGGATCCTTTTGTGGTGGCCTCCAGGCTGACCTGCTTGGAGCAAGCCATAAAATGAGCCGTGCTCCTCTAATTTGTCTTGGTAGCGGAGGGACACGGTGGCTCGCGAGCCCGGAATGCCGCCACGCAGAGAGGCCTTGCTGAGCACATCCCAGCCTGCCTCTGGTGGAGCTCCAGGATCCATGCCGAGCATCAAATCCGTGATTAAATGGCTCCAGGGGACACAATGAGTCCGTCCCCATCCATCACTGAACAAAACCCGGGAGCTGAGCCCGGCGCAGTGCTGTGGCTGCTGGCTTTGTCCCAGTTTGGTCCCTGCTGGTTCCCACAGCCCCTCCAGCAGGCTGTGAGCTCAGCCTTCCTCCCTCTGGAGCGAGGCAGGGTGGAAGAGGAGGATGGAGTGCTGCTGGTTGTAATTATCATCATCTTTGTGATAAGTGAAAATGAGTTTAATCTCAGTTTCTGCAGAGGGTGAAGGTGATCTCTGCTCGCCGTTTGTTGACCACACTCCTGGATTTCCACTGGGCAAGCAAAATTTGAAAGGAAAAAAAACAACAAAACCCCCACATCTTTCCAAGTGATCTCATTGTTGTTTCCTTCCCCTGGAGCAACAAACAGAGTGCACAGTGAAATGGTCAGCAAGGTACTGCTCCATCGG
This sequence comes from Cisticola juncidis, assembly GCA_013400215.1. Taxonomy (NCBI): domain Eukaryota; kingdom Metazoa; phylum Chordata; class Aves; order Passeriformes; family Cisticolidae; genus Cisticola; species Cisticola juncidis. The sequence goes on along the minus strand of VXBR01009291.1, from coordinate 164,760 downwards.
ATATCCAGGAAACGCTGCAGGGATCCTGCTCAGGAGCTGCATTTTGCCATCAGCGAGGCTCAAAAGGAGATTGAGAGGCAGTGGGGGCTCTGCAGGGTGGAAATCAGTGATGGAGCCTGAGGACATAAATGTTTTTCTTGGAGAAAAAGGAGGGATTCCAAGGATTTAGGTCCCTGATTCCACTGCAGCGCTGGTGCTTCCCTCCCATTGCAAAGGATGTGGGAAGCACTGGAATGAGCATGGAGGTGGGTGGGAAGCTCTTGGAGATGAATCAGCAGCATGAGAAGCCTGCTTAAATGAAATGCTGACAAAGGGAGATGAAAAGCTTAGATGAATTTTCCCTTCCTGACACCCCTGGCATTCTCAGCTCACATTTCTGAGACAGAAACCATTGCAAGCTGCAAATGGGGAGTTCAGGAATGCAAAATTCCTGCTGAGGAGAAATTCTGGCTGATTTCTGGGAAAAATGGTGGGTGAAAGATGAAGGGAAATGGTCTTAGAGAGAAAAAGGAAAACCAGGAGAAATTTTCACAACTCGCTCATTACAAGGACCTGGAGAGCCAGGACAAGGGGAATGGCTTCACACTGACAGAGGGGACATTTAGATGGAATATTGGGAAGAAATTCCTTGCTGTGACGGTGCTGAGGCCCTGGCACAGATTGCCCAGAGCAGCTTTGTCTCTGCTCATAGCAGGGACGTGGAACAAGATCATCTTTAAGGTGTCTTCTGATCCAAACCATTCTGGAATTCTGTGACCCACAACTCCATAGAAACACTGACAATTCTGCAAGATGGTGCAATGGAGTTACAGTGAAGCATCCTGGCCAATTTATTGTCCTAATCATCTCCTGTGGATGCCTGAGGAGAAACCCAGAGCTCTCCAGGATAACCTGGACCAACTGGCTGAGGGGCTCTGCCCAGCCTGGAGAAGCCTGGAGATGCTCTTCCCTTGCACATCCCTCCTTTAAAGAGACTGCCTGAAGTCTCTGCAGCCTCTCCCCAGGCCAGCAGGCAGAGACTTGAGCTGGGGAGCTGCAAAATCAGCTAGTGCTGGCTTAAATCAGGTTTTAAGCCGTGTATCCTTGGGCAGTGTTGAAAGGAGGCTCCTGGAAGGGCGAAGCACAATGGAGGGAGGGATTTGAGCTCCAGAGGAAGCGGGATGGGAGAGGTGGGAAGTTGTTCCTGGAGATAACAAGATGCAGGGGAGGCCCCACAGCAAATTCTGGCTTCTTCTGCTCATCTGAAGCTCCAAAACTGGGAAAAAAATCAGCGTAGGGCTGGTTTGCTCCAGGAGGTGGTGGCCACACACCTGGAATGCTGAGGGTGGGTAGGTGGAGGCTCTGGGCAAGCAGTGGGAGAGGAGCAGATCCCAGGGATATCTTTGAGGTTTGGGATACCAGGGAGGTTCCCAGGGAGGTTTCAGTGTCTCCATCCTTGGATGTTTTCAGGAGCAAACTGAAGACAGCCCAGAGCAACCTGGTCTGACCTCATGGGTGACCCTGCTTTGAGCAGGAGATGGACTAGAGCTGTCCCAAGGCCCCTTCCAACCTGAATTTCCCTCTGATCCTAAGCCAAATCTTTCTGTTCCTTCTTTTGAAGAACCTTTCCAAAGCATCTGGGGTGTCAGGGAAGAGACATCAGCACACCTCTTCAGTGCAATTTCCTGATTTTTAGCAAACCAAATCCCATGCTGGTAAATCTGATACGGCCAAACTAAGATGGTCTTCAAGTCCCTTCCAACCCAAGTTATTCCACGATCCTATAGCACCTGGAGATGTCCCAAAACATGTTGAAATGAAGAAGACATGGCATTAAATTAAATTAAATTAAATTAGATTAAATTAAAAGCCATGGCATGGCCTTCTCAGGGGCAGTGGGTCGTTCCCCCAATTGGCAGCAAACATCTCTGCTCCATCCACTGTTGGAAAAGCCAAGAAGAACTTCAGCAGTGACCACCACCAGCACCAAATTCAGAACATCTAAAAAATCCTTTCCATTCCCTGGTCACCCTCAGCCCCTCTATTTCTCAGCCAAACTCTTGATTTACAAAGAGCAGTGGCTATAACAAAACAAGCCTGGGTAACTCAGGGTCAGCACTGCTATTTTTTGACACATTTCCTGTGCTTGCAGGATCTTGGTGTGTTGTGTCTCCATCACCTCCTGCATCTCCACCCTGTGTTTGATGGGTGTGTGGTGCCAGATTCAGGGTGGTATAGACAAGCAGATCTCAGCTTGTTGAAGTAACTCACCCTTTTATTTTCTTTGACCTGGGGGCTGCTTTTTTTGTGGTAAGAAGAAAACAATAATTTCAGGGCAGAGGAAATTTTAATATCTCTCTTTCCAAAATAGCACTAAAGAAGAATGAAGATCTTCTAGCCTGAAGACCTTGGACAGATGGAGTAGGAGGCTTTTTATCGCCACCATCATTTATTACTTAATTTTCCCTCCTCAGGTAAAAGTGGGAAACTTTTTCAAACAGTCTCATTTTATCCCTTTCTCATTCTATTCATAAAATTTTCAGTAAGAGCTCTGGAGGCAGCAAGTTCATTCTCTGAATGAACATCCACTGCCTGGAGGGTGAACTCCTCTGAAACAGTCATGGGATCCCATAAATACAACAGGATCCTATAAATCTGAGCAAAAAGGAAGAAAAACAATTCTTACAAAGCACAGCAGGGACTACCTTGTTTGTTTACCATGCAAGCAGAGTTTTGATGCTTTCTCTCCAAGAAATTGGAATTATTTCCTAAAAAGTGCTGTTACAGTAGAAAAATAGCTCCTTGATGCTACAGAGGGATAATTAAAAAGCAAATTGAAAGCCCTGAAGGATGAATCCTTGGCTCTTAGGATGCTGAAAGTGGAATTTCTGAGTCATAAAACTTTTCTGTTTGGTTTTATTTGGAACTGCTGACCCTGGGTTTATTTCTGGGGTTGCCTTTGCCCAGTTGAACACACCAGGAATGGAGACAGATCTTCCTGGGGTTCTACCATCCTGGGAAGTCCTGCAGGAGGGCTCATGGATGGTTCCTTGGCATGCACCAGGACATCAGAGCCACCCCACAGCCCACATTCCCAGCAGCCAAGGTTTTCCACGGTTGTGCAGATCCCAGCAGCACGGGATGTATCCATCAAGTTTTAAATAAAATTCAGCCTCCAGCCTCACTGAGCAACCCTCATCCCAGAGTGGGAAATTTAGGCATTCCTCATGGATGGGGGAATAAAGGACCTATCCAGGTGCACAGCTCAGGGTGAACAGCTAATTTTGGCCACTCTGTGTGTACAGCATTGTTTTCTCCTGCAGGGATTTGCTAAAAATAACCAGGTATCCAGGGAAAAGGGTGTGAAGGCAGCTGTTTCCATGGGCAGATGCCAACACTGAGGTGCCCCAGCTGAAAATACAGCAAAGAACAGCCCCACCAGGTCACACCACAAACAGACTCAACCCAGGTCTGGTGTTTGCTTTTGGACAAGATTTAGGTCAGGAGGACCCACCAAGGAGTATCAGCAGCTTCCCCCCTCTTTCCAAACCTCTCTGCTCCCCTCTTCCCCCTTTTGGGAATTGTTGTGGGTTTTTTTCAGCTTTTTCACTCCTCAAAACGTGCAACAATAGTGGGACAGCGAAGCTCAGGAAGCTGGAGAGCAGGAACAAAGCTGATGTCACATTCCTTCCCCTTCCACATCACTCCTTCTCCAGGAAGCCTGACCTCTCTGTTGGGTGTTTTCCAGGTTTTTGACCTGATTTTTCATCCCAAAGGGAATACAAGGCTGCAGGTCACAGCCTGGTGTGATGCACAGTGATGTGAAATGTCTCCTCTTGTTGGCTGAAACATTCTTGGGGGTAAAATGTCCCTGAATCCTGTCCTGGGAAGATCCCTTTTCCCTCTCCTCTCCCACCATAGCCTTGCTGTGTTCCTGGGGCTTTGCAGTCCCTGGGCAGGCTCATGGAGATGAAGAGGAGATGGAAGGAGCCAACACAGCAGCCAGATGTTCAGGATGGTGCCTGTTGCACAGAAATAATGTGCTGTCAGGACATGTTTCCTTCCTTATGTGAATGTTGGATGTACAGGGGGCTTGGAAAAGCCTCATGGAAGCTGGTGGTTCATGGACTGGGATGGGACAATCAGCAGGAGCTCTGCAGGAAACTGTCCCACTCAGCAAATGACAAGAGAAGTAGGAGGGATGAATTTTAGGAGCCTTCAGGAGCTCTGCAGGAGACTGTCCCACTCAGCAAATGACAAGAGAAGTAGGAGGGATGAATTTTAGGAGCCTTCTAGAGGGAAGCCAAGGGTTTTTAGCAATCCTATCCACTTTTCCTTCCAGGCCTTCAGCTCCTGTTGCTGATGCTGCCTTAGCAAGCTCAAAACATGTCCAGGGGCTCCAAAAAACAGGGAGAGCTTGGGATTGGGGTGGTGTCAACTCCTCCTCAGCACAACCTGTGCCATGGGGACGTGTCTGTACATGGAACCATCAAAATTTTATCAAGGCCAGCTCAAACGCTTCCCAGTGGCTGCAGGGCAGCTGGGCCATGGCCCAGCATATTTATTTATCTTGTCTTTGCTCTGTGGCAGCGAACAAAGTTCGATTTGGTTTTTTGGGGAAAAAGGAAAGAGCATTTTGGAACGTGTTCTCACCTGCACCAGGTTAAAAGTGAGGTGGGAGTGGGAGCCCCTGAGAGCTCCTCGTGGGATTGGGGTCCTTTGGGAAGGGAAAAAGAGTTTGCTCTGAGCAGCCCCATGTCTCTGTCACACCCCAGAGCTGCAGATTTTGGGCTTTATGCTGCTCTTGCAAATACTGATGTAATTAAAATAAGATGCAGACAAGGGGTCTTATCCCACTCTCCAGCGGGGATGAGGAGTCAGGGTGATTAACAGGGACAGACATGATGCAGGGAGCTCGTCACAGATTAGCACTGGGGATGGGGATTAACGTTCTGGGGCGGGGAATTAGAGCCTGCACAGCAAATTCAGTTTTCCTTAATGCTTACTCAGCCTCTTGTCATGCCAGGGGCAGCTCCTCCTTCCCCTGGGATGGGATGGTGAGATGGGGGGAGCAGGATGAGCTCCCCTCAGCTGGGGGATGTTTGATTAACGGGTTTCCAGCCATGTGTCCTTCATGGTTCATTAAAACCTGGCTGCAAATCCTTGCCTGCGTTGTGATGACCTCAGTCCTTTATAGAGCCTCGGAGGTTTTCTATGCAGGACCTAAAATTTCTGCTCCTGCTCCCTGGAAGTGCTGGTTCAGTTTTTTGGCAATGGTGACCCATCAGTAAAATAGGAGAAGACTGGGAAAGGGGTGTCAGAGGCCAGACAAGGCTGGAATCTCCGGGCTGAGCTGGGTAAGGCAGAGGAGGCAAAACTCCCTGAATTTCTCTTGAATTTCTGGTGTAAAGAGAATAAAGGGTGTCTGTAAGGATGATTGTGCTGGTGCTAGGACACAGCCAGCACAGAGCAGTGCTGGTTGGAGAGGAGGGCTATTTTTTTGGGATAACAAGGAGGACCATGTCAGGGTGCTGGTGACACCCCAGAGGGGTGCCCAGATAGGGCTGTGGTGGTTTTAGGGCAAGTGGGGTAGGGAATGACAACCGGGGACGGGTCCCATGGAGGGTGCTGGAGGACATGGGGAGCAGGGCATGTCTGTGTGCTGTGGGGTGTTTGGGGGGCAACACTTTGGGGAGACCAGGGTACATCACTCCGTGGAGCTCCAGGACACAACATCCCTCGGGGCTCTGCGGGATGTCGGGGGTCTCCGTGTCCCCCTGCCCCCCGGGGCTTTGTGTCACCTCTTCTCGGAGGGCTCCGTGTCACCCCTCCCCAAGGGGTTCCAGGGCACTCGGTGTCACCCCGCCCCCAAGGGTTTCAGGGGGTTCCAGGGCACTCGGTGTCACCCCGTCCCCAAGGGT